>CM036542.1:412500-557500 GCA_020745685.1 Tautogolabrus adspersus | reverse complement strand
CCAAAAACTTTAAAAAGAAGTTCTTCGCACTGGATGAAAAGCGTTCTTCTCTTAAATGGATGTTTTCGCCTCTCTAACGTGTAATTAACGCACTTTTTAAAGTTAAAAACAGGCAGTTAAGTGTGAACCACTTTCCTCCAGCAGCTCTCTCTCTCTCTCTCTCTCTCTCTCTCTCTCTCTCTCTCTCTCTCTATCTGGATGTTCTTGCACTTTCTTTTCTCTGACAGCAGCATTGCATCACAGGATTTAGTTTCTTCGCCCTGCAGCGCTGCAGAGAGATAAGAATAATAGAAGATGGAATGAATGAATGAAAGGTGGATGTAGAGGCGGAGGTGCAAACAGGCAGAGGCCGGGCTGAGCTGTGAGCTGCCCCGTGAACATGCACCCTATGAGGGGGCTGAGGGACGTGACCGAACTGCCTCCTCCTCCTCCTCCTCCTCCTCGGGTGGATTATTTGATTAAGTTATTTATCCAGTTTCTCTGCGTTCACGGGGTCATTGCGAGGATTTCCTGACGACAGTAGCTGATCATGATAATTTCATTTAGAAACGGAGGAACTGTCTGATAACGCTGATTCAGAACAGAGCTCCCACTCTGTCCTCCATGACGGTGAAGTCAGGAATCACTTGGTGCACCTCCGCTCTCCTCCTGATTCCTGATAATCAGAGGTTCCCCTGTCCGGACTTTATCTCTGCTCCTGAAGCAAAAGCTCAGAGCTGGGGTTCAGAGGGGGACCAAACGTGTACCAGATGGGTCTCTGTGGTCCAGCATGTGTGTGTGTGTGTGTGTGTGTGTGTGTGTGTGCGTGTGTGTGTGTGTGTGTGTGTGTGTGTGTGTGTGTGTGTGTGTGTGTGTGCGTGTGTGTGTGTGTGTGTGTGTGTGTGTGTGTGTTTGACATGAGACAGAGCACAGAGCCTGAAACCTGTCTGTATCAGCTGAGGGTTTATCTGCTCAGAGATCCCTCCACCTGTTATCAAAGATCGGCTCCATATCAGCCTCCTTGTTGTCACAGGTCAGAGGTCACGGTGGAGGGTTCTGGATCCTTCCAGCTCTTCAGACACTTGGCAGGCAGGTGGAGCATCAGACACTGAGGTCCTCCTCTTAGCAGCAACACAAATCTGCTCCGGGACACTTGGTGCTTGTCGAGCTGTGCAATTAATCGAGTTTTAATTTGAATTATGATTTAATCCTCCCACGATCATGAAAACAAGATAATCCAGATTAAATAAAGTGTAAATAATTTAGGGTTTGTTACTTGTATTTATTGTGTTCAGAGTGTTCATGTTTGCACGTGATGCAGACGTAAAATGGTGTTTAATAATCCTAATCTCAGTATCAATGAAAAATATCCAGATTCTGATTTTTGCCCTGATCTTAACTTGTCGCCCGTTTGTCTCAGTTTTTTTAATTTGTACTGAATGTGACGTCTTTATGACACGATGACACTCACGTTCATGATCGTCAGAGTTCAAGTGAAGAAGGCTTGAAGAACAGATTAAATCCAAATAAATATTCAGTCAGACTGAGTTTAATTTCTGTCACAAATAAGAGCACGTGCTGTCCCCCCTCCTGTGTGTTTATGTGAACCTGTACAAAATTCAGATAAGGCCTGAACTCAACTCTAAACTAAACCTGAGCTAGACTGAAAATCAAACCTGACGAGAGCTGAACAGAACGAACGGAGAGCTTCGTCAAGCAGCAGGATTGATCTGACTCTGTTCAGCTGTGACCGTCTGTACGGAGGAGGAGCAAACTCAAACATGAGGCTGTGCAAACCTTAGGTGTAATAATAATAATGATGGTTCTTTATTTGTGCAACAGCTTTTCAACACAGGTAACAAAGTGCTTCACAGCAGGTGATAAGAACAAACATGTAGAATAAGAGATTTCTAATCAAAATAAAACCACACAGTAAAAGCTTTTATTTTGAAAGCATGTCTGGAGTAGAGAAATAAAAGGAGGGACTGATTCTGCAGGTCAGATCTTTAGCAGCTCGTTTTAAAGTCTGCAGACGACAACAGAAACAAATCAGAGCAAAGCCTTGAGTCCCGGTCCTGCTGGATGAAACATAAATACAAAGAACGACTACGTCTGCACACCAAGCGCTGCTCCAGTTTACATCGAATGAAATGTTTCACCACGTGTGACGTTCATGAGGTCACTCTCGGTCATCGCTAGAGGTCACTCTCTGACTGAGATTGACCTCTAACGGTGAAGGAGAGTGACCTCTAACTGAAGAAAGGTCACAGACTCACTCCTGTTGTGTCCTTCAGCTGCAGCCTTGTTAGTGTTTCCCTGCACTGCCTGCTAACACGAGTCTATCCGTATTCTTTTGACCTTTAAATTGCTCTGTGCTCACAATGACTTCAGGCCATCTCTTTTCTTTTTAAGTAACGTGAAACATTTGTCGCTGATGTTTAATGTGCATGAGAAGTATCACTGCTGTCTGCAGGTAGAAACAGATGTGATGGATAGGTACAAAGAAGAGGAGGAAGTTATTCTGTCAGACTGAGCATGAGACCTCAGAGACTGAGACCCCCCCTCTCCTGCACCCTCTGACCCCCCCACCACCACGTACAGCCCTCCCAGTTTAATTACCCTCGCTGGCTGTAAATTTTACGGTGTTGGTGGAGTCGGCAGGGTTCGTCTGCTCTGCCAGAATCCAGCGCCTGATTTTCTGCTGAATCACTCTCTGCTGTGAGGAGGGTTAGAGAGGGGCGTCCCGAGTGTTTGTCACATTTAGTCCCTGCACACAACTCCTGAGAATGTCCTGAGCTGCATGTGTGAAAGCAAACCATCAAATTATGCACCCCGACTTTCACCAACATGTTTCTTCCCAGCCTCGTGGTTAATTTTCTGTGTGTAGTCGAGGGGATCTGACGTGAGAACGCAGCAGGAAGGACTCAGGAAAATCCAACCCCTTTTCATGTTCTCCGGTTTGTTATTCTCGAACTTTGTTCATATCGTGACTCGGTCAAACTCCACGTGACTTTTTTATGAGAGCAAAGATTTTAATCCGAGTGTCAGACTTCTTCTTCTTTTTTTAAAGGTTTATTTTTGGGCTTTTTCTGCCTTCATTTAGAGACAGGACAGTGAACCGAGTCAGAAACCAGGGAGAGAGAGTGGACAGCGACATGCAGGAAATGAGCCACAGGTCGGGACTGAATCTGGGGCCGCCCGCCTGGAGGTCCACAGCCTCCGTACATGAGGCACGCTTACCAACCACTAGACCACCCGGTGCCCCAATCGTCGACCACTTCTGTGTTGTCTTTTTAACGCCATGTCTTGCCTCCTGATTAGTTTGAACATCGGTTTCAGTTGATATCGATCCTTTTTATTATTATTCTTTATTTTTCGACATTCTTTAAATTCTATTGTTTATATTGGTAAATTTTATTTTATTTAAGTTCTTGCTTTTTTTTGGCTTTATTTCCCTGTTAACTGTTTTTGCACCAATACACAAAGACTAATTCCTTGTATGTGTAAATGTACTTGGCAATAAACACAATTCTGATTCTGATTCTGATCCTGAAGACAAACATCGACCCGTCTGTGATTTATGTGTTGTGCACCGATGTCAGCAGCTAGTTCAGCTGACCGCTGATTCAGAGACAAGGGTTTTTATTGGACAGGACAAACTCTGATTTGTTTTCATGCTCAAAGAAAACGTGGTCAGTCTGACAGCGACGTGCAGTGTAAGACACGTTCAGAGATGTCTACAACATTATAAATACTTCTAATGTCATCGATGATGTGAAAAACAGAAAGAAGGACTTCATGAAAAAACATCGTTATCAGAATCAGGCCAGGTTTTCACGATCATAAAACACTTCTCATTCTGTGGTGATTTAGGCGAGGTGATAAGGTGGCGGTCAGTTTCTTCATCTTCAGAGCTCCTGCAAACCAAACAGTCAGCAGATTAAAGGTCAGAGGTCACAGACCGGTGATAAGAATCTGTCCAAATATTCCTCACAAAGTTCCTATCAGAGTGAAATCTTGAGTTTTGTTCTCAGTGAGCTGTGCAGAACATGAACTCGTTTGTCGTGATGAGATTTAGAAAATGTCGCAGCTGGAGACAGAATCATAACGAGCGGTTTTTAGACATCACAAGAAGAAGAATATTTGAGGCAGTGAATCTACAGATCTGAAGCAGAGGGAAGAAGATATTATTGATGCCAAACTGTTTGTAAATGTGAGAATAAATCCTCCGAGGCATTGGTTCTCAATCTATTCACAGTGAGTAACACCACAGAAAGCATTTGGCTCTCCAAGTATGACCATCATGGCTAACATTGAAATACAGCAGCGTAGGGCTATTTAACTAATGATACAGTTTACACAGGAGGCCATTTTATTCCTGATATTATTTATTATTTACTATGGTCGCTGTTTTGGGTCGTTAGTTGCTAGCGGCTGCTGAAGCTTCACTAACATTGCTAACGTCGCCTCTTGCTCTTGTACTGGGTTAACGGTCGTCGACTTCAGTTCCTGCTGCTCGATGAATCCGCCGCTCTTTTCTTTCTAATATTCCCCGTTTGGAGCCACAAAAGCAAAAAAGTTGAACCATCCTATTTGCTTCCTGTTTGCGATCCCAGCTTTGCTTGTCAACCCTTTGATTTGAACATCTGTATTTAAAAAAAAAACAGAGACTCCCAGAGAACCACAAGAGGGATCGGGCGTACCACCAGTGGTACTCAGACCACAGTTTGAGAATGAATGCACTCAGGATTAAAAAGATCAGATGAAGACATTTTTGACTTATTATTTTCAGCCTTTGGAATAAAAACTTTTGAATGCATCCATAAAGATAAACATGTATGCAACATATTTACAGCTCTGTGGACACATCTTGGAAGTCTTTGCAGAGTTAAGGATCTATTTAAGCATCTATAAACAGATGTGCACCAGTAATATTTCCAGGTTCCAGTTTGTAGATTAGCAGTGTTATAGCTGCTTTCACACCTGCAGAAAACTCCTGAAGCGTTCGTGCTGAGCTGCATGTGTGAACACAAACAGCTGAATGTTTCTCTCTGACTTTATCCGAGCGAGTGGGAGGGGGTGGTGACGTTTATTCCCTGTGATCGCTGCACGACCATAGACTGTCTGCACGCCACCTCTACGATCTCCGTGCTCTAATGAACCTGCTGCATTCTGTTTCCTGTTCTCCAGTATGTTCTTCTCCACTCTTTAGTTCAGATTGTGAATGCAGATGTGAAAACACAACCAGAAGAACATTCTCCATTCAGCCCCCGAGGGTCTCGGGGTGATTCAGATTCAGATTGTGATTCTGTTCAACGACACGTAGCATTGATAGAAAGACAGATATTCTCATTATAGCGTCGTATAGAGGACTCTGCTGCTTCGTGCAACACTTACACGTCGTTTTTTTACGTCATGTATCACCTCAGGAGACCCCCCCGCCCCCCCTCCTGCTGACATTTGAATGACCAGGTCAGGCTTTAGAGAGTCCGTTGATCGTGGCACTTTGAAACATTAGAAGCAGCTAACAAGTAAACACAACACTTCAAATGGGGAGAGACATTCTCTCCTAACAGATAAGATCGCAGGAAGAGACATGACAAGAAACAGGAAGTAGTTTGACACTCAATCAGAGCGGTCAGGGCGGGATTCAGCCTCACCTCCGCTGACCTCGCTTTAACTCTCCGCTCATGACGATGACTTCCTAACGGGAAGGAAGTGATCATTTCAGGAGGTCAAAACAAAGCTGGCACATGAACAAACGGGTGACCATCGCTGTCATGGACTCGAGCTGCCCACCCTGCCATGTGGACATCTGTGTGCGTCTACCCATAAACCCCTCTGTTTGGGGTCGTTTCCTGCACTCGGCTCAGGTTACATTTTCTCGTGACAAACGGACCCACTCACACTTTTAAGAGCGCACTTTAAATGTGTGCGCTTACCTGGACACACAAAGCAGACTGAAGAGGACAAACAGACCTCCCAGTCATCCAATAGTTCGAGCCATATATGGACGGTTTGTGCTCACCGATTGGTCCCTTTATTATCCGTTATCAGTAATGACACCAACTGGACCGTGCACGTTGTCATGACTTCTTCTTCTTTGGTTTAGTGTTTTATTTGATTGCTCATTAACCCCCTTCATGTTTCTAAACTCTGTGACTCTTTACCGTCTCAGTCTGTTTTGTGTTTCCTCTTTTATTTTGAAAATCCTTGTCTCCTGTGTGTCTTCCTGCTTTCGTGTATTTCCCTCCTGTTTGATTGGCTGCCACGCCCTCATTAGTTTCACCTGTTCACCAGCCTGTCGTCTCCTTCACTCTCTCCTGTTTTACATCTTCTCGCTCAGCTTCTAACCGAACTCTCGTTTGTTGTGAGAGTTTCTGCTCTCTTCTGTTCACTCGGATCGTTTGTTCGCCTTTCTGTTATTCCTAGATGTTGTAAGATGCTTTTCTCTTGTACTTAAGTATGTTATTGTTTGTTGCATCATCACGCCTGTCCGTACTTCATTTCCTGTTTAGGTCGAGTTTCCGTGTTCGCCTCCAGCTGGTGACACGTTTCTTCTTTAACCGTGAAGCTGCCTCATTAGAGACGTGTCACGTTTTTATAAACTCCTTACAAACCAGTTTTTACAGAGTTTAATCTCCAATCAGTAAAGCTATGCTGCACAAACGTGCGCTACATTGTCTTTCATGGGTTGCATCAGTTTTAAGAAAATCTTGGTAAACACAAGAGATGTTTGTTTGATCGTAGCTTGTCTATTTTAAGACGTGGACTCTGTAGAGGATGGTCACTGTGTTCAAATGACGACTTCAGCAGGGAGACTTTCCTGCAGAGGAGGGAGAAAAAGAGTCTTTTATATCAACGCTGTGTGTCGATCGACGTGTTCACAGTCTGAACTAAAGAGTGGAGAAGAACATACTGGAGAACAGAAAACGTAAAGCAGATCACGCTGGACGCGTGCATATGGTCATGTGCCGGCAACACTATATTAACGTGACCATGACCTTGTGCTCGCTCGAGGTGAATTTTCTGCAGTTTGTGTTCACACATGCCGCTCACGAGTTTGGTGCATGTGTGTTTACACCATAAATGAGGATTCTTAATGAAAACATATTATAAGAGAAGCTTGAAATGACGAATCAGCTGCTCTCAGATCCGATTATTTAACACACCTTTGATTCTTTGTGTTTATTTTCCTGCTGCTCGTCACAGGTACAGAGGCGAGCTGTGAGAACGAGGGCGAGGTCCTCCACATCCCCAACATCACCGACAACCCGTGCATCACCTGCGTGTGTCTGGTAAGTCTCAGAGCTGAACGTTCTTCTCCTTCACCTTTGATTACATCATCACGGCTGCCTGAATCGACCGACTCGCTGCCTGCTCTGTTTGCTCTCGACACGCTGATGAGTAACTGTTGCAGGATTCTGCTGAAGCTGACGGGATGAAATGACTTCCTGAAGCACTGATAGAGAAGTTGCATCACAGATTATTGAGCTCTGTGTGGTGATTGTTATCGAGAAGCTGTGAAAGATTTGTGACACTGCAACAGGACTTTGAAATGCAGGTGACAGCAGGAAGTCAGAAAGAAGAGATGTGTGGAAACTCTTGATGTTTAAAGTGATGATGTCATTCATCCCTCTGAGAGTAGATCTGGATCTTATGATGCCATGTTCTCTTTTTCTTCTTCATGTGTCACATGAAATGAGGATAGGAGGTTTGCTTGTAACGGTTGAAGTTATTTATTAGTGCGACTCTTAACTGTTTTCTGAGGATTTACGACAAACCGGCAGTGAAGCATGAAGTGGCGATTGTTTGTTTTAGCTGACACGCCTGTCGTCACACTGTCTTGTCTGGGCTCGGCTGTTAAAACTAGCCTACAAAGGTTAGGGGACGACTCTTTCCTGGAACATGTGCTCTTTCACCCCTGACCCCCCCCCCCCCCCCCCCCCCCATCACTGCTGCACAGCTCTCTGTTTTAAAGGGATAAGAATTGAGCAACAAGGCTTTTCTGTGTCACTGCCTCCACATCGTCTGAAAGAATCGGTCACATGAACACAGTTCAGCCTCCAGGACATACACGGGTGTGGATTAGCTGCAGGCTGCACGTTTATTATGTTCATAATGTGCAATACTCCTGATAGAACCATTTTAGACCAAATCCATAGAAAGAGCTTTTTTCTGATGAGCTGTTGGAGTGAGTCCCTCGTCAGGAGTCAGCAATCCTCAGACTGACTTTAGTTTATGACTGGTTGTTGATCTCTGTAAGTGCCACAGTCATGTGATAACAGGGATTCTAAGGTTTAAATGGATAGTTTCTATATGCCGTTGTTTGAGGCTCTTTTAAGTGTATCAGCCGCAGGAGATGCTGGTCAGCTCCGCCCCTTTATTGCAAAACTGCCCAGAGTACAAACACGGACACTAGGCCACACATCGCTGCCGCAAGTGTCAGTGTTTATCCAGCTCTGCATCGGTCTGTAAACCTTTCTGCGTTCTAACCTCTCTCCATTTTTCAAAAGCATCTCCAATATTGATCCTAGTTTGAGCACGTTTCTGCTCGTGGAGCTTATTAGAAACATGCAGAGGCTTTTTAGGTCGGGTACAATCACTTCTATCTGAACCAGTTCTCTTGCCCGCTTCCATCGCTGCAACACCTGTTGGTTTGACCTGATAACTGCTCTCATATCTGGCAAACCGAGGGGCGTCCAAAACGGCCGTGTGGGGGTGCCTTAAAACCGCCTACCTTCTCTGGTCCAAAGTCTCAGCAGTAACAGGAAATAGCTTCCTACAGTTGCTCCCCAGAAGACTTCCATGGTGCTGCACGCTGTTTCTCACATGAAAAGTAATAGAGGTGAAAATGAGAAGACGAGGAAATAATAAAACAAGCTAATCGATACAGAAAGAAAGAAATGATTTTCTAAATGTTTAAGTAAAGTAACAGAAACTCCAGCTGACGTGTGTGGGGAGAGGCCGTCGTGTGGTGGTCTTGTTTCCACTGATTTTGCAAAGATACCGACCATGTTTAAGATCATTCAAATATAATGAAAGATATTTAAGGGGAACTGTGTTTTAAACGGAAGCACCAGATAATGCTGAAGCTCTGTCGTCGGGTTTTCTCCGGAGCTGTTGGACAACATGACAAGCCGCTCTCTTCTTACTCTTCTGAGACCTTTGAAGCAGATTCGTCTGTTTGGTCTTTGTGTGATGACTTTATGAGTTTTTTACAGATTTAATATCCTGGTGAGGTGATACGATCAGAGTCAATGAAGGGACAGGAGGAGGAATATCACCTCACGAGGCCGTTATTCGCCTCGGTTTAGTTTAAAGATGCATCTATTCACGGCAAGTACGACGACTTTGAGCTTCCAATCCCTGGCTCCTGATTGGCTGCTGTGAGCCCCCCCCCTCCTCAGCCTGCGGTCTGACTCAGCCGTCCTCTGTGTTATCAGGCAGACATCAGCCAAAGCCCCGCTGAGTGCTATCAGTCATCAGCAGGCAATGGTCAGCCTTTCATCTGTGCTTTAACCCCCCGACACACACACACACACACACACACACACACACACACACACACACACACACACACACACACACACACACACACACACACACACACACAAGAAACTTTACAAAGAGCGGGTTAAAGACCTTACTTGTTGTTAGGAAAAATGGGATAGGGGGAGATGGGATGATATGCAGGAAGGATTTCTCTTTGTATTCGTCGCGTTCCTGTTGTCCACACTTCACACTTCCTCGCCGCTGAGGTTGAGGTCGGAGCAGGCCGTGCATGAATGATAATGTTGGTAATGATGGTTGTTGGGACGACACAGTCCAATGGTGGTGGCAGGGCGTCAGGGACATCGGGTGGTAGTAGTGCCCGATCACCTCGCTGAAGGTTGGGGGAGCTCCGTCCACTCGAGAGCCTGGCTGCCGGGAGAAGGCCTCCAGGGCTTCTAACACACAATACATTTTATTTATTGACAGTTTTGTTTCAAACGACACAAACATGATCACTTCCTGTCAGCACCTGTGCTCCGCCTCTGGTCACTTCCTGTCAGCACCTGTTCTCTGCCTCTGGTCACTTCCTGTCAGCACCTGTGCTCTGCCTCTGGTCACTTCCTGTTAGCACTTGTTCTCTGCCTCTGGTCACTTCCTGTTAGCACCTGTGCTCTGCCTCTGGTCACTTCCTGTTAGCACCTGTTCTCTGCCTCTGGTCACTTCCTGTTAGCACCTGTGCTCTGCCTCTGGTCACTTCCTGTCAGCACCTGTGCTCTGCCTCTGGTCACTTCCTGTCAGCACCTGTGCTCTGCCTCTGGTCACTTCCTGTCAGCACCTGTGCTATGCCTCTGGTCACTTCCTGTCAGCACCTGTGCTCTGCCTCTGGTCACTTCCTGTTAGCACCTGTGCTCTGCCTCTGGTCACTTCCTGTTAGCACCTGTTCTCTGCCTCTGGTCACTTCCTGTTAGCACCTGTGCTCCGCCTCTGGTCACTTCCTGTCAGCACCTGTTCTCTGCCTCTGGTCACTTCCTGTTAGCACCTGTGCTCCGCCTCTGGTCACTTCCTGTCAGCACCTGTGCTCTGCCTCTGGTCACTTCCTGTCAGCACCTGTGGGTCCAATCAGACTCAAAGCTGTTTGTTTGAACTTCCTGGTGTTGTTTCCTCCTCTCTAGATCCTTGCTTGTGTTGTTCTTACTCTCTGACGTCCGTCTCTGTTTCCTCGTGCAAAAAATGAAGATTCTTGAAGAGTGATCACAAAACATCGTGGTTAAAATGAGAGATCCGACCTCAAGTGAAAAAGGATGCGTTTTAAAGCCTCTATACTTTTAAAAAGGTCGACTGTCTGAGTCGTGGTGCTGTCTTTAGGGGGTTGGGGAGCCATCAGGGCTCCAGTGTCACTCATACATGGGGGGGTGTGGTGGGGGGGGGGTTGACTCTCCTGTTGGTCCAGAGTACCTGCTAATGGCTCTGAGGACACACACACACACACACACACACACACACACACACACACACACACACACACACACACAGATACACACAGAAGAGCCATTGTGCGGGTGGGAGAGGCCGGGCGCTGTAATGGGACCAGGAGTGGATGTGGCTGACAGACTGACTGACAGGCAGGTCGCCATGACGATTGGTTATCTCGGAGGGAGTCGGCCTCATCTCTGTCAAGCTCTTCACCGCCCTCGTCTATCTGTCTGATCATCTCCGTGTCTTTTTACACTCTCTCGTCGGCTCTTCCTCCCCTCGCTCGCCCTCAGATTAGCTCCTTTTTTTTTGCCCTGTCTCCTCGACTCGTGTGCCGACTTCTTCACTTCCCTCTCAACGACAAGAGCATGAGTCAGTTTCCAGCATAAGCCCAGGTGAAATATCAGCTGATATTCTTTTAGCAGACGGTTGCGTTCCTTTATCTGACCTGACTCCCTCCAGGCTGACAGTTTGGATTGTTACTGCGGGGTCACTCAAAGCTCCTCTGAGCAGAGACTGATATTCATCCTGATGCTTCTTTATGACGTCTAACAGCAAACCAGAAAGTTGCATGTTAGAACTCTCAGACCAGAGTAGCATAGAGATAAAACATCCCACTCTGTCCACAAGGGGGGGCTGATGTCAACACAACCTGAAAGTTCCTCATAATGCTTTCACACCTGCAGAAAACTCCTGAAACACTCCTGATATTCTCAGGCTGAGCTGCATGTGTGAACACAAACAGCTGAATGTTTCTCTCTTCACCCGGAGTTTCTCCTCCAGCCTCCTCGTATTTATTCTGCAGAAAGTCAGAGTGAGCTGATGTGAGAATGCAGCAGGATATAATCAGGAGAATTCACCTTGAGCGAGTGGGAGGGGGTGGTGACGTTTATTCCCTGTGATCGCTGCACGACCATAGACTGTCTGCACGCCACCTCTACGATCTCCGTGCTCTAATGAACCTGCTGCATTCTGTTTCCTGTTCTCCAGTATGTTCTTCTCCACTCTTTAGTTCAGATTGTGATTCTGTTCAACTACACGTAGCATTGATAGAAAGACACATATTCTCATTATAGCGTCATATAGAGGACGCTGTTACTTCGTACGCCACTTCCGCGTCTTTTTTTTAACGTCACATTTTACCTCAGGAGACCCCCCCCCCCGTCTGACAGGGATAGTCTCCCGCTATGAGGTGCATGTGTGAACAACCAGGTCAGGAGGATTTCAGGGGCATGTGTAAAAACGGCTTTAAAGATCACCAGTAGAAATGTCAAATCTATTGTAAACTACTGTATATGGACGTTGCAGATGATCCCAGTGCCGTATGCATGTGAGGAGGTCTGACCAAATCTCTGCTAAAGAAATGTCCCGTTTGCACCTGTTGAACCCAGGTCAGTAATCCAGGCAGGTAAAGGACACATGCTGGAAAAGGTTTAGATGTCATGTCGCAGGGTGCTTCTTTTTGGATTTCCTTCTGAAAGGAAAATTACCAAATGAAAACTGTTCTTAGGACAGAAACACTTTGAAACTACATTTCATTTTCTGCTCCAAACATGCTGATATCTAACCAAGCCTCCGATCCTTCATCCCCGTCAGGACAGGACACCTGAAACGCTGACGAGTTTAAAGCAGCTCTTTAATCGATCAAACAAACATTCCTGAAGTTTTTACACTCAGCAGCTGTGATCGAGCCGAGAGAGAAGTCAGAGGTCGTCTCCTGTCAGCGTCTCAACTCAAACAGAAGCTGATCAATACAGGAGACGCGAGGTTAACCTGATCATCACCTGATAACACTGAGCCAACACATGCTTGCTCTATTTCTCCACATGGGACACACGAGGCAGCTAACCTTTAAGGATTTAACACGTCACCCATCATCCAGAGATACTGAGATAAAGAGGCAGAAGTTTAAAACTGTTTTTCCCCCTCCTCGCCGTCTTTGTCGGTTAGCAGGATAAAAGAAGAAGAAACAAGAAACGAAGGGTCTCTAATGCCGCTTCAATAGCATGAAAGGTCAAATGTCTCATCGTTTAGTTTAAATATAAATTAAGCAAGCTGAAACAGACTACATTAATTGATGTGCGTCTCCCACCAGGCGGGGGCGCTATTGTTTCCTAACTGCAGTAAAAACGTTAGCAGACACTTTTTGAAGTTGTTGAAACAGTTTTTTGAAACCCGTTCCCATCAGCGTCCCTCTCTGTCTGTCTCGTTCTTAAGCTACTGTGGCTCCTGCTCTCCGCCGGGAGGTCACGACCTGTTTGTTTTGGAGGAAGGGTGAAAGGTGAGAGGTCACAGAGGCACAGGGGAGGTGAAGGTTTGGGGGGTCGGTAGAGGAGGAGGAGGGGGTTGACGTCCAAGGGCTTAAGTTGGTCTTTAACTTAAGAGCTCCCCTCCTGTGATGACAGACTGACTGATCTCTCCATCGTTCGCCATGACGGAGATAAAGACGAAGAGAACATGAAGAAAGCAAAGAAGAAGAACACAAAGTAAGAGAGGCAGGTGAAGTACAGGTGATATCCAGGACAGTGACGTTTAAGGGTGAAAGAGAAAATGCTGCAGACGGAGGAAGAAAAGGTGATGATGGTGGAGAAAGACAGACGGAGTGTAGTGATGATGAAGAGAAGGAGGAGGAAGAAAACACAATGACGATAAGAATCAGTGAACGCTGTCGCCTCCTGGTGGTAGAGAAGCTCAATGTCAGTCTTATCAGAAATTTGATTAACTTTGGTCGGAGAATTTTCTCCATCAATTCAATTATATTCATAAAGCATCTGCAGAATAAATGAAACACAACTCTTTGGAGCATTACTGGTGGTTTCCACAGGATTCGTGTGCGTTGCGTTCCGTCTCCACGGTGGTTTTGCTCCGTCAGACGCAGGCATGCGCCCTGCCCCACTGGACCCACTTCTGGAGCGTGAGCACAACAATGAGCAGCTGTACACACAGGATCACAAGATCACAGGAGAACTACAAGATCACTTTTGCTGCCACTTTTGCAATGCTCGTGTTTCTACCTCACGAGCTGCGGTCAGTCTCCGGAGCGTGCCAGCAGCGCCACTCTGCTCTGCTCTGTTTTAAAAACACAGAGCGTCTATTTTTAACAGAGCACCCTGCAAGCACGCGTAAAGCTGGAGAGAGTAGATCTTGTAGTTCTACTGTAATCTTGTGAACCCGGTCACGACTCCAGCTCATCATGGCTGCGCTCAAGTTCCAGAAACCCGATGGGGCAGGACGCTCGCTGTCCGACGGAGCAAAACCATGGCGCTGACGTAACACAGCGTGCACAGACTGTGAGGAAATTGACGGAGTTGTAAAAATCCCTCCAAGCCAATAACATGCAAAGACTACATGTGACCCCCCCTCCACGCTGTTTAATAAAACAACTGCATCCCATAATAAGCGCTTAATAACTTAATAACTGTGCACTTCAAGCTGATGTGATTAATGGAAAGCTTTAACTTCACAGTGAACATTCAACAGGCTCGTCTTTCTCCTTCAGCTTCTGGAAACTTCTGGTTTTAATGACGTCGTCACTCAAACCGACTTCTTCTCTATCATTATCTGAACTGTATGTTTTTAACATTTACATCACGTTATTGTAAAGAGGAGTTTAAAACCGTCTCACATGAAGCAGAGTGTGACTGAGCGGCTCAGGAAACGGTTCATTAATGGAGCTCTGTGTTTGTCTCTTACCTCCACTAATCCACTTAGTGATGATTGAATTTAACAGACTGCACCATGCTTCTGATTCAGGACGTTTTCAGTTTGTCACATGTCCTCGTGGGTGGAGAGTCATGTTAAAGGCTTAGTATGTAAACTCCACCACCAGGGGGCGCTCAATCAAAACAATTACAAAAGATGACATCAAGGCTGGCGGGGAATCATGAGAGTGAGCCCCATGATGACCCCTGATGAAAACGAACTCCGAGTTAACCGTAGTCATGACGACCAGGCGAAACCGACCTGAGGACGAGAATATGTTTACTGACGAGCTGATGTATCCGAGTATAATCTACATGACGTTTTTATCACAGCAGCTCATACAGCATCAGTACGTCAGCTTTCAGTAGCAGCTCACGCTTCTTTATGCAGCGGTCTTTGACGCAACATCCGGTGTTTCCACGGCAACGATAAACATGTTGTGTCTGTCAGAGCGGCTCTGTCATGGTGGCCGCCATCAGGCGCCATGAAATTACACTTCCTGTTACAACAAGAATTTCTCGGGTTAAGTGCATTAGTCCGTAAAAATTCTGCAGATTGTACCTTTAACTTCTTGAATTGAGTTTTGAAGTTTTCCTTTCAGACATGACGTAAAATAACGCTGCAGAACGTTCTTTTGGCGGGCGAAGTAACCGAACAAAGTGGCGAACAGAAAGTATAATGAGGCAGTTTCTTTAGGTGAACCGAGATCGCACATTTAGCGTGCATACAGTGGATGGTCATGCGCTTTGTCACAGGATACCACGAATTGATGAGGAAAATGTACTAGCCCGGGTAAATTGGTCAGTTTGCGTTCACACATGCAGCTCACCCTGAAAGTTATTTAAAGCAGCTGTAAGGATCTTTAGATTTGTGTTATGACGACTGCTCGTCCACACGAATGTATTCAGAGGAAATCCTCGTATCTCTCACACACACAAAGAGAACACACACTTTCTCTTTCACTGACACACACACACTTACGAGCATACCAACCAGCTTTATCCCACTTTACGTGTGTGTATGTGTGTGTGTTGAGCCGTCACCCACGGCGACAGACAGCCGCCCGGTTGACCAGGCTTGGTGCCACGGTGGTATGTCGAGTGTTTATAAGGCGTGGTGACCCGGTGTGACCTCAGACCCCTAGACAAGCTGTGTGTGTGTGTGTGTGTGTGTGTGTGTGTGTGTGTGTGTGTGTGTGTGTGTGTGTGTGTGTGTGTGTGTGTGTGTGTGTGTGTGTGTGTGGAGGGGGGTCACATGTACTACTTTGTGGTAATGAACAAAAGGCAGAGAGAGAGAGAGAGAGAGAGAGAGAGATGACTTTGGTGAGTCGTCGACGTAGGACCACCGAACTTGACCTGATCTTCTTTTTGACTCTTGGTTTTTGTTCATGCAGCAGTTTTCTGCTCTTTATTTCTTCTCTCTCATCCTCCTCTCTCTCTCTCCTCCTCTCCTCTCTCTCTCTCTCTGTCTCTCTCTCCTCCTCTCCTCTCTCTCTCCTCCTCTCCTCTCTCTCTGTCTCTCTCTCCTCCTCTCCTCTCACTCTCCTCCTCTTCTCTCTCTCTCTCTCTCTGTCATGACATCATCTGTCCTCGCTGTGGTTGGGGTTTCGTTGGAGCGCTGCTGCTATATTAAACCACGCTGGTTTATTTTCGCCCTGCTTTGATCCGTCCTCGTTAGAGCCGCTGCCGCAGGGCCACAGGGCCACGGGACCTGCCAGCCTGCACTTTATAAACCCTCACAGTGTGTCAAATAAAACACACACACACACACACACACACACACACACAGCGTGTGGATACCATCAGCAGTAAAAGCTGGGTGTGAAAGTGCAGCAGATTAAACGGTCCCGCGGTGCACTTTGTGGCGATGTTGGACACACTGTGCAGGTTTGTGGAGGTGGCTGCAGGATTGTTGAGTCGGTGTGAAAATTCACAGCTGAACTGTGAAGATTGAGTCACTTCAGACGGAGGAAAGTGAAGCTGCAGACTTCCGACCTGAGGTGACGTCTGATGTCGGAGCTCAGAGGTGATAAAGCAGGTTAAAAAACGTCTTCATGACAACATTTAGAGTCCTGTCTGAATGATTTAGGTCACTGTCGATGACTCGGCTCTCAGCGTGACTATAAAACACCTCTCAGATCGTTTGAGATCTTAAGCAGATATTCCCACGACTCTCAGAGCGACTTCTGGTGATTCCTGCCTTTTATCCAACAGGGGCGTTAAGTCAAAAAGTTATTGGTTGTTGCACAGCCAATGATCCGACCTCGGCCCTTTGCTGCATGTCGTCCTCCTCTCTTTCTTTCCTCCCAACACTTCCTGTCGCTCTTCAGCTCTCTTGTCTTATTAAGGCAAAAAGGTCCAAAGACAATTGACCATTCAGGGCCTGTGTCCACTAACGCCGTCAGCTCTCTGACCTTCTGCAAAAAAATATACTAGGAGGCTGTCAGGAGAAAGTCCGGATAAAATCTGAGAGAAACATTCGTCTGTTTGCGTTCACACATGCATCTCAGCCTGAAAACTTCAGGAGTCTTGTGCTGGCGTGAAATAACTATGTATGTGGAAAACGCTCAGAGATGTAACATGCTCAGATAATGTGAGCTACAGTTTATTATTTATGTATTATTGACTCTCTCTCTCTCTCTCCCCTCTCTCTCTCTCTCTCTCTCTCTCTCTCTCTCTCTCTCTCTCTCTCTCTCTCTCTCTCTCTCTCTCTCTCTCTCTCTCTCTCCCCCCTCTGCAGGAAGGGAAGGCCGACTGTAAACAGGAGAAATGTCCGCTGGTCTCTGACGACTGTGCTCTGGTGGTGAAACAGACCGGAGCCTGCTGCGAGAGGTGCAAAGGTAAAGGCTCATCTATGTTTCCTTTACTTATGATACACTACTGGGGCGCTGGTAGCCTAATGGTTAATGCGTGGCCCATATACGGTGGCCCCTTATATCCTCCAGGTGGGCGGCCTGGGTTGGATTCAACCTGTGGTTACTTTTCCTGCATGTCATTCCCCACTTACTCTCTCTAGAATCTCTGACTCTATCCACTGCCCTGTCTCTAAACATAGAGGTAGAATAAAGCCCCAAGGTAACCTTCAAAAAAAACCTCACTACTCATACATGCACACATCCTCCTATGGAGGTTAAACAATGCATCCACTAGAGGGCGCAGTCTCTCACAGACCTCCGTTGGCGAGTTAACTTCATATATACGTTTGGAGTTCTTAACCACATCGCAAAATCTTTCTTCAAAAAGTTCCAACATTTTCAGAAGTTTTCTTTTTCGTCAGAAACGTACACACACACACACACACACACACACACACACACACACACACACACACACACACACACACAGAGCTGCAGTGTGTGGAGACAGGGCGGCTGGTGAGGGGGTTCACTGCTGGGTTCACAGGCCTCAGATCTACACTCTCCTTTATGAGCCAGAAACTCCTCAATAAGTCTTCATCTTCTGCATCCTGCTCCTCCTCCTCCTCCTGTTCTTCCTCCTCCTGTTCTTCCTCCTGCTCCTCCTGCTCCTCCTCCTCCTCTTCTCTCAAAGAGCTGCACTAACTGATTCAGAGGCAGGTTGTTTTAATCTGTCTGTAATTCCCACGGACTGAGCTCAGCACGGCCGACGTTAAAGTTAACATGATACTAATTAAACTTTAACGACAGGGAGACCCTCGGGGGCTGAATGGAGAATGTTCTTCTGGTTGTGTTTTCACATCTGCATTCACAATCTGAACTAAAGAGTGGAGAAGAACATACTGGAGAACAGGAAACAGAATGCAGCAGGTTCATTAGAGCACGGAGATCGTAGAGGTGGCGTGCAGACAGTCTATGGTCGTGCAGCGATCACAGGGAATAAACGTCACCACCCCCTCCCACTCGCTCGAGGTGAATTCTCCTGATTATATCCTGCTGCGTTCTCACATCAGCTCACTCTGACTTTCTGCAGAATAAATACGAGGAGGCTGGAGGAGAAACTCCGGGTGAAGAGAGAAACATTCAGCTGTTTGTGTTCACACATGCAGCTCAGCCTGAGAGTTCACCCAGACTTTACCCTGACTATTTGCTGACAGCCCTCCAAAAAGACTTAAAGTGATGATGATGAACTGAAATGTTTTTTCATCTTTACATGCTACGATGTCTTGTTGAAATATAAGTCAAACATATCTTAAATATTGCTCCTTTAATACTTAAATTAAACTCCTTTAGTGGAGGGCTCTTTGTGCTGCAATAGAAAAATAATATAAAACACACACAAACTCAGACGCACACTCAGACGCACACACCTCCCAGCTCTCAGCAGGGGCGAGGTCCTTTTGTTTGCGGTACGCCGGTTTTACGACGCAGCACTTCGTTAAGAGACATGGAACGAGCTCGACTCGGACATGGAAAGCCCCTTGTTGCCACGGCGACCCTTGTTAGTTTTCTTTATTGTGCGTCGACTTGTGGCGGGGGCGACCACATTTAGGACCCCTTTGTGTCTTTTTTGCTTTGGAAAACGCCCCGAACTCCACCGCGTCACATCACCGCTTTCTCACTTTTTAATGAAATCATACTTGAGACGACACTCACGCCCAGTCTGCAGCGGTTTATTGGGAACATTTGAGTTTAAAAACGTGCTTTAATTGACCACTTTGTGTCGTGTAAGAATACTCCGATGTACTTAAAACTTTTAAAAAGGTTATAAGAAGATCTGAACATCCAGAAAAGTACCTTTCATTCAGTAATATGTCTTTAGTTGTGTCTATCAAAGATGTTGAATGACCAGAGGAGAGACGACATGTGGTCAGATCAGACTGACTGACTGAGTGTATGAACAGGATCTGAGTCTCTGCGGGGATCCAGACCATCTGATCCGCTCTCTGCTCCTCTATCAGACGGTCTGTCCTCCTCTGCGGTGATACGGGATCACAGAGATGGATTCTCACTGAGGAAAGCAGATCGATGCTTGTGATCACGTTTCATTGTGTGCTAAGCTAAACATTGATCTGAGACCACTTACTGTAACCGGGATGAAATGAATAGTCTTTTCATTAAGTGCTGAGTCGGCGGGTTAGGATGCCGAGTCACTACAAAGGTAGTTCACGTTGCCAGGTTTCTAGTCCACATGTAGGCGGGTACTTTTTATATAATCCCGTCTACACACGCTCAATTCTCAAAAACATCTTCGTCCACAAGAAAATGCAAAACACACAGTTGTCATGAGCACGCCAAGTCAACAACTTTATTGACAACACTTCCAGACGACCTCATCACAGTCTGTCCGTCAATGTGCGGGCGAAGCAGCTCACTCAGAGACAACAACCCTGTCCACGACTTGTCAAAATGTTCTCCCCATTCCTCTGCAATGACCATTTCGTTCACAAAGTTGTCGCACCAGTCTGAAGTCCAACCGGGTCTGGTCCAAACCACAGTCCTTTGGGGCGGGGTTTGTGTGGTGGGAGTGTTGTCTGAAGCAGCAGTGACCTCCGTCATCCAATCAGGCGTCTCTGCTCGTCAACATAGTGGGAGAGTAACTGTGTATGTGTGACGTTTGTGTACGAAAGGTACGTTTAAAAAAACACACGTCTACGTGTGGACGAGGACTGGGACTATGCTTGGATGGAAAAACATGTCGCCTTGATTAACATGGTGTCTTAAAAAAGTGTCTTACATGAAGTGTTATATTTTATAACTTTTCACTTTGTGTCCTTCTGTCTCAGGTTGCATGTTGGACGGACGATCTTACAACAGCTCAGTGTCCTGGACCAGCTCCACCAAACCCTGCATGAACAGACGCTGTCAGGTGTGTGTGTGTGTGTGTGTGTGTGTGTGTGTGTGTGCGTGCGTGCGTGCGTGCGTGCGTGCGTGCGTGCGTGCGTGCGTGTGTGTGTGTGTGTGTGTGTTTCTGTATGTGTGTGTGTTTCCTGACTGTCAGCACATGAGAGTTGAGGCGTGCAAACTGTTTCTTCAGCTCAGACGTCATGCAGGAACCTTTGACCTCAGATCTGAATCCATACAAACACACACAGCTGTAGAGATTATGAGATATATGGAGGCTGAGGGAGGAGTGGACGAGAAGAGGAAGGGTTATAGGAAGAGGCGAAAGAAAGGAAGGATGCAAGGACAAAAAGAATTCAGGCTGGAAGATGAGGAATAAACAAAGAGATGGACAGAGAAAAGGAGGAGGAAACTGTGGGGAAAGAGGATAAAAGAGGTAAATGAAAGGAAGGATAGAATAATGGGGGGGGGCATAGACAGCTGAGGAGGAGGGAAAGGTTTGAGATAAAACCTCGAAAACAGTCAAGAGCAGGAGAAACGGTAGGAAAAGAAGGGAAGTGATGGAGTCGGAGATGGAAGAGAAAAGAAAAAACATAACGAAAGGAGAAATGACTGATGAGAGGCATGAAAGATTCCACTCTCCAAAATGTACACACTAAAGACAGTGTTTACTCTTTGGTCGTGACAGGAAGGTGTCATCACCGAGTCGGAGGTCCAGTGTGTCGTCCACTGCAGGAACCCCAAAATCCACCCCAAGAAGTGCTGCCCCACCTGCCCCAGTGAGTACCAACAAATGCCCTGATTCACTAAGATTCTGCAAAGGTTTAACGTCGCCAAAAGCCACACAGTCCTTTCGTGAATCAGGCCATGTGTCACAATGAAGTTTCTGTCATGCTCCACACGAGCGGTGTTGAAAAATGAAGCCGATGCTTCAGTGTAAAATCCTGCAGTTCCTCTAGTGTCCACTAGAGGCTGGCTGCAGAAGCACAGGAAGTCACATACACACCCATTCTAAAAAGCCTGTTTTTACAGCAGACATTAACATGTTTACAGCCTGGTTCAAAAAACCAAATAGGTCTGATTAGCTCATGTCTCGATCGACACACACTGTACGGGGGGTGAATGTTTTGATGACTCATCAGTTTTGATTTGATGAAGGATAAGAGTTATTCACAATAAGGCGTGTAGCTGACCTGATTGACAGGCGGGCGCGGTGTAACGGTTTGTCAGGAGGCTTAAAACCCGCCTCAGCTCCAGCTCTCAGCCTGTCGTTAGGTTGACTGAAAGTTAGGCTGAGACAGCATTTCCAGCATGGAGACCGCCATCGATGGGACTCCAGCGCCCCCCTGCAGGGACAGAAGGGGGACGTCACTCAGGCTTCGAACATACATATCCACAGTCTGTGGCTCCACACAATCAAAAACATCCAATATTATAAAAATGTAGAATCTTTTATCTTTGAGTTCTTTGAAGTGACCTTACACATTTAACATGTGACGTCATTGAAACCACTGTCACCTTAAAATGTGCCATTTCATGATTTAGCTGTTTCAAGCCCACTTTGCATATCCCGTCTCCAGGGTTTAGAAACAAGGTGTGTCTGTGTTTGAATTTATGAATCAAACAGTTCGTTAAGCAGCAAACACAAAGTGAGTCAGGTGTTTAAAATCTGTGTGACGTTTTTTGCAGCTTGTATCTTTGAGGGTCGTCTGTACAAAGAGAGGGAGGAGTTCAGTCCAGAGGGCCAACCCTGCATCAGATGTACCTGCACCGTGAGTACACACACGCACACACACACACACACACACACACACACACACACTCACACACACACACACACAGACATGTTTACACTCTGACCTGTGAGAGTGTTTGTGCGTGGGGGCCTCTGTCCTCTGAATACATTATTTTGGAGTCTCGTGGGAGTCACAAAGTTTTGCTTGGAACAACAGCCTCTCTGATTTTTCCCCCTCCCTCCCTCTCTGTGCCCTCACCCCTTACCTTCTCTACCTCCATCCCTTCCCCCTCCTCCCCCGTTAGACAAACAAACCCCACAGGTACGTCCATAAACACATTACAGTATTAATGTGCTTGCACCTCGTTTGGGCGACCTGTAGGGTCGTTAACAAACTCAGACTCCAAGAGGTCTTAAAGTTGACCGTGCTGATCGGAGAGATCGTGCATCAAATCGTCTTGTCTTAGTTTTCTGTCTCTCTGAACATTTAAACAAAGATGTATTCTCATGAAAAAGTAACAGGTCTACATTATTATGATTTTTTCAATATTTATTTTAATCCAAGACTGCAGGACAAATCCAAACATTACAGAGAGCGCTCTCCCCCCCCCCCCCTCCTCTCTAGAGTGGATGCTCACGCAGGTCACCATGTGGTGGACACTGAAGCTTCAGTGTTTATCCAGCTCTGCATCGGTCTGTAAACCTTTCTGCGTTCTAACCTCTCTCCATTTTTCAAAAGCATCTCCAATATTGATCCTAGTTTGAGCACGTTTCTGCTCGTGGAGCTTATTAGAAACATGCAGAGGCTTTTTAGGTCGGGTACAATCACTTCTATCTGAACCAGTTCTCTTGCCCGCTTCCATCGCTGCAACACCTGTTGGTTTGACCTGATAACTGCTCTCATATCTGGCAAACCGAGGGGCGTCCAAAACGGCCGTGTGGGGGTGCCTTAAAACCGCCTACCTTCTCTGGTCCAAACAAATCCAGACCATTCAGGACCAGAATCTAAAGTTAGAAGGAGGACATACTGGCTGCTGCATTGTTGTCAGAGAAGCCAGCACTTCAACATAGCATGCTTCCCTCATCAAGCTATGTTCTTACCAACCAGGAGATAGTGTGCATGCTATTAAACATCATTTTATGACCTGGATACCAACAGATTCGCCTGAAGTCGCTGCATGAAGGACGAACATGTGTTAAACATCGTGTTGTTGTTTCAGGGAGGGCGAACCCTGTGCAAGAGGGAGGTGTGTCCTGTTCTGTCATGCCCCGCCCACCTCAGCCACACCCCGCCTGGACAGTGCTGCCCCAGATGTCTTGGTAAGCACAGTCAATCATCAACTGTCTGATGTATCCATAAAAATATGATTCGCAATAGGGGTGTGCATCTCTGCTTTTCAAGACGACCGATTTGATTTGATCCCCCATGTCCTTGTGTTTATTACTTTTCAAGAGACAAATTGTCTCGAGGTACAAGTACAGATGTTCACAGACTTAAAGTGACCTCTTTAACTGTAGTAACGTGTTGAAATGCAGACCTGCAAACAATTAACGCGTTAGCTGTGGCTCCTTTAGTTTTGATTGACTTACCCCCTTCAACGTACGTTTCAGTGTCTGAATGCAAAGTGAAGGAAGAGGATGAATCACACCTTGGTTTCTTTTTTCTTTCTTACTCTCGGCTCTTCCTGCAGGTCAGAGGAAGGTGTTTGATCTGTTGTTAGGAAGCTGTCTGTTCCACAGTGACGTCTACGAGAACGGCAATTCCTTCATACACGACAACTGCACCACCTGCACCTGCAAGGTACCGGCCGTCATGTCCAAAAACTTTGCCTCCGTCACTGAGATGGAGAAAACCACGAGTTCTATTACACCCTCTATTGTATCTTTACTTTACTCTCCTTCTTTCTACCCAGGACTCCACAGTGGTGTGCAGGAGGCGCTGCTCTCGGCCGGGGAGCTGCCACGGCGACCACTGCTGCCCCGAGTGTCTGTCCTACGTGAAGGTGGAGGAGGTGAAGTACTGCAGAGTCCGGAACAAGATCTACAGGGTGAGAATGCAGAAAGGTTTTTAATGCATGGTTGGATAGACTTAGGGTTTGATGGATGTGTATTTGATAAATGGATAGACTGACGTATGGGTTAATGGATACTTGGACAGATAATGGTCAGATTTATGGATGAATCTGATTGGATGGGTTAATGCATGGATGGATAAGATGAATGGACACCTACTAAAATATTTATATTTACCAAGCAGAAACCTCCGGAAAAACAGAAGTTTAAAAACCTGCAGTTCCTCTAGTGTCCACTTGAGGCTGGCAAAAGTCCCGGAAGTCCCATACACCCATTTTAAAATGTACAGCAGAAAATAAAATGTTTACAGATTGATGGGTGTTGGTTGGATGATGGACACATGGACGGGGAGAAAAGGGTGGATGCACAGGCAGCTGGATGGATGGAGAGATAAACTATGGATGGATGAGCATGTGTTCTGACCCTTGTTTGTGTCCTCTCTCCTGCAGGAAGGAGACATGTGGTCGTCTGTTAACTGCACACTCTGCGCCTGTGTGAAAGGAAGCATCGAGTGTCAACCCAAACATTGTGTACCAATCACCAGCTGCCCCTCGGTGAGTGACAGGCGGTCCAGCCAATCACAAGATTACACCGTGTTTGCACAATTTGCCAGATTTGCATTGTTGTATCCGTAAGTCCGATTCGATGCAGGAACTTTCCCCAGGTATCAGGTACTTTAGGAGATACTCTCTGTACCAGGAACAAAATAAAGTTTTGAGGACTTTATGAAACTCCCAAAAGATCCCTGATAAAGGGGTGGTACTTTCAAAACGAACGGGGGCTTTGTGAGGGGAACTTCACAACCGACTTGTTGTCATGACAGCACACTGATTTACCTAATCTTCTCGGGTCTTAAATCCTCAGTAGAAAGACAGTAACAAGCTTGAGGACCTACGGATGTAACGATACACTCGACTCACGATAAGATGCGTATCACCATGCTGGCTTCATCATATGATTCTTTATGATTTCCTCATTTCTGTTAAAACATGAAATTCGAGTCTATTGATGAATCATTTTGCTTCTTTTAAGGGTCTAATATGTGACTTTAGGTCCTGTTGACGCCACACTTAAGCACCGGTCTCTCAAACCAAAACAAACCTCCCTCAGCCCACCGCCTCCCCCCTCCCCTTCCTCAGTGTTCAGCCGTCTGGACTGATCTCGGTTCAGATCTGCAGCCCAACTGGATTCTGATCTTGTTCCTTTGAAGTATTTTCTCTGGTTCTGATAATGCTCCTGCATTTGTTCTCTTGCGACGACACTCTGCCCGTAGTCGTCTCTGATTCTCATTAGTGTCAGCCTCTCACAGGTGAGCCTGTTAGTAATATGTTTTGGTATCTGGAGCCTCTCACTGGGCACCGTTTTACGTGCAGCATCATGTTGTTTCATCCGTCAGTGTCATGTTATATGCACTCTGTTTCTGTTTTTGTCTTCTCTGCTGACCTCGTGTTGACACCTCTTTTAAACTTCCCTTTTCTCTTCACTTTGTCCGTTGTCTCTTCTTCAGCTTCTGACCTCGAACAAGAGAAGCCAAAAGCAGACAGCGCCCTCTGCTGGTTTAGAAGAAAGTAGTGCAATGTATATCATTGTCAAACCGATTTGAATTGTCCACATTTGAAGTATCGTTACACCCCTGTGAGGAACCATTTATTCCCCTGAGAAGTGTCTCCCAGGACTAAATGTCCCGGGTCCTTTTAGTCAATGATGTAACACCTACAACTTATTAACAGCCACCTACTGTGTCTCTGTCACTCGTTATGACCGATCCGTCTGACGCTCAGTCTTTACAGCCCGTGACTAACTGCATCATCTTCACTTCACGTGTGACGCCTCAAAAGAGCAACGCTCCGCTGAGTCACTGGCAAGGTGGCCAAAACGAACATTACAATGTAACCGCTGCAAAGCTTAAGGATTCAAACCCGTCACTTTCAGGAGTTTTCTTTGACAGTTAGCTTTTCCTCTACGTTACGAAGGCTTCCCCTTTCAGCGCATTAGTGATAATACGCATGCTGAATTGGGCGTTATCTGTGAACTGCTCTGGAGGGAGCTGGCAGGAGGACTGTTGGTGCTGCGTTCACCTGTCCCAGAGGTGGCTGAGGGGTCATCTGTCGGCTGCTGGGTGATGGAGTGGATTCCTCGCATACCGCTGGCCGCTGGTGGTCACGCGGTCAAAGCTGGTGTCATAGTTAGTCCAAGTTCACACGCTCCCAGCGGTTACTACAAGCCCTCACCTGTTGTTTGTGGTCAGAACTGGCGGCTGCAGAGTGGTGTAGGTGGTCTACAGAGTTTTGTCTCCCAGTGAGAAGAGAAAGTTTCACTTGCAATGTGTCGTTGATTTGAGGACTGGATGTGGACTAGATTCAGTGACAGCTGATGCTCAATATCCACCGATCTCCCTGGACCTCCTCACCTTCACCTCTGACTGGAAGGGATCAGTGATTGAGAATCGTGGACGTTTTTAATCTTCTCAGACTTTATGAAAGAATCTGACACAGACTCTGGGTTTTAAAAGGTGTACTCAGTTCTGATAAGACTGAACTGATGCAACATTAGCTCGGTCAAAATAAGCAGACACACACCTGTCCCGAGTTGTCACAGCCTACCTCAGTGCAAACACACACACACACACACACACACACACACACACACACTCTCTCTCTCCCATGCCGTCATCCTGCGGTCAGCGGCAGGTCGACAGAGAGCGTGCGTCCCTTTGGAGACAGTGTGTCTCTGAACAGCCTTTTGTCTGTGTGACATTTGAGTGACAGCGAAGAAGAGGTTCCCTATATTTAGGCCCCTGAAAACCAATCTCTGTCACCCTGTGTGTGTGTGTGTGTGTGTGTGTGTGTGTGTGTGTGTGATAGAGAGAGAGAGAGAGAGAGAGAGAGAGAGAGAGAGAGAGAGAGAGAGAGTGTGTCCTCAGTTTGTCAAAAGGCAGCCCTCTTCAAAGACAGAGATTGGCCTTTGTGCAGAGGTTAGAACTCTAGAGTGTGTATAGAGTGTACGTCTGTGTGTGATGACAGAAGAGGTGTGTGTGTGTGTGTGTGTGTGTGTGTGTGTGTGTGTGTGTGTGTGTGTGTGTGTGTGTGTGTGTGTGTGTGTGTTAGATAGAGAGACAGGAAGAAAGAAGGGCTTCCCTGAGGCAACAAAAACTAAGTGTGTGAAAGAGTCCTCTGATCTGCACCTCTGATGGAAGTTGAAACATACAGTACACACACACACACACACACACACACACACACACACACACACACACACACACACACACACACACACACACACACACACACACACAGTTTCCTGTTACACAGACAGAGTTCAGTGGTTGGCGTCGGAGTATCGGTGTCTTTGTGGTCGTCCCGGTTTGACTGTGAACTTGTCGAAGTGGGAACTTTTTCCTCCGTTTCAACCTTTCATTTAATTTCTCGTCTGTCTGTTTGAGTGACGGCATGAAAACAGAACTGCTGCCTTTGTTATCGGTGCCAACAACATGTGGAGGGAAAGGTTGTGTTTTACGCCCTGTCGGTTTAACCGTTTGTTACCAAGTCGATTTAAAGACGAATCCAGGGGGAAAACTGGAGGCTGACGAGCCTCCATTACTGCGGGGGTGTCTCCTTACATCATCAACGTGGTTAAATGTTAGGAGATGTTAAGAGATGAGCTAAACGATTTCAAATGGAAGCTCAAAGAAATCCTGTTCCAGCGCTTAATGCTGCGATAAGAGGAGAGATGAGGATGCTCTCCAGTCTGCAGGGAGTTAAACTCGGGAACGTTTTCTGGGACCCAGCCTCATTGGGGCCCTGTGGAGGTCATCGAAAACATGGTCCATCCTAAATTGAAGCAGGGATCCCCAAATTTATTTGAATCGTTATGCCAGTAATATTGGACTGTTTATTTTTATACAGAGTCCTGCAAAAGTTGAGGAGTTCAAACCCCGCCCACGGGGCAGAGTTGCAGAGTTTGTCAGGAGTTTTCTGCAGGTGTGAAAGAACTGTTAGTCTGCGTTCTGTCAGAGAAGATCTGTTTCCTCCTTTGATTCCTCTGAGTGTATCTAACACTGTGCGTCTGTCTCTTTGCAGAATAAGATCCTGAACAGGACGGGCTGCTGTCCTGTCTGCACTGAAAGTGAGTAAGTCTGAGTGCTCACACATCCCTGAACGTTCCACCCAAAGACTCTGAATATTTCAAGTTGTGCTTTTAAAGACAATGAAAACAGAAGTCAGTCCAGCCTGTAGCGTCAGCCGAGCAGTTCCCATGAACTGCAGTCCAGACTGTGGTCAGGAAACACGGCTGTAAATGATCCATTTCAGGACTACAAAGACTCCATAAAACACGACTCTTCAAAATCAAGCCTGTAGTCGAGCTGCTAAAGGAAACATTTGAAGCACAGCACAGATCCTGGTTTAACTTCTGATGTGTCTGATTACTGTCTCACGTTTCCACCTTCATTCTTTACTGTTGTTTTAGCTTCTAGCTGTCAGGTATCAACACGTATCCTTAGTAATCCTGTGCATATATTCTTATCTTTTGTTTGCCTGGAAAAAGAAGAAACACATTTTTACCCGTATTTGTTTCTCTGCTGGTTTTCAGGACAGTTCTGCTTCAAACAGAAATGTTTTTTTCTGATTCTTTTCAGTTTCTTTTGCTTCTTCTTTCACACCCTCGCCCTCGTTCTCTCCATCTCAAAGTCTCTGTGTGGTTTTCTGCGTCCCTCTGCAGAGCCGGGCGTATGCACAGTTTTTGGAGACCCTCACTACAACACGTTCGACGGCAGGACCTTTAACTTTCAGGGGACCTGTCAGTACGTACTGACTCGTGATTGTGGCGGCGCCCTCTCTGGAGGATCAGGAAATAACATCAACAGCCAAGACTCCAGCTTCATGGTAGGACGAGAGTTTTAAGTTGTGGAGAGTTTAGACTTTGGGAAACTGTTTGGTTTGCAGTTTAATGAGAAGAAGATGAGACAGAAATGTTTACTTGACCTCTGTGCATGTAGAAAACATGCTTAGCTCTTGAAGGAGGAGGAAACCGTCTGCTGCTACTAACAGAAGGAGACAAAATGACTCCTCGTTCTGTCACCCAAACATCCAAACATCAGCTGGTTTGGTTAAGATTCATGAAAATGCTCAAAGTACACACACTGCTCCGTGTCTCTACCCATTTAAAGCGCTCACTAAACCATGAAGCCTAGTTTCCTTATTCAACCCGAGTAGGATTAACCAAAAACACATGAAACACAGACGACTTTGGAGTCGTTGACGGGAGTTTAACTCGGATTAGCCTGCATGCTAAAGACTAAATTATGCTTCCTATTATTTGAATCAATGAAAGAATCTAAAGCAGCTTATGTGTATTATTATGTCATATGTTGTTGTTCCTCCAGGTGTTGGTGAAGAACGACGCCCGGCGCACTCGCTCCTTCTCCTGGACTCAGTCTGTAGAGATCCGGCTGGGAGCTCTGATCCTCAGTCTCCATCAGCACCTGACGGTCCGGAGGAACGGCACCCGCATCGCCCTGCCCTACCACGGCCCCGGCGTGCACATCGACCTGGACGGATACCTGCTCAAACTCACCACCATCGCAGGTCAGCACATGATGACCTTTTGGAGAAAGATGTAGAATACTTAAACAAAACCCTGCAGACCGACATGACGGTGCAGCTTGTGTTGTGTTGAAAAGTGTTTAGCTGATCATGCATATAAATACTGACGTGCAGTTACCACCAACTCTCACTCAAATACCTATCAATCTATCAATCGTTATTTGTATAGCGCCAATTCATAACATGTTATCTGGAGACGCTTTACAAAAGAACATATGGGATAATATGCAGGAAGGATTCTCCTTTCTATTCCTCGTGTTCCTGTTGTCCACACTTCCTCGCCGCTGAGGTGGAGGTCAGAGCAGGCCATGAATGAATGAGGACGGCGGTGGTTGAGGGGACGACACAGTCTGATGGTGGTGACTGAGCGTCGGGCGATGGTAGGGCTTTCACACTTGCAGAAAACTCTTAAAAAACTCCTGATATTTCCAGGAGGAGCGGTATGTCTGCAAACTGTGTGCGAAGGATAGTCTCCTGCTGTGAGGTCACGTGTGAACAGACAGATCAGGAGAATATCCGGAGCAGTCCTCCTGAGCAGATGTGAAAACGACTTAACTGTGCGTGGCTGTTAGCGCCGCTCCTGGCAAATGCCCTGCAGTCCGTTTGTGAATCAGGCCCTAAGAAATGTTTTCTCTTTTCCATCTCGCCCTTCAGGTCTGGAGATCACATGGGACGGCGACAGTTTCGTGGAGGTTGTGGCTGCTCCCCACCTGCGTGGACGCCTCTGTGGTCTTTGTGGAAACTACAACGGCCACAAACGAGACGACACCATGGGAGGTGACGGTCAGTTCAAGTTCGACGTGGACGAGTTTGCCGAGTCGTGGCGGGTGGAGGGAAACGAGGTTTGCTCGCAGCAGCACCAGCCTCGCAGACCCACTTCCTTCCTGTGCCCTGGCAGCGTAAAAGTCAAATTCCGAGCTCACAGAGAGTGTCAGAAAATAAAGTCCTGGGAGTTTCAGAAGTGCCACCGTGTGGTCGACTTTGCTCCTTTTTACAGGTGAGACGACCTTGTCTAAATCTGAGACTAAGTGTTTTGTAACTTCACGTATTCTTCATGAGTTAAGCTTATTTTGAAGGCTCATCGTCGGATTAACTTGTGTGATTGAGAAACAACCTGAAGAGTTCCTGTTCTTCTCCGAAGTACCGACGTACAAATGGTGATCCTGTCAATAATATAAGTGTGCTGATCTCTGCAGGTCGTGTGTGACGGACATGTGTGAGTGTCCGGTCCATAAAAACTGTTACTGTGAGTCGTTCATCGCATACAGTCGAGCCTGTGAGAGGGAAGGGGTTCCCGTCGTTTGGAGGCCCGACACCGCCTGCATGGGTGAGACAGAAAGAGTCCTAACGAACGTCTCTTTGTTTAGTTTTTTATTGTAATGTCATAGAATACTGATCACATATGTCTGTAACTATGACAACCACAGACGCATTCAGATGAGAGTCACCAGTTGACACGGTCACTCTTTACACCATAACACCGGTGTTTTAAGTATTTTAAAACATTTTCCAAAAGGTGTGATCATTTCAGAGACCAAACTATCACGTGTTCAGCCTGAGAGCATGAACTGTGCTTTTTACTTTTTATATGTTAAACACTTATTTGGATGACGTGTTTGCTGACGTTTTTTACCTTCTTCTCTTCCTCCTGCAGCCACCCAGTGTAAACACGGCGCCGTGTACGACACCTGCGGGCCAGGCTGCACCAAAACCTGTGACAACTGGAACGAGATCGGGCCGTGTCACAAACCCTGTGTGGCGGGCTGCCACTGCCCCGCTAACCTGGTGCTGTTTCAGGGACGCTGCATCAAACCCACATCCTGCCCGGGACGGTGACCCCTGTGATCCTGGTGGGGGGGGGGGGTTGGTTGACGGTTAGGTTTCAGATTAAAAGGGCCAAACGAACCCAGAAGACTTTAGGGGTCTCAAAGTGAGAGATCAGATATGAAGAGGTACTCAGGGTCTGAATCTTCACAAGGGAACGCTGCAGCGACTTCACAGAGTGGAGAGGCATAAACCGGGGCGGCTGATCCTCACCTCTTGTAATACCATTCACCATCACCAGGGGGCGTTAAATCAATCTTAAATAGGAAGAGCTGAACTCCAAAGAGGAAACTCCGGAGCCCTTTTTCGGAGGTGTTACAGCCTCCACCACCTGAAGACGATCGTCCACTCCACCACGAACTTTCAGGAATCAACCCGGGCCACTGGACTCCCGTTCGAGCCAACATGGCGCCCACATTTCTCTCAAAAACACTCTGAAGTGGGAAACGGAGCTCCTGCTCTTTGAATAAAGTGATCTCTGTTCACTCATTGCATTCTGTAAGCTAGCCAGATTTATATGAAAGACAGCTTTTATATGATTATTGTTATTATTATTAATATTATTATTTGATGTTAATTTATATATCAGTGGAATGATGTCGTAGCCAGAATCAGGAACATGCTTGTGTTATAAATGATTGAAAGGGAAACTAAAGATATTTATGTGTCGCTGTTTGAAGACAAATGTGACTCTGTGGAAAAAGTACTGTAACGTGTTCTGCTCCGTGTACAGCGTGTTGTTGTGGTTCGTATCAAACTGAAGATGTTTCACTTGACGATAATTATTTAAGACCAGCAATATAATCTCTAATCAAAGTTCACTTCTGACTGCTGTCGTTACTCTCTGAAGAAGAAAACCTGACCAAAAGGTTTCGGGTTGGTTGTGAGAATCCTCACAGTAAGTTTGTTTACATGGGCTCACTTCCTGTCAGCACCTGTGCTCTGCCTCTGGTCACTTCCTGTCAGCACCTGTGCTCTGACTCTGGTCACTTCCTGTCAGCACCTGTGCTCTGACTCTGGTCACTTCCTGTCAGTACCTGTGCTCTGTCTCTGGTCACTTCCTGTCAGCACCTGTGCTCTGACTCTGGTCACTTCCTGTCAGCACCTGTGCTCTGCCTCTGGTCACTTCCTGTCAGCACCTGTGCTCTGCCTCTGGTCACTTCCTGTCAGCACCTGTGCTCTGCCTCTGGTCACTCCCTGTCAGCACCTGTGCTCTGCCTTTAGTCACTTCCTGTCAGCACCTGTGCTCTGCCTCTGGTCACTTCCTGTCAGCACCTGTGCTCTGCCTCTGGTCACTTCCTGTCAGCTGTCAGAGCTCCTTCTTTTGTTCTGATGTTTGGTTTGTTACTTCAGTTCTTTCCAACATGACCTGACCCGCTCCACCGTAGCGCCCCCTGTAGGCGACTTAACAGAGCTTATTGAATAACGAGCCAAAATGCCCGGGTGCTTTTATTGTGAAATGCAGCTTGACCTTCATATGTAGTTCCATACGTGTTGGTAAACCGGCGTCCTGTAGCCTGTTCACCACAGACTTGAACAGGTCAGCCTTTCGCTGCTTTCGTCTTCTTAGTCCATAGAAACATGGCGGCCATGTTGCCATGACTTCCAGCTCATGGAGTCTTCAGGCCTCCGCACACCAACTCACGCGGATCTCTAACGTTAAGATCGGTTCATCTTCACGCCGCTATCACACGAAAAGAAAAGAGCAAACTTTAACGATGAAGACGACAAACATTTAGTTTCTTTTAATTCACTTCACAGAAACATGAAACAACAAAGTGAGGGACAGTTTGACTCGTGGTGCAGCAGGTGGAGGGGAATCAAACCCGTGGTAGAACAAACTGAGCGGTTCAAACTGTCGCTGATTAAAATCCTCCGTTCATGAGTTCATGGAGATGACCAATAAGACGCTGAGAAACATCTGCTTTAACAAAGATGAACGCAGCTCAAAGTGAACGTGACCTCGGACTGAAGGTTTGTGTTCGGTTATATAACTTTAAACTGTTAAAACTACTTTAAAGCAGATTTATAACCTTTTATTTCATGGCGGTGGATAGAGTCCGAAATCAGGGAGAGAGCGGGAAAGGAGCCACCGGTGGAATCCAAACCGCACATGGGACGCACGCACTGACCACTAGGCCACCGGTGCCCCCTTTAAAGCAGATTTGTTGCAACAATTTCTTATTTCTCAGTTCAGAGACATTTTCTGAATCTCTACGTGTGTGAGATTAATGAGTGTCAAGTTCGGTTTCTTTTTCTCCTTCATACAATCAACATGAACTCTGAATGGACGAGTGGTCGTTCTGATCATAGAGTCACTTTATCATCTCACTGATGGATCCTTTAATGAACAAGACGAGAGAAACACAATTCATGTTTTATCAACAAACTTCATTAAAGACATAAAACACTGACTCCATCCTGAAGAAGTGTGTGTGTCAGAGTGATCCTTTAAACATACTGACAGGTAATAGTGTTCATGTGGACATAAGTTTCAACCTTTTCTGCGGAGAATGTCGAGGTAACAGTCGAAAATAATCGAAGGTTTGAAAACTTCAATCAGGATCAGGGAGCTCAGCTGCTGGTTTTCCTGCTCCACGCTGATCTTTCCTTTGTGGCTCCTGAGCAGCCTCCACCGTGGACCCGTGCAGGTCGAGCTTTGTCATATTTAAACGAACCGATAAAAACACAATAACAACAACAACATTGTCCAGAAGCTTCTCTGAGAAACACCAGGCTGGAGTGAGAGGACGAGGATTCAACGTGACCTTCTCCTCAAACAGGTGACACAAGAAGGTTCAACTAGCTGCTCTAAGTACAGAAAATATTCCTGTGCACTCAAATATATCATCATCTTACAAACCGCTCAGGGTCAAGTTTCTTCTTCTTTACAAAACCAAATATACACACCTCATCAAAAATACACTCTTAAAGGTTACAGGCTGGCTAGCTTAAAGGATAGACTCCAAATAAAATAAAAAAATACAATCAGAGAGAGAGAGAGAGAGAGAGAGAAAGAGAGAGAAAGAGAGAGAGAGACTGACCAGCGGCGTTCAGTCGTCGTCGCTGTCGCTGCCCGACTCGCTGAGCTGGAGGTCGTTTCCTGTGAACACCAGAAAAGATTGACTCACACTTTAAGATTTATGAGAGTTCAATCTACTGATCGTCTAATCTAGTAATCACGTAAAGTCATGCATGTGTTGTGTTACGACGTTATGTACAAGAGGTAACCGTGCTCAGGCTCGGTTAGTCGTGGAGCAGAGTGAGTGCAGGCCGGCGGGGGAATGAGGAGGGGGAGGGGGGACACGGCTGCAGCACGGTACTGACCATCACAGCTCGGTGTGATTGCGCCCTCAGAGAAATATTTACGGAGGATTAATTTGATTTCTGTTTCATCGGTGTCAAATGTCGCACATTCCTCCCCACATGTCCTTCTCAGATGCTGTGACAGCGCAAAGTTAAAGTGAGCAACTTAAATTCAAACACGTCGTCTCTTTCCGTCCTGCTGCAAATATCTACGGCAGGGATGGCAGAATAAAAGCACGCACAGCGCCTAACGTAAAGAAATCAAGACACGACTTCACTCACGGAGTGTGTTCATGAGCTGGTTGTTTCCTTGTTGCCGATCGGCTCCTCCGTTGGCCATGGCGTGGCGGTTTGGGGAGGTCTGGCTGAGCGGTCGAGGGGCGTCGTGCTCGCCGTCACTGCTGCTGTCGTCGCCGCTCCCTGAGGCGCTGGCCGAATCAGAAGAGCTGCTGCTGCCGCTGCTGCTCATCTGCTCGATCACCTCCACCTCCGCCCGCAGCTCTGCCGACAGCAGGGGGCAGCACAGAGTCAGAGCAGACGACATTAAGACATTCCTAACCTTTGACATGTTTATAAACCATTCATAACACGTTATTAAGATGCTAAAAAAGGAGGCCTTTTTAGGATTAGGTTTGAATTAAAGTCCGACTAGAGTCATATGTGGACCTCCTCACCTCTCTTGATGTCATCCAGCTGAGGCTCAGGGGAGGGATTATCTTTGGAAGGGGACGGGGAGGTCCTGACCCCGGCCCCGGGCTTGGTGGGGGCCCTGAATTGAGAGCTAGGCTGGCTGGAGCGAACCGACTGCTGCTCGATGCGAGCCTGGATTTTACTGCTGCCCTCCGCCCTGAAACACACACCCAGCAACGAAGATGTGACGACTATAAGACCCGTGTGACGTGTCTGAACCTTAACCACAAGAGAAGCCTCTGTGGTATCTGCTTCTGTCCACAGTAATATTTGAAATACCTGTTGAGTTTGTGGTGTAGTAATACTCTGTGTCCAACAGAGGGAGCCAGAGATCTATTTTACCAGAGTTTCTCTCACCTCGTCTTCTTGACTTGGATGCTGCTGCTCAGCTTCTCCAGGACGAACTCGCCAGTGTCGTGGTTAATGATGAGCACGCAGTCCTTCTGGTACGGACGCTTGTTCCCTTTGAACACCGTCATGGGAGGCGTGGAGCCCTGCAGGGACGACGACAATCATCTGAATTAATGTCTGAGTGATAACGGCAAAGCTTCAGGTTTGAAAAGGCTTCAACATATTTCATCTGTTGCTGTAAAATCTCTGAAGATCTTCTCTGATTTCACGTAAATATTCGGAGAACTTTGCAGAGGCAGCCTTACTGGAATGTGAGGTAACGTTATGGTGACTTCATCTCCTTTCCCGACCTGCAGCTCTCCCTCACAGCTCGTGTCGATGGACGCTGGTTTGAAGTCATCTGGGCAGAGGACGATATTCTTATTATTATCAAGGAGCCTCAAACGGCTCAGAGCGGACATGAAGCGAGTATTAAAGGTTAACATCAGACATGTTTCATACTTCAGGATTCATCTGTAAACTTTATGATCGCCATGACAACCTAAAACAGCCGCTCATTCAATGACACATTGACCTCTAATGATTATTCTACGACCATCTCTCCTGTTGGTGTCCACGTCTGCTTTTATTTCCTGTTCTCTAGTGAAGCTCTTTGTCTGCTTTAATGTCCACATCGTCCCTCTCCTACTGCAGGTTGTCTGTTTGTGCATCATTAAAGGTTTATATATATATATATATATACAATGCTATATTTTCTGAACTAATTACACAAACTTTATTCAAAGAAGAAAAGGGTCCCTGAACACTGTTTGGTAGGGATGTAAAGATGAATCATGATAAATGGATTCAAAGGTGTCGAGGTTCACATCGGTACTCTGAAAATGAATCTCAATAATATGGTGAGCGTCAGCAGCTGCAGAGAGATTTAGAAACTGAGGACGCACCACCGTCTGTTAAATTAGAGGTGTGGAAACATTTTGGCTTCAAGACAGAAAATGAAAGAGGTGAGAAGATAACAGACAAAAACTGTGTGACAATATTACAAGAAGACGGAGAACTACACAAATAGCACAACCAACATGATGCAGCATTTAATCTACTCCACGATGAGAAGCTCCAATCACCTCCCCTTGTTGAGAGAAACATTAAAGGTCAAACCACACTGACAAGCAGGTTAGCAGCTCCTAAAGGAATCTGTTCATCATCTGTCTACAGTCTCAGTTTGTAGAATAAATCGTGAGAGTATCGTGAAGCCAGCATCGTGAATCGTATCGTGAGTTTAGTGAATCGTAACATCCCTACAGGTTGAACTAAAGCTTCAGGAGAGTTAAGGTTTGACTTCTCGTGTAGTGTTTTATCTTCTAGCAGCTGCAGGGACCAAATGTTCCTCTGAGGACAGTGAGAGTCATGAACACTTCTCTACAGGTGTATTCAGGCTAGCTAGAGTAACTAACAGTGAAGCAGCTCTGTGTTTGCACATGACGTCACGCCATCCTCAGGTTGTTGTTGTGTAATGAACATCCTCCTCGTCCACGTGAGCTCATCCTCCCCTTCAACATTTAACCCTTTGAGACCTGAAGGGGGGAAACATTTAAGTGAACACTCACATCTGATGGTGTGAAAAGAAGATTTGGGCCTCTTCTCGAAGCTTTCTCCGAGCTTTAAAACGTGCTCCTCTTTGTCCAGCAGCGGGTTCCCGTTCATGTCTGACTTCCGGTCCGTTTGTTCTAAATAAAATAAGAAGTCACATTTATGTTCAATAATCCGTCAAAATAATTATCTACAAGTCTGCCCACTTCATGGAGAGCTGAAGAGGAGACGTCAACTACTAAACAAAGTTAGCCTGCCGGAGCTAATCGTTAGCAAAACATCCCTGACGTCACTACGCACCGCCTCTTCCGGTTCTGGTCCGGCAGTCAAATACCGCCGACAACGTGAAGCGCTACAGTTTTAAAACACAAACTGGAAGATCAAATAAATGTGTTTAATGATAAAACAGTCTTTTAATAATCATGCTTATAGAATATTAACGCCATAAATCATAACGACATGTTCAGGTGCTCCGCTGATGCTCGGATTTCTCATGCTCGGACGTTTTTATTCCTACTTCTGTTTTTTAAAAAGAAGTTTTGACCTGTAATCTTAATATTTACAGTTGGTCACAATTGCTGACCGGAAGTGACCAGAGGCAAAGCACAGTAAGTGTTTTTTTTGTTTTATTAATTTGATGTATTATATAAGAACAAAGTAACTCTTTGAACTTGTATTTTTAAGTGAAACACAAACAGTTGTTATGTTTATATTAAACTGTAAACCTGCACTGCTCCGTTATTTCAATTTTACATCTTCTTTTTTCTTTAATTGTACTTCATTTTTTGTTTCATTTTCGCTTTAAAATTAAATTGAAGAAGAAGAAACATTTGTCCGATTATCCCGACGTCACCTGAACGCTACACGGTGTTACACGGAAGGATTTGAGTGACGGAAAAGATTGTCGTCAATGTGGGGAGAAATCGGGAGAAATGCAGCCTGCTGTGGTTGCTCATGTTAAAACATGAATAAGTACATTTGAATAAAAGTCGCTGATGTGTTTTAGATTCTCCTTCAGTGACCTGACTGACTGAAGGCTGCGTTCAAGCTCCATGGCGCAGACAGGAAACCACAGCATCCCTGCTGGAGTTCATTTATCATCTCACAAAGAAGAAGAAGAAGAAGTGGGACCACCAGGCGGACCGTTTCCTCTCTGTGTCCCTGGACAGACCAACACCCCCGGTCAGACTAACACCTCCACAGCCGGAGGTCTGACCCCGGAGGATCCGGACAGGCTGGCCGGGGAGCGCGCCCTGGTGTCCGGCTTCAAACAGCTGAAGCTGGAGAAAGACGCTCAGAAAAACTGGGACTTGTTTTATAAAAGAAACAGCACAAACTTCTTCAAGGACAGACACTGGACCACCAGGGAGTTTGAAGAGCTCAGGGCCTGCAGAGAGGTGAGGAGAGTCAGGGGTGACCATCGAGGGCCCCAGTAGAGATAGGGGCCCCTAATAAAAAGATGCACTATCATAAAGATGTATGTTGTTCAAAGGAGCTTTTAATGGTGGGATACAAAGTTTGAGTTACTTAAAGTAAGTTAGGGTACAACAACTGAACGCGTTGATGTGATTCTAGTAAAACAGAAACGTTATGCAATTATTGCAAGTAAACTCCTGCACACTGTCTAAACTGCATAACTACGTTGGCAACGAATGGCTCTGCCCTCTTGTCCATTCGTTGTCAATGTATTGGTGCAATATAGACAGTGCTCTCTCTCTCTCTCTCTCTCTCTCTCTCTCTCTCTCTCTCTCTCTCTCTCTCTCTCTCTTCTTCTTAACTTTTGCTTCACAGTATGACTGAAGTGGTACAGAAAAGTTCCCAATGTTTCTGTGCTATTAAGTCAGTGTGCTGGAGTTTGCCTGTGATGTTTGATGTTTGATGGACTCCAGGCATACTTGGGTCCCTTGAAAGGCGCCCAATATCGACGTCACTTCAACTCCTACTCCTCCATCTCATCCAGCAGCCGATATGATAATCGTTCTCGAGGGCGCTTCCGTACATTTCTGATCTATAACCCCAACAGTTTATGTTTTAGAAGAAAGCTGCTAAAATAGAGACGTAGCTCGGGGATGTTTAAGTGTCATGCACAGGGATGGGTGCAGAATAAGGCACACATTAATCATAAATCAGTCGTTACTGAATGAATATTCATGTGTTACAAAGCTCTCTTTGTGTGTCTCTGGTTTGCAGTTTGAGTCGCAGAAGCTCGTGCTGATGGAAGCTGGATGTGGAGTCGGAAACTGCCTCTTCCCTCTGCTGGAGGACGACCTCAACATCTTTGTTTATGCCTGTGACTTCTCGCCACGAGCGATCGAATTTGTCAAAGTAAGACGTCTTCCATCAGAGAGGAGAGTTAATAAGGAGACTTTAATCACTGGCCACTGTTGAAAACCTTCTTACGCTGTCTGAGATTTGAAGAGGAACACGCTTTGTGTTAACAGAAAAACCCCGTGTACCGCCCAGATCGCTGCACGGCCTTCCAGTGTGATCTGACCAAAGATGATCTGAGGGAGAACGTGCCGGAGGGCGGCGTGGACGTGGTCACTCTCGTCTTTGTCCTGTCGGCCGTCCATCCTGACAAGATGAAGCTGGCTCTGCAGAACATCAGCAGGGTGAGAGCAGACACGGCACGCTCCACAAACTCAGCGTGGAGGTCCTTCGGTGTAAATCATTTATCCATCTCATCTGTTGTTTGTACCAATAAACGGAGCAACAGAACGTTGATGCTCTTTGATGTTAACCGTGTCCACTTTACCGAGGAGATCATTAAACGTGTTTAACATTTCATGTTTTTGAGAGTCTGGCCAGATAAGCATTTGTCTTTGAAGTTGCACTCAGTTCGGTTTCCTCTACAGGAAGTAGTCGTGTTTGACGTGCATGCAGTTTTGGACTTTGGAGACTCTCCACATAAACACACGCAACGCCATCGGTCTGAAAGTCATTGGATTCATCACAGTGCTCTTCATTTTATCCCAGGCCACAGACCTGCTACTCTCCATGGTGACCTGTATGTAGGCTGGCGCTCATTGGGTCAACATAGAAAGCAGCACAGTGTTCTGTTTATTTACAAGGCACTGATTGGTTGGCTCCCTCCTTACCTGACTTCCTTTCTGTGCACAAACATCTCAATCCAAACTACCAGATCTCTGAACTGGGTCACTTTGAAATCCCGGAGGGTTGGGACTGAAGGGGAACAGCTGCTGTTAGTGCTGCTGCTCTCGTGCTACAGATCAGCTTCCCTCTCTGGTTTCACATGCAGCGTTTTTAAAGAGCTCGTGTCTGAACTTCTACCGGGAAGTAATCGCAACAGTTTTAAAAAGGACACATCCATATCCAAACATCAGTGTGCTTTTTATCATTTTAAATGTCTTATGTGTATATGTTCTTGTTTTGCTGCAGGGCGCCCTCGAACAGAGACCGCGGTCTCAGTGGGTTCTCCCTGCTTAAAGAAAGGATCCATTAGATCAATAAAAATGTGCATGTGTGTATGAATCTCTCTGTCCTGTTGTACTTTAAGGTGCTGAAGCCCGGAGGCGTCGTCCTGTTCAGGGACTACGGCCTGAACGACCACGCCATGCTCCGGTTTAAAGCCGGCAGCAAGCTGGGGGAGAACTTCTACGTCCGCCAGGATGGCACCAGGTCCTTCTTCTTCTCTAAAGGTCAGTGATGTTTGGATGGGAGAGTTTTTCAACGCAGCTCAAATAAGCGATGATTCACGTGTTTAAACTTTGCAGCAGCGTTATGATCAGAAGAGTGAACAGCTGATAGGCTGCTGTCATCATAAACAAATATTATAAACCTACGTAATCATAATGTCACAAACACAGCGACCTCCTGGACGAGTTTGAAACGTGTGTGATCTCTGATCTCAAAAGTCGTCTGCTCGCTCTTCTTTTCAGAGTTTCTCGCGGCGCTCTTCGAGGAGACGGGCTTTCAGTGTGTCGCTAACGACTACGTCCTGAGAGAGACGGTCAACAAGAAGGAGGGGCTGTGCGTCCCCCGAGTGTTCCTGCAGAGCAAGTTCACCAAAGCCAGCCAATCACAGAGCTCCTGATGTCACCTTACCTACCCATGTCGCAAGACTGAAACGTCTGATTGACACAAAACGCTGAAAGATCAGCGGAGGAGGCTCGAGTCTGACGCACCGCGGTGTTTGAATCCGTCACGAGGAGAAGCAGCTGGATGAATATTTAACGACTTTTTTATTTCAGACAGACGCAGAAAGTTTTCATGCTGGAAAAATGTTGAAATGTTTGAACTTGAAGTTAATAAACGCCGACAGGAGCACGAAGCTTCACACGTGGGTCAAGAATGTGGTGAATGAAGGGTTAACCTGTCAGTGCTTCTCTTTTTATACAATAATAAAGAGAAACTAACAAACACAGTTCTGTTAGGGCGCACTCGCACTCGGCCCAGTCGTCCCGTACTGTACTGAAGCTTGATTGCCCCCCCCCCCCACACACACACACACACACACACACACACACACACACACACCACCTCTGCACATTACTCTGAACAGGATTCTGAAATGATTCACTTTGAGCTGCTGCAGCTTCCTGTTTTCTCTTCTGTGGTTAAGCCCCCCGCCAAAAGAAGGTCATGTTGAAATAGCACCATGTCTGCAGGGTCACTGTGGATGAGCATGATCGAGACAGAACTACAACCTCAGAGTTTATGTCTTCTTCACCTTTGCAATCAGGGTTAGGGTTACGCTCTTAACGTGATTCTGACACGAGCACATCACCTGACAGACCGGACAGCTTTAGTCTAAACAAAGGAAACCACACAGACAGGAAACTGTGAGGTTACCTGCTCACAGGGCTGTGAACTGAGCGCAACCTTCACAATAAAACATTTGAAACACCTCCTCGTCTCTGAGTTGATCAGGCAGCGCAGACATGTTCACGTCTTTTATTCATGTGTAGCAAAGGTCACCTCCTCTGTGAGAACGGTGAGAAAGACGACAGTCAAACAAACCTTTGTGAAATGTTTTATTGTGTTCTGATGAAACAAACAGGAGACTTCAGAAAGTAGAGCCAGGTGCTCTGAACATGTGTGAACATTTCAAATCAATCGTGAATGCCTCAAAGTCCGTCAGACGATCAATCTGAAAGAGAGAGAAACATCCGTGTAAGTCTTCAGTTTCAAATGTCATCTTTGAATGGCGTCCTGCGAGAAAAAAGCCTCACACTTAACACTTAGTTTTGCATTTAGCCAAAGAAACACTGAAAGAAAGAAATAAGAGGGTAAACGGTAGGAGTCATCGCGGGGTACGACGGGTGGAAGCGAGGTGTTGATGGAAGGTTCACGTGTCTAGAATCTCATTGGCTACAAGAGACGTCAGAGTCGCGGGCAGGGTGGGTGTAGAGATGTCAGAACAGGGGTCGACGCCTCCTTTAAACTCAGGTGGCTCTCATTGGCTACTACAGGCTGGGAACAGTAAATCGAAGCTTGTAATTGGCCAGATGATTGGGTCGCAATGTTGATGTCGGAAGTGGTAAAATATGAGGATACTGGCGGCAGATGTGAATCAATCTGAGGACCTTTATGGATGTAATGTGTTCTGGATTGAATCTTTCTCTGGATTTGGATCGCGGGGATTCTTGGCGATGCAGCAGGAGCGTTTTTTAGAGACAGGACAGTGGATAGAGTCAGAAATCGGGGAGACAGAGTGGGTAATGACATGCAGGAAAGAAGCCACAGGTTGGATTTGAACCCGGGCTGCCCGCTTTGAGGACTATAGCCTCCTATGCACTAACCACTAGGCTACCGGCGCCCCAGCAGGAGCGTTGTTGTTGGAGTATTATTCTCAGATAAGTCAAACTCCACATGGTGAGTCAGTACACAGTCATTTATAGGTATTTGTTTGCGGTTGGTCTGACAGATGTGTAGATTGTGGCTGATGTGTTGGTTGGACCTTGAAATGGTTTCATGGCCGTGATCGCAACGAGCAAAGCTTTCAAACGACGTACTGCACGAGTTATACACGCTGCTGTTGTGTACACGATCGTGCATGGGCTCGTATACAGGCGGATCTCCAAACAGGTCAGGGATGTTCAAGCAGCACAATCTTCAGTTCTTTTTTTCACTGTTGTCATTGTGAAATAATGTTCTGTTTATGAATAAAAGGATCATCCAAAAAGACAAGCGCCTGTCTAATTGGTTATTACAATAAATGTTCGATCCCATCTTTAAAACGAAAAGTCAGAAGAAACCATCGAGGCAGAAGTCAGCAAACAAATCCTGACATGTGCAAAGTATAAACGTTGTTTATCTCAACCCTAGAGATCTAATGAGAACAGTTCCTGAACGTTTTGAAGCAGTTCTGTAAGAACAGAAAGATATAGATTTCAAATTCTCTATGACTCTTCCTTCTCGTTCATAACCGTACCTTTGACTTCGACCTTGATGGTCAGTCCCACTGCGGTGTCTTCACTCTCTTTACATTCAGCAGTGCATTGATATCGCCCGCTGTCCTCTGCTGTCAGGTCCAGAATCTCCGTCACCACCTGCCTGCGTCTCATGTCGCCGCCGGAGATCGTCTCGTTCACCGTGGTGAAGTACTTGCTGAGCTCCATCAGCTCGCTGTTCTCTTTACACCAAACAACGTGGAGCCGGCCGCAGAGTTTGAAGTTGTAAACGGCGTTGCAGGACAGTTTGACGGATGAGCCTCTGGAAGGATTCAGGGTGGCACGTTGGTAACGGAGCTCTAAGGTGGCTAAAGCACAAAACAATGAGACAGGAAAAAACAAAATGTTATTCGTCAGTTTCCACCTTGTTTGTGGAATATCGAAGATAAGATAAAATAACTCTTTATTGTCCCTTTTGAACGCAAGTTTGTCTCGCATTACACGCCCATAAATCCAGCAAGTCACCAGCTGGGTGGCGCCATCAACATGCCGTCTGTTTCTGCCAACATGCAAAGGGCAGCTTCTTGGACATCAGAACTGTAATAGAAAAGAGCTCCATGGACACCTTATGATTGGTGAGTAAGGACCCTCTTCACTCCAAAGGAGAACATATCTCACCTTCTACATACTGAGCAGAACGGTTTCTCCAAAGAGAATCTGTTTTTATGAACGTTCTGAACAAGCAAGCGGCGGACTGGCCATCTGGGTGTTCTGGAGAATCACAGAATGGCCGGTACTCCAGGACGGCCGGCGGCCGCCACGCAGTCATCACCAGTTTGTTTTTGTTTTTTCCTGCTAATCTACTGTTTCACACTCCAGCCCGGGAGGTGGCAACAATGCGTCTTTAAGTTGGATGCCAGCCGGCAGCCGCCCCAATGTGCCCACCAGCTAATTGAAAAGAAGAAGAAGAAGAAGAAGAAGTAGCAGCAACAAAGACGATAATTGAGTAAGAAAAGAGTGGGGCTGAGAAGCTGCTAAATGTCACGAACTAACTGAAATGTTCAGCAGCAGCACTACGGCACAAGTTGACGTTAATATTAGCAGCAGCATCCAAGAAGAGAGTGAAGAAGAGAGTGTTGTGCAGCCTCAGCATGGGAGGGCCACCTGTGATGATGAGGGACAGAGACAGGGCGAGTGAGTAACATGACATGAGAGAGGGACAAAGAGAGAGCTGATGTTATTCAGGTCTTTGATCTATACCCAGTTTGTGTTGCTCAGTACAATGCAAACAATGTAATGAAATAAGTGAAATAATGATTATAGTAGTTAAAGCTCCACTTTAAAGATGTGAGGTGTAAAAAGCCACATGCAGGCTATATACTGTATAAAACACTGCTGTGCTTTTACTTGTTACAGTTTTCTGATCAAACTTACAAACTGTGAAGACTTTGAATCCAGAAGTTACATTTGGTGTATCTTCATTATTATAAGTTCATTACTGCATACATTAAGATTATTGAGTCATAAAGTCATCATAAGATTGCATGGATATAATACGCTGTTATAATCTTCAAACCTGTTTAAAACTCATTTGTTGATTGAGTTTAGAGCGAGGGCAGAGGACGACACCCACGCCAGATCAACCAGACAGTCACAGCATAGAGGGGTTTTTCTTGCCACCCTCAGAAGACAAAATACCTGACAGTACAGATGTGTTGGTATGCTATAGTGTCATGAGTCATGATTAAAGTATTGTGACACCCGTGCCAGGCGTTCCCAGTCCCAGTCCGTCCCTGAGGCTCCGTCGTAAACACCGAGTCATTGAAACCGATCCTCTGACAGGAATGTTGTAAAACCCGTCCTTCACACCCTCCTCCCTCTACTGACTATATTTGATAATCAAATTACTTTCAGATTCACTGTGAAGCAAAATGGCACTGCAGATAGACCTGGAGAGACTCGGCTGTTCTGTCTGTCTGGATCTTCTGAAGGATCCGGTGACTCATCCTTGCGGGCACAGCTACTGCATGAGCTGTGTGGGACGCCGCTGGGATGAGGAGGATCCACACGACATGTACAGCTGCCCTCTGTGCAAACAGACGTTCACACCGAGGCCTGCTGTGGTGAGAAACGTCATGTTGGCTGATTTAGTGGAAGAGCTAAAGAAGAAGAAACTTCCAGAAGCTCCAGCTGACTTGGCCAAACCTGGAGATGTCGCCTGTGATGTCTGCACTGCGAGGAAGATGAAAGCCTTCAAGTCGTGTCTGGTGTGCCGAGTTTCTTACTGTGAGCTTCACCTTCAGCCTCATTATGAATCCCCCGCTTTTCAGGAACACAAGCTGGTTGAACCCTCCAGAAACCTGCCGGATAAGTTTTGCTCTCGTCATGATGAGGTGATGAAGATTTTCTGCCGCACTGATCAGCAGGCTATTTGTTTTTTCTGCTCCTTAGATGAACACAAAGACCACGACACGGTCTCAGCAGCAGCACAACAGAAAGAGATCTCGATGGAGCTTGAGCTGAACCGGCAAAATATCCAACAAAGAATCCAGGACAAAGAGAAAGATGTGAAGCTGCTCCAACAGGAAAAAGAGGCCATCAATCGCTCTGCAGATCAAGCAGGGAAGGATAGTGATGAGATTTTCTCTGGGTTTGTCCGTCTCATGGAGAAAAGATTATCTGACATGAAAGAGCAAATTAGATCTCGGCAGAAAATTGAAATTAGTCCAGCCAAAGAGCTTGAGGAGAAGCTGCAGTTGGAGATCGCTGAACTGAAACTGAAGGACGCTAAGCTAGAGCAGCTCTTACACGCCGATGACCACATCCAGCTTCTACTTGAATACCCTTTTCTGTCGCTTGACCCTGAATCTACGGAGGTACTCAGCGTAAATGTCCAACCTCTGCGATACTTTGAAGATGTGAAAGCAGCTGTGTCAAACACCCGAGACAAACTACAGGACATTCTCGATGAGGAATGGCCGAACGGTGATTGAGGTGGATGTTTTACTGCCACAACCAGAGCCCAAAACCAGAGAGGAGTTCTTACAGTACTCCCGTCAGATCACTCTTGATCCCAACACAGTAAACACATGGCTGGCATTATCTGACGGGAACCGAAAAGCCACCGTTACGAGAGAAAATCAGACATATTCCAGTCACCCAGAGAGATTCACAGACTGGCTTCAGGTCCTCAGCAGAGAGGGTCTGACTGGACGGTGTTACTGGGAGGTGGAGAGGAGCAGTGGAGTGTCGGTGGCTGTAGCATACGAAGATATCAGCAGAGCAGGACAAGAAAGCGGATTTGGAAACAACGACAACTCTTGGGCACTGGGATGTTTCGACATTAATAATTATTTCAGATATAAAAATGTGAAAACTTTACTCTCGGGCCCTCCGTCCTGCAGGATTGGGGTGTACTTGGATCACACGGCAGGACTTTTGTCTTTCTACAGCATCTCTGAAACCATGACTCTGCTTCACAGAGTCCAGACCACATTCACTCAGCCGCTCCATGCTGGACTTTCGGTCTATTGGGTTGGAGACACTGCTGAGTTGTGTGAGCTAAAGTAGAGATAGGTTTGTTTCAATGCGTCCTTTCACTGTGGACTTGAGGCCACGTTTGATGAGGAAAGGTTGTTACTCCATGTGAACTACCAAGAGATTACATTTTAAGAAAATATCAGCTGGGAGTCATGACAGTCGACATTTTACACAAACAGAACTCAGAGTCCGCCATTGTTGTTGTAGTCCACCTTCTCTGACTAGAAGCTTAACGACTTGCAAAAAGAGGAACGCCACATTGCCCGATTACACGATGATGATTTATTTTTAGTCACCCCAAACGCTGTCGTTGTGTCTCCTCTGGGGTCATTTTAAACTCAAACTGAAACCACATCGTGTTCTTCCTGTTTGACTTTGTCTTATTGTATGATAGTTTACTTTCTGTACTGTTCTCTCCTTTATCGTTGTGCTTGTTTGGTTCTGCTATGTGCATCAGCTGTTGGGTTTTATGTATCCATCTAGGGTCACATCTGGGGGCGGGCTTTGCAAATGAGCTTCATCTATGAACGCTGCGATGTGTGCTAACGGTTTACTTGCTCCATACTTGTTCCTTTTCAAATAAACATGAAATCAAATGAAAGGAAACTGATGCTGCACGGCCACAGTGTGACATCTGCAGAGAGGTGCAATGACAGTACGAACTAGCATCATACATGAGAGATAATGGATTGAAAGGGAACTGTAATACAGACTTGAAACAATAAATGAGCAAAGTAAAGGTTCACCTCCACTTACCTGTGTTATTGTGTTGTTGTGTTTTTGTTGCGTTGACGATTATGAAAAGCAAGTACTGGTCAAAGCTGCAGGTGGAGGATGATTAATACTTTCTATAGTCCATCCCTGCATCAGCTGCTCATGAAAGACACAGACTCATCTCCTATCACCTTTATGTAGACGACTCTCTAATTTACCTGCTGCTGACTGGAAAGGATGGCAGCTCCATTAAAACTCTGCTGGAGCGTCTTAGGCCTGCCGTTGTACGACCAAAACTTCAGACAACTGGTCAGGAGCTGCTGATGGGACCATGATCGGCCGTCGTGCCCCCCTGGTCTGGACACAGCACGACGGCCGATAGCTGAGATTAGCACGACTTCAAAAAATCAGTCGTGCAACTCTAAAATGGGGTCAGAGTGGGCCTGAAATCGCACAGTGTATCTCGAGACACTTTACAAAAAGCAGGTAAAGACCTTACATATTCCTATATTACAAGGACCCAGCTGACTTCAATCTGCAAACAGCTTCTGAAAATCTTTTTTAAACTACTTCATGTTCTTTAGCTCCTTGTTCAAGCTGTTCAATCTGCTCATTACATTTAAATGATGATTTATTACCAGCTTTGTATCGCGTCAGTCAGACGTCACTAACGGACAGAATGTAGACTTCAACTATTAACTAACCTGTATGTTTACACCAGGTTGACTCTTAATTAGGATTAAGGCATCACTCTGTGCTCTGATAAGCACTCAAACTGTTCTGCAGAGACCATTTTTTGCAGATTTTTTTTTACAAACTGTGAAATCTGATGTGTTTACTAACCTTTTTCCTTTGCAGACGAGACGCACAAAATGACCGACAGCAGCACTAATCCAGCAAACCAAGTCATTCTTTACACACAGTGATCACTGAGGGGGAATGAGGGGACAGCTTCTTTAGTCCTACATGAAAGTAAAGACACTCAGATCTGACTCCACAGCCTCTGAGACGCAGGTTAGGCTTGTGTTTCTGCTGTGGTCTGACACGTGTTTACAGCTCTGTTTCCATTTCCTCTGACCAACAAACACTTCACACTTTGTTCTGATCTGACACCTTGACTTTCCATCACATGGGTGTACAAATAGAGGTGTGTGTGTGTGTGTGTGTGTGTGTGTGTGTGTGTGTGTGTGTGTGTGCGTGTATGTGTGTGTGTGTGGGGGGGGAGAAAGCAGCAACCTCCAATGTTGAAAAATGAAGCCGTAGCTATAGTGTAAAATCCTGCAGTTCCTCAAGTGTCCACTAGAGGCTGGCTGCAGAAGCACAGGAAGTCACATACACACCCATTCTAAAAAGCCTGTTTTTACAGCAGACATTAACATGTTTACAGCCTGGTTCAAAAACCAAATAGGTCTGATTAGTTCATGTCTCGATCGACACACACTGTACGGGGGGTGAATGTTTTGATGACTCATCAGTTTTGATTTGATGAAGGATAAGAGTTATTCACAATAAGGCGTGTAGCTGACCTGATTGACAGGTGGGCGCGGTGTAACGGTTTGTCAGGAGGCTTAAAACCCGCCTCAGCTCCAGCTCTCAGCCTGTCGTTAGGTTGACTGAAAGTTAGTGAGACAGCATTTCCAGCACGGAGACCGCCATTGTATTTCCTGCGTCACTGTGGATGTTTGTTTTTATTGTGTGTAAGTTGAACATAGATTGTGTTTTCTTTGCTCATTTCCCCTGAGGGATATTAAAGTTTATCTAATCTACACTAATCTAAATCAACATGGTGAGACATGAGACAAAATGCCCTTATTTGGTCATTCACATTCCTGGTTATTGTCAGGGAACTGAAGGTCTACTTTTATAGAAGTGGGAGGATGCTCTTTTCTTTGGAAACAGGGATTTTTTTTTTTTCCTTTTGGGATTTCATTCCTTTCATCCCAATTTCTGTCAACAGTCTTTACTTTTTATGTCCTGGTGTTTTCACATTGGTCTGTGATTTATTGTGCAGCACTTTTGTCGTTGGAGCTTCATGAATATATTTGGATTGGCAGGTTGGGAGGTGTCAATGTTTTGTGCACTTTAGACTGGCCAGGAATTAGCCGGTGATTTTTGATGTAGGAATTCCCCTCCTACATACCTGTCTGATAAATAAATGTAGTTTGTTTAAAGCTTCTTTGATAGTGTGGATCATTAAAAACAGAGATTTGATCATGTTAAATGGTACTTGTGGGGTCGTGAGCGCCCCTCTGTGGAGACTCTGCAGCCTGCTCTATCAGGTTCTTTTGAGGCCACTTTGCTGTGAATTATTGATTCATTTTAAATACCAGCGTTTGTGTTGTCAGTCAGTTTTGCATGACGTCTGTCTTAGTGGTGGGTGACCATGTGATGTAGCTGCATTGCATCATCACCATGTTGACGTGAAAAGGGAATGAAGACTCACAGAGGCAGTTTGAGGAGACTACGTTACAGAGAGGGAGGATCTTTAGGACACAGCAGTGCCTTCTTTAACAGCAGTCAGTAACTCTCACTGTGACAAGAAGAAGAATGGAGTCAGCACACTATGTCAACTGTCCAGATCATGACAGGAGGAACGCCAAGATGCAAAAAGAAAACTGCTGTTCAGGTCAGAACTTTTGATTCTGTCTCTCTGATTCCATCTCCGCTGTGTCCGCTGATTTCCAGTTTACTGAAGCTTGGAATGAGTCATGACCATATTCTTAAATATTTATTATTTTAACTTTGAAGGCGGCAGTTGTCCATCTTGTTCACACATGTTCTTCATTACGACACGTCTGTGGACATATAGGAGCAGGGTCGAATATATTCAAGAGATAATTCAACCTACGTTTCTTTGATGCACTTTTGTGTTGATTATTGTTTGTTCTGTTGGAGCAGCTTGGCACCATCATTTCCTGCAGGGGTAGTTCAATCTTATCTTTGTTTTTTAAAGATGTATTTGTTTATTCCTTTATTACAGAGACAGGACAGTGGGTAGAGTAGGAGGAGAGAGAGGGGGGAATGACATGCTGGTAAAGAGCCACAGGTCGGATTCAGACCCAGGCCGCTCACCATGCCTCTGCACATGGGGCGTGCGCACCAACCACTCGGCTACTAGCGCCTCCCTCATCATCTAATCATATCATATCGTAACCGTTCTAGGGCCAAGGAAGTGTACCGTACGGAGCACTCACACTACTGGTCCTGTACATTGACTTTGAGGCTGAAGCGTGTTTAGGCAGAGTACGGATTGTCTGAGTCTCAGTGAACTCAGCAGCACTTGTCAGACTGTTTTTCTCCTAAAAGCTCTGTTACTAAGCTCAGCCGTCATCACATCTTTGTTCATATTGATGCTTTGACGGCGTAATATTCGTGTTCCAGTCTGTGAGTTCACATTGAGTTTCTGCGCAGCAGGAGCTTCACATACACACACAGTCAGACATGCACACACACACAGCGCTGTTCTCCCCCGCTGGCTCAGCTGATCCCGGGGGGTCGCTTCGTCCCCCCATTACGCCTCCACGACGTTCAGACTGAAGGACAAACGTCACAGGGGCGTGAATATCGTGGCTTGAAACGGCGGTCTGAGCAGGCTTATGTCTCTTTAAAACGAGGACAGAACAATGTTATTACAGATAAATGTCTCAGACTTTATTTATTCAAATGTAAACATGTTAACTGACGTCCATTTATTTGTGTTGTTTTGTTTATATTGTGTGTAGCCTTGTGTTGGGGGGGGCTGTGCTGTGATTGGTTGTATCTGACCTCTTGGAGTGTGTTGGGGTGGGGGGGGGGATTCTGTTTTTTTGAAAGACTTATTTTGGGGCTTTTGTGTCTTTATTGGAGAGGTGGGACAGTGGATCGAGTAAATCAGGGAGAGAGAGAGAGAGAGGGGAATGACATGCGAGAAAGGAGCCACAGGTCAGAGTTGAACCTGGGCTGCCCGCTTGGATGACCATAGCGTCCAAACATGGGGCGCGCGCACTAACCACTGCGCCACCAGCGCCCCTAAAGGTGCTGTTGTGATGTTGGCTCAACGACATCCTGGAACATGTGATTGATTTTCAGTTAATGGGTCTAATGTGGGAGGGGTCATGTTATCGTATTGAAACCTTTCTCATCATTTGAATATCTTATCATAACGTCTTATCTTATTACAACGTGTCCTAACGTCGTGTCGTAACGTATCAGATCATTATTTATTTATTACATTTGACCAGGAAGAAAACCTCTTTACAGAGCGTCCTGGTCGAGACAGGCAGCAGCACGATGAACAGAATCTCACTCAGACTCGAACATTATTAGACATTAAAGACACAGAAAACAAATGTTTGTCAAGATCGTCCAAAAACACATCAGGGAGAACATCTGCAGCCAGATGTGTCGCCTCCAAGTCATTTAACAGCCTCCTAAAATCGTCCAATCAGAGGAGGTCATTAAGTCTTAGCTCTTTCAGCAGCAAACTGAAACGTTCAGTCCTGACTTTCGGAACAGACGCTAAGAGAAGGTCCTGAGACTGAAGATTATAAGTCCCTGTTCTCTTCTGACTGATGGAGGTCAGAAAGTGTATCATCATAACAACTTATCTTTCCACATCCTGTCCCAATGGTTCCCTAAGTTTATTCCCTGTGATCGCTGCACGACCATAGACTGTCTGCACGCCACCTCTACGATCTCCGTGCTCTAATGAACCTGCTGCATTCTGTTTCCTGTTCTCCAGTATGTTCTTCTCCACTCTTTAGTTCAGATTGTGATTCTGTTCAACTACACGTAGCATTGATAGAAAGACAAATATTCTCATTATAGGGTCGTATAGAGGACTGTGCTGCTTCCTGCACCTCTTCCACGTCGTTCTTTTTATGTCACGTCTTACCTCAGGAGACCCCGCCCCTTTTTATTCACTCTGTCACACGTTAGTTAAAAAGCCTCAGCATTGGCTTTCAGGCCTCTTCATAAAACTCTTTTTTTTTAGATGATTTAAATTCTCTTTCTCTTAAAGCAGCAACGACTCCTCTCACATGTTGACTGTAACACTTTAGAGGCAGGAAACAGAGAAAATGTCAACCAATGATTTATGCTGCTAATATGACACCGCTGAGGTTTCTCAGAATTTTGATGCGTTTAAATTTAGCCACTTCCTCTTACTAACAACCAGCTGACATTCTGCTGTTTGTGGTTGAAGTGTGAAGTGGGGAACCACATGACCCAGGATCTGCTCATATCAACACCACATCACCATGGAAACAGATAAATAATCGACCAGTGGCGATTCTAGAGTCTGTTGGGGCCCTCTTTTTTTTCACTCCCAGACGGATAATTCCTCTTCCCTTTCCTCCGGTGGCTTTCAGAGATGAACTTTGGTTTTCAAAGCAAAAGACTGCCACAACAAGAGGGAGTGCTGCCAGATGGGGCCCCCTCAGGGAGGTTTCCTACTGTCATTGCAACATTTGCATATTGTGAGCTGTGGTTTAAAGTTTGTCAGCTCTAGGGGCCCCCCAATGGCCCGGGGCCCCCAATGGCCCGGGGGCCCCCAAGCAGTTACTTGCCTTGCCTGTTGAAAAGCAGCGCCTCTGCAGTCGACTAAGTGAAGTAGAAAACAAACGTTGATCAGTGCAGTTTAAAGCTGGACTGAACATGATTGATCATGTTTGTGTTTTCACACCTGTAGGGGGGTCAAGAGTCCTCTGGTTGGTTGGAGTCAGCTTTGGCCTGCTGTGCATCGTACAGGCCACTGTTAACGTCTACCTGCATCTAGACTCTGGTGAGTGTCACCCCCCCGCCTCCCACATCACACCTTAAAGAAAAACACCCGGCACATGAAAACATGGACGATTAGAGGAAGTGATATCTTCATCTGAAAAGCACAAATAACTCTCAATAGTCTGTCCGGTCTTTAATCCTATCTGGATTGCCTCTTTGTGATCAGACTGAAATTCATTCATTTATGCGTCTTCATGGACCCAAAAAGAAAACCAGCCCACCGGATACAACAATGTTTACGTCTTACTTAATGCCTTGAATCTGCTGCTTCACAGTGAGTTTTACATTTACCGTTTAAAGACAGCAGGATGAGAGTCTTGTCCCTAATGCTCTACATATGGTTATTTTAATATGAACACATTACATTTAGTTTAATATGTTCAACATAAGACAAACAATTCTATCTCCAAAAACATGCACAGGCTGCATTAAGCACAGCTGGACCCGACTTACTGACTGACACACTACCTGACTTACTGACTGACACACTACCTGACTTACTGACTGACACACTACCTGACTTACTGACTGACACACTACCTGACTTACTGACTGACACACTACCTGACTTACTGACTGACACACTACCTGACTTACTGACTGACACACTACCTGACTTACTGACTGACACACTACCTGACTTACTGACTGACACCTTACCTGACTTACTGACTGACACCTTACCTGACTTACTGACTGACACACTACCTGACTTACTGACTGACACACTACCTGACTTACTGACTGACACACTACCTGACTTACTGACTGACACACTACCTGACTTACTGACTGACACACTACCTGACTTACTGACACACTTTACTGACTTACTGACTGACACACTACCTGACTTACTGACTGACACACTACCTGACTTACTGACTGACACACTTCCTGACTTACTGACTGACACACTACCTGACTTACTGACTGACACACTACCTGACTTACTGACTGACACACTACCTGACTTACTGACTGACACACTACCTGACTTACTGACTGACACACTTCCTGACTTAATGACTGACACCTTACCTGACTTACTGACTGACACCATACCTGACTTACTGACTGACACACTTTACTGACTTACTGACTGACACACTACCTGACTTACTGACTGACACACTACCTGACTTACTGACTGACACACTACCTGACTTACTGACTGACACACTACCTGACTTACTGACTGACACACTACCTGACTTACTGACTGACACACTACCTGACTTACTGACTGACACACTTTACTGACTTACTGACTGACACACTACCTGACTTACTGACTGACACCATACCTGACTTACTGACTGACACACTACCTGACTTACTGACTGACACCATACCTGACTTACTGACTGACACACTACCTGACTTACTGACTGACACCATACCTGACTTACTGACTGACACACTACCTGACTTACTGACTGACACACTTCCTGACTTACTGACTGACACACTTCCTGACTTACTGACTGACACACTACCTGACTTACTGACTGACACCATACCTGACTTACTGACTGACACACTACCTGACTTACTGACTGACACACTTCCTGACTTACTGACTGACACACTACCTGACTTACTGACTGACACCATACCTGACTTACTGACTGACACACTACCTGACTTACTGACTGACACCATACCTGACTTACTGACTGACACACTACCTGACTTACTGACTGACACACTACCTGACTTACTGACTGACACACTACCTGACTTACTGACTGACACACTTCCTGACTTACTGACTGACACACTTTACTGACTTACTGACTGACACACTACCTGACTTACTGACTGACACCATACCTGACTTACTGACTGACACACTACCTGACTTACTGACTGACACCATACCTGACTTACTGACTGACACACTACCTGACTTACTGACTGACACAATACCTGACTTACTGACTGACACACTACCTGACTTACTGACTGACACACTACCTGACTTACTGACTGACACACTACCTGACTTACTGACTGACACCATACCTGACTTACTGACTGACACACTACCTGACTTACTGACTGACACACTACCTGACTTACTGACTGACACACTACCTGACTTACTGACTGACACACTACCTGACTTACTGACACACTTTACTGACTTACTGACTGACACACTACCTGACTTACTGACTGACACACTACCTGACTTACTGACTGACACACTACCTGACTTACTGACTGACACACTTCCTGACTTACTGACTGACACACTACCTGACTTACTGACTGACACACTACCTGACTTACTGACACACTTTACTGACTTACTGACTGACACACTACCTGACTTACTGACTGACACACTACCTGACTTACTGACTGACACACTACCTGACTTACTGACTGACACACTAACTGACTTACTGACTGACACACTACCTGACTTACTGACTGACACACTACCTGACTTACTGACTGACACACTACCTGACTTACTGACTGACACACTTCCTGACTTACTGACTGACACACTACCTGACTTACTGACTGACACACTACCTGACTTACTGACTGACACACTACCTGACTTACTGACTGACACACTACCTGACTTACTGACTGACACACTTCCTGACTTACTGACTGACACACTACCTGACTTACTGACTGACACACTACCTGACTTACTGACTGACACACTTTACTGACTTACTGACTGACACACTTCCTGTCTTACTGACTGACACACTTCCTGTCTTACTGACTGACACACTACCTGACTTACTGACTGACACTTTACCTGACTTACTGACTGACACACTTCCTGTCTTACTGACTGACACACTTCCTGTCTTACTGACTGACACCTTACCTGACTTACTGACTGACACTTTACCTGACTTACAAACTGACACACTTCCTGTCTTACTGACTGACACACTTCCTGTCTTACTGACTGACACACTACCTGACTTACTGACTGACACCTTACTGACTTACTGACTGACACCTTACCTGACTTACTGACTGACACCTTACTGACTGACACCATACCTGACTTACTGACTGACTTCCTGACTTACTGACTGACACTTTACTGACTGACACCTTACCTGACTTACTGACTGACACCTTACCTGACTTACTGACTGACACCATACCTGACTTACTGACTGACACCTTACCTGACTTACTGACTGACACCTTACCTGACTTACTGACTGACACCTTACCTGACTTACTGACTGACACCTTACCTGACTTACTGACTGACACACTACCTGACTTACTGACTGACACACTACCTGACTTACTGACACACTACCTGTCTTACTGACTGACACACTACCTGACTTACTGACTGACACACTACCTGACTTACTGACTGACACACTACCTGACTTACTGACTGACACACTACCTGACTTACTGACTGACACACTTCCTGTCTTACTGACTGACACACTACCTGACTTACTGACTGACACACTACCTGACTTACTGACTGACACACTACCTGACTTACTGACTGACACACTACCTGACTTACTGACTGACACCATACCTGACTTACTGACTGACACACTTCCTGACTTACTGACTGACACACTACCTGACTTACTGACTGACACCATACCTGACTTACTGACTGACACCATACCTGACTTACTGACTGACACACTACCTGTCTTACTGACTGACACACTTCCTGACTTACTGACTGACACACTACCTGACTTACTGACTGACACACTACCTGTCTTACTGACTGACACACTACCTGACTTACTGACTGACACACTACCTGACTTACTGACTGACACCTTACCTGACTTACTGACTGACACACTTCCTGTCTTACTGACTGACACACTACCTGACTTACTGACTGACACACTACCTGACTTACTGACTGACACCTTACCTGACTTACTGACTGACACCTTACCTGACTTACTGACTGACACCTTACTGACTGACACCATACCTGACTTACTGACTGACACCTTACCTGACTTACTGACTGACACCTTACCTGACTTACTGACTGACACACTACCTGTCTTACTGACTGACACACTACCTGACTTACTGACTGACACACTACCTGACTTACTGACTGACACACTTCCTGACTTACTGACTGACACACTACCTGACTTACTGACTGACACACTACCTGACTTACTGACTGACACACTACCTGACTTACTGACTGACACCTTACCTGACTTACTGACTGACACACTACCTGACTTACTGACTGACACCATACCTGACTTAATGACTGACACCTTACTGACTTACTGACTGACACCTTACCTGACTTACTGACTGACACCTTACTGACTGACACCATACCTGACTTACTGACTGACACTTTACCTGACTTACTGACTGACACCTTACCTGACTTACTGACTGACACACTACCTGACTTACTGACACACTACCTGACTTACTGACTGACACACTACCTGCCTTACTGACACACTACCTGTCTTACTGACTGACACACTACCTGACTTACTGACTGACACACTACCTGACTTACTGACTGACACACTTCCTGACTTACTGACACACTTCCTGTCTTACTGACTGACACACTACCTGACTTACTGACTGACACACTTCCTGTCTTACTGACTGACACACTTCCTGTCTTACTGACTGACACACTACCTGACTTACTGACTGACACACTTCCTGTCTTACTGACTGACACACTTCCTGTCTTACTGACTGACACACTTCCGGTCTTACTGACTGACACACTACCTGACTTACTGACTGACACACTTCCTGTCTTACTGACTGACACACTACCTGTCTTACTGACTGACACACTTCCTGTCTTACTGACTGACACACTACCTGACTTACTGACTGACACACTTCCTGTCTTACTGACTGACACACTTCCTGTCTTACTGACTGACACACTACCTGACTTACTGACTGACACACTACCTGACTTACTGACTGACACACTACCTGACTTACTGACACACTACCTGACTTACTGACTGACACACTACCTGACTTACTGACTGACACACTTCCTGTCTTACTGACTGACACACTACCTGTCTTACTGACTGACACACTTCCTGTCTTACTGACTGACACACTACCTGACTTACTGACTGACACACTTCCTGACTTACTGACTGACACACTTCCTGTCTTACTGACTGACACACTACCTGACTTACTGACTGACACCTTACCTGACTTACTGACTGACACACTTCCTGACTTACTGACTGACACACTACCTGTCTTACTGACTGACACACTACCTGACTTACTGACTGACACCTTACCTGACTTACTGACTGACACACTTCCGGTCTTACTGACTGACACACTACCTGTCTTACTGACTGACACACTTCCTGACTTACTGACTGACACACTACCTGACTTACTGACTGACACACTTCCTGTCTTACTGACTGACACACTACCTGACTTACTGACTGACACACTACCTGTCTTACTGACTGACACACTTCCTGTCTTACTGACTGACACACTTCCGGTCTTACTGACTGACACACTACCTGACTTACTGACTGACACACTACCTGACTTACTGACTGACACACTACCTGACTTACTGACACACTACCTGACTTACTGACTGACACACTACCTGCCTTACTGACACACTACCTGTCTTACTGACTGACACACTACCTGACTTACTGACTGACACACTACCTGACTTACTGACTGACACACTTCCTGACTTACTGACACACTTCCTGTCTTACTGACTGACACACTACCTGACTTACTGACTGACACACTTCCTGTCTTACTGACTGACACACTTCCTGTCTTACTGACTGACACACTACCTGACTTACTGACTGACACACTTCCTGTCTTACTGACTGACACACTACCTGTCTTACTGACTGACACACTTCCTGTCTTACTGACTGACACACTACCTGACTTACTGACTGACACACTTCCTGTCTTACTGACTGACACACTACCTGTCTTACTGACTGACACACTTCCTGTCTTACTGACTGACACACTACCTGACTTACTGACTGACACACTTCCTGTCTTACTGACTGACACACTTCCTGTCTTACTGACTGACACACTTCCGGTCTTACTGACTGACACACTACCTGACTTACTGACTGACACACTACCTGACTTACTGACTGACACACTACCTGACTTACTGACTGACACCTTACCTGACTTACTGACTGACACCTTACCTGACTTACTGACTGACACACTACCTGTCTTACTGACTGACACACTACCTGACTTACTGACTGACACACTACCTGACTTACTGACTGACACACTTCCTGACTTACTGACTGACACACTACCTGACTTACTGACTGACACACTTCCTGTCTTACTGACTGACACACTTCCTGTCTTACTGACTGACACACTACCTGACTTACTGACTGTCACACTAACTGACTTACTGACTGACACACTACCTGACTTACTGACACACTACCTGACTTACTGACTGACACACTACCTGACTTACTGACTGACACACTTCCTGTCTTACTGACTGACACACTACCTGTCTTACTGACTGACACACTACCTGACTTACTGACTGACACACTACCTGACTTACTGACTGACACACTACCTGACTTACTGACTGACACACTACCTGACTTACTGACTGACACACTACCTGACTTACTGACTGACACCATACCTGACTTACTGACTGACACACTTCCTGACTTACTGACTGACACACTTCCTGTCTTACTGACTGACACACTACCTGACTTACTGACTGACACCTTACCTGACTTACTGACTGACACACTTCCTGTCTTACTGACTGACACACTACCTGACTTACTGACTGACACACTACCTGACTTACTGACTGACACACTTCCTGACTTACTGACTGACACACTACCTGACTTACTGACTGACACACTACCTGACTTACTGACTGACACACTTCCTGTCTTACTGACTGACACACTACCTGTCTTACTGACTGACACACTTCCGGTCTTACTGACTGACACACTACCTGACTTACTGACTGACACACTACCTGACTTACTGACTGACACACTACCTGACTTACTGACTGACACACTACCTGACTTACTGACTGACACACTACCTGACTTACTGACACACTACCTGTCTTACTGACTGACACACTACCTGACTTACTGACTGACACACTACCTGACTTACTGACTGACACACTTCCTGACTTACTGACACACTTCCTGTCTTACTGACTGACACACTACCTGACTTACTGACTGACACACTTCCTGACTTACTGACTGACACACTTCCTGTCTTACTGACTGACACACTACCTGACTTACTGACTGACACACTTCCTGACTTACTGACTGACACACTACCTGACTTACTGACTGACACACTTCCGGTCTTACTGACTGACACACTACCTGACTTACTGACTGACACACTTCCTGTCTTACTGACTGACACACTACCTGTCTTACTGACTGACACACTTCCTGTCTTACTGACTGACACACTACCTGACTTACTGACTGACACACTACCTGACTTACTGACTGACACACTACCTGTCTTACTGACTGACACACTTCCTGACTTACTGACTGACACACTACCTGACTTACTGACTGACACACTTCCTGTCTTACTGACTGACACACTACCTGACTTACTGACTGACACATTACCTGACTTACTGACTGACACCTTACCTGACTTACTGACTGACACACTACCTGACTTACTGACTGACACACTACCTGACTTACTGACTGACACACTACCTGACTTACTGACTGACACACTACCTGACCACACCCTACCATAATTCCTCCTTTCTTTTCTTCTTCTTCTGTTCTGTCTCGTTCTGTGAAGTCCCACTTTGTCCTGATGTGTCCTTTTGTGGTTCCTCAGTTAATCAGAATACACTCTGCTGTCCCCGAGGATGGCAGCTATACAAGTTCAGTTGTTACCAGTTTTCCACTCAGAGAAACACCCTCGAATATGCCGGACAAGACTGTGAGAGCAAGAAAGCTCATTTGGTGATTTTGAATGATGAACAGGAAGAGGTACTCGGATCATTCTTACAAAATCCTTATATATTAGGTCCCTGCAGCCATTTCACACATATAGTTAACACAATGAGTTTCTTCCCAACAGAGAGTTGTCCATAGTTTCGGAGGTGGTGTTCAAATGTGGATTGGCTTGAAAGGTCATAAAAACCCTTCAACTTCTTCATGGATTTGGACATGGGTGGATGGAAGCTCAGCCTCTTACAGGTAAGACTTTGAATTTATTTCATTATCATATAGCACATTTCAGCAACAAGGCAACTCAAAGTGCTTCACATAAAACATTAAAAGCATCCTGACAAAGAAACCTTCAAATAGAAAATGTCACAAACTTGTTAAGATATGATGATTGTAGTATTAAATCAGCAGCAGTGCAGCGTTTCAGCACACAGGAATGATCATATCGATGCTGACCCTGACTTCTCTTTATAAAAGCTTAGGCCAGAGATTAACTTGCGTTTGCTGCCATGTGTCTGTTTGGCACGCAAGCTGCAGTATGCACATGAACAGTAGGGGCAGTGTAGAGTCAGAGGGGATGTGACAGAATCAACACAGCTGCAGGAAGACGAGTCCAACACTAACCATGATCATGACACAGGTGATTGTGTACAGAAACGCAAGATCAAACAGCATGGCCCTTTCCGGAAAGGGTTCAGTATGGAGTGCGGACTTTTCAGTAGACTGAACCCTCGTGGTCATTAGGTAGACATGCATTTTTGGGTCCACCTCAGTAGTCTGAACATTTCAGTATGGATACTAACTTCTGGGTTTCGTGCAGTATGGATTTGGATGCGTCCTTTCAGGAAATGAATTGTATTTTACCCACAATGCTGTGCAAAATTAAACGTAAAACGTCCCTTCACGTGCGCCTCCAAATCATAACAAACGAGGATGAAAAAATAAAAACGAGGACGGATGCGGCCCGATCGAGTAACGCTTTCAAATGTTCAGTTATTAAATTGTTTACATGCAATGTGAAGTTTAGTATTATTTACTGAGCCATCGTGCAGATCACATCTGAGCTGGAGTGTCAATAACAAGAGGCGGGCTAATGACGCCACTTCCACACAGAATGAATCAGACCAAGTAGGAACAAATATCGGCTTCCTGAACAGTAGGTCCTAAGAGGAGACAGCACGGAGAGAAGGGACCGTCTACTGTCAGATTGTGGAGGCAATTCAGAATCACCCCTCGTATGTCTCCGTCCTTAACTGTGAACTCTTTTGCATTTTTCTTCCAACCTCACAAAATCCACCATAACAGTGTTTGTTTTGATTTGTGTTGTTGTAGTAACTGGAATGGACTGCACCAGATTCTTTGGGTGCTCGGGAGTTCTACCACAAGTTGTGTAGCTGCTTCGCACTCGTGGTACATGAGTAACTGCGAAGAGCATTACAACTGGATGTGTGAGAAGGAGCTAACCACCAGCTCAACCCGGCCTGGATAAGATGCAAACACACACACACACACACACACACACACACACACACACACACACACACACACACAGACACACACAGACACACACACACACACACACACACACACACACACACAGACACACACAGACACACACACACACACAGACACACACACACAACAGACACACACACACACACACACACACACACAGACACACACAGACACACACACACACACACACACACACACACACACACACAGACACACACAGACACACACACACACACACACACACACACACACACACAGACACACACAGACACACACACACACACAGACACACACACACACACACACACACACACACACACACACACACACACACACACACACACACACACAGACACACACACACACACACAGACACACACACACACACACACACACACACACAGACACACACACACAGACACACACACACACACACACACACACAGACACACACACACACACACACAGACACACACACACACACACACAGACACACACAGACACACACACACACACACACACACACACACACAGACACACACAGACACACACACACACACACACACACACACACACACACAGACACACACAGACACACACACACACACACACACACACACACACAGACACACACACACACACACACACACACAGACACACACACACACACACACAGACACACACACACACACACAGACACACACACACACACACACACACACAGACACACACACACACACACACACACACAGACACACACACACAGACACACACACACACACACACACACACACACACACACAGACACACACACACACACACACACACACACACACACACACACACACACACACACACACAGACACACACACACACACAGACACACACACACACACACACACACACAGACACACACACACACACACAGACACACACACACACACACACACACACACACACACACACACACACACACACACAGACACACACACACACACAGACACACACACACACACAGACACACACACACACACACACACACACACACACACACACAGACACACACACACACACAGACACACACACACACACACACACAGACACACACACACACACAGACACACACACACACACACAGACACACCACACACACAGACACACACACACACACACACACACACACACACACACACACACAGACACACACACACACACACACACACACAGACACACACACAGACACACACACACACACACACAGACACACACACACACACACACACACACACACAGACACACACACACACACAGACACACACACACACACACACACACACACACACACACACACACACACACACACACACACACACACACACACACACACACACACACAGACACACACACACACACACACACACACACACACAGACACACACACACACACACACACAGACACACACACACACACAGACACACACACACACAGACACACACACACACACAGACACACACACACACACACACACACACACAGACACAGACACACACACACACACACACACACACAGACACAGACACACACACACACACACACACACACACACACACACACACACAGACACACACACACACACACACACACACACACACAGACACACACACACACACACACACAGACACACACACACACACAGACACACACACACACAGACACACACACACACACAGACACACACACACACACACACACACACACAGACACAGACACACACACACACACACACACACACAGACACAGACACACACACACACACACACACACACACACACACACACACGTCTTATTGTGTTTCTGATCACCCTGAAGCTGAAGTGTGGATGTACGCCCTGATGGTTTTCTGTTTGCAGTCTGTTCTGCGTTCCTATTGATAAAGATTGAATATATTCCTGTGCAGAAGACGCAGATGAAGCCTCCGGAGGTCTGTCTGAATATTCAGCTTTGGTTATGAAGGTTCCTAACTGAGCGAAATCACCAAGACGTGTCGGCCATGATTAGAGCTGTTTGAATTCTTTCAATGATAAGGAAAGGAGCTTCATTGCTTCCTTAAATATCTCCTTTAGGATACAGTGGACCGTCCTTTACGTCTTCTCTCTGAGGTGAAGTTTGATTTCAGTTCAATTCAATTAAAAAAACTTTATAAATCCCCGGGGGAAACTCAAGTTAGTTAATTCAGTTAATTTGTGAATCAATAATCCTCCAGTTTTTCTAATTTCCTCGTCTCTTTTCTTCCTTTCTGGTTTATTCGTTGCGTTTGTTTCTGTTCATGGAAGTTATTAAACGTCTCAGGTTTGAGAGTTGAGGTGAAATGAAATGCATGAAACATAGAGATCTCTGAGTGTAACACGACGTACCGCCACTAGAGGGGGCTGTTTGAATATTCCTCATGTCTAAAGAGAGCACCATGTTTCTCTCAGGAGGTTAACGTCTGCATGTTGTTTTACATCCTCTCCTTAAACTTAAAGTCATTTCTATGTTTCTGTCTTATAAATAAACTCTGTATTCACTGTTTTTATCTTTCTGTATTTTCTCTGAAGCTCTTTGTAAAGAAACGTGCTGTATAATAAAGGTTTGAATCCCTGAACCTGCCGTGGGTCTGATTGTCATCGTGTCTGCTGTCAGTACTTCCTGAGTCCCATCATTTTAAACACACTAAAGAGCACTAGTTTGTTTCCTTCCTGTAGTAAAGAGCACTAGTTTGTTTCCTTTCTGTAGTAAAGAGCACTAGTTTGTTTCCTTTCTGTAGTAAAGAGCACTAGTTTGTTTCCTTCCTGTAGTAAAGAGCACTAGTTTGTTTCCTTCCTGTAGTAAAGATCACTAGTTTGTTTCCTTTCTGTAGTAAAGAGCACTAGTTTGTTTCCTTTCTGTAGTAAAGATCACTAGTTTGTTTCCTTCCTGTAGTAAAGAGCACTAGTTTGTTTCCTTCCTGTAGTAAAGAGCACTAGTTTGTTTCCTTCCTGTAGTAAAGAGCACTAGTTTGTTTCCTTCCTGTAGTAAAGAGCACTAGTTTGTTTCCTTCCTGTAGTAAAGATCACTAGTTTGTTTCCTTTCTGTAGTAAAGATCACTAGTTTGTTTCCTTCCTGTAGTAAAGATCACTAGTTTGTTTCCTTCCTGTAGTAAAGAGCACTAGTTTGTTTCCTTTCTGTAGTAAAGATCACTAGTTTGTTTCCTTCCTGTAGTAAAGAGCACTAGTTTGTTTCCTTTCTGTAGTAAAGAGCACTAGTTTGTTTCCTTTCTGTAGTAAAGAGCACTAGTTTGTTTCCTTTCTGTAGTAAAGATCACTAGTTTGTTTCCTTTCTGTAGTAAAGAGCACTAGTTTGTTTCCTTTCTGTAGTAAAGAGCACTAGTTTGTTTCCTTTCTGTAGTAAAGATCACTAGTTTGTTTCCTTCCTGTAGTAAAGAGCACTAGTTTGTTTCCTTTCTGTAGTAAAGATCACTAGTTTGTTTCCTTCCTGTAGTAAAGAGCACTAGTTTGTTTCCTTTCTGTAGTAAAGATCACTAGTTTGTTTCCTTTCTGTAGTAAAGAGCACTAGTTTGTTTCCTTTCTGTAGTAAAGATCACTAGTTTGTTTCCTTCCTGTAGTAAAGAGCACTAGTTTGTTTCCTTCCTGTAGTAAAGAGCACTAGTTTGTTTCCTTCCTGTAGTAAAGAGCACTAGTTTGTTTCCTTCCTGTAGTAAAGAGCACTAGTTTGTTTCCTTTCTGTAGTAAAGATCACTAGTTTGTTTCCTTCCTGTAGTAAAGAGCACTAGTTTGTTTCCTTCCTGTAGTAAAGAGCACTAGTTTGTTTCCTTCCTGTAGTAAAGAGCACTAGTTTGTTTCCTTTCTGTAGTAAAGAGCACTAGTTTGTTTCCTTTCTGTAGTAAAGAGCACTAGTTTGTTTCCTTTCTGTAGTAAAGAGCACTAGTTTGTTTCCTTCCTGTAGTAAAGATCACTAGTTTGTTTCCTTTCTGTAGTAAAGAGCACTAGTTTGTTTCCTTTCTGTAGTAAAGATCACTAGTTTGTTTCCTTTCTGTAGTAAAGAGCACTAGTTTGTTTCCTTCCTGTAGTAAAGATCACTAGTTTGTTTCCTTTCTGTAGTAAAGAGCACTAGTTTGTTTCCTTTCTGTAGTAAAGAGCACTAGTTTGTTTCCTTCCTGTAGTAAAGAGCACTAGTTTGTTTCCTTTCTGTAGTAAAGATCACTAGTTTGTTTCCTTCCTGTAGTAAAGAGCACTAGTTTGTTTCCTTCCTGTAGTAAAGAGCACTAGTTTGTTTCCTTCCTGTAGTAAAGAGCACTAGTTTGTTTCCTTTCTGTAGTAAAGAGCACTAGTTTGTTTCCTTCCTGTAGTAAAGAGCACTAGTTTGTTTCCTTTCTGTAGTAAAGATCACTAGTTTGTTTCCTTTCTGTAGTAAAGAGCACTAGTTTGTTTCCTTCCTGTAGTAAAGAGCACTAGTTTGTTTCCTTCCTGTAGTAAAGAGCACTAGTTTGTTTCCTTTCTGTAGTAAAGATCACTAGTTTGTTTCCTTTCTGTAGTAAAGATCACTAGTTTGTTTCCTTCCTGTAGTAAAGAGCACTAGTTTGTTTCCTTTCTGTAGTAAAGAGCACTAGTTTGTTTCCTTTCTGTAGTAAAGAGCACTAGTTTGTTTCCTTCCTGTAGTAAAGAGCACTAGTTTGTTTCCTTTCTGTAGTAAAGAGCACTAGTTTGTTTCCTTTCTGTAGTAAAGATCACTAGTTTGTTTCCTTTCTGTAGTAAAGAGCACTAGTTTGTTTCCTTCCTGTAGTAAAGAGCACTAGTTTGTTTCCTTTCTGTAGTAAAGAGCACTAGTTTGTTTCCTTTCTGTAGTAAAGAGCACTAGTTTGTTTCCTTCCTGTAGTAAAGAGCACTAGTTTGTTTCCTTTCTGTAGTAAAGAGCACTAGTTTGTTTCCTTTCTGTAGTAAAGATCACTAGTTTGTTTCCTTTCTGTAGTAAAGAGCACTAGTTTGTTTCCTTTCTGTAGTAAAGAGCACTAGTTTGTTTCCTTTCTGTAGTAAAGATCACTAGTTTGTTTCCTTCCTGTAGTAAAGAGCACTAGTTTGTTTCCTTTCTGTAGTAAAGATCACTAGTTTGTTTCCTTTCTGTAGTAAAGAGCACTAGTTTGTTTCCTTTCTGTAGTAAAGAGCACTAGTTTGTTTCCTTTCTGTAGTAAAGAGCACTAGTTTGTTTCCTTTCTGTAGTAAAGATCACTAGTTTGTTTCCTTCCTGTAGTAAAGAGCACTAGTTTGTTTCCTTCCTGTAGTAAAGAGCACTAGTTTGTTTCCTTCCTGTAGTAAAGAGCACTAGTTTGTTTCCTTCCTGTAGTAAAGAGCACTAGTTTGTTTCCTTTCTGTAGTAAAGAGCACTAGTTTGTTTCCTTCCTGTAGTAAAGAGCACTAGTTTGTTTCCTTCCTGTAGTAAAGAGCACTAGTTTGTTTCCTTCCTGTAGTAAAGAGCACTAGTTTGTTTCCTTTCTGTAGTAAAGAGCACTAGTTTGTTTCCTTTCTGTAGTAAAGATCACTAGTTTGTTTCCTTTCTGTAGTAAAGAGCACTAGTTTGTTTCCTTCCTGTAGTAAAGATCACTAGTTTGTTTCCTTTCTGTAGTAAAGATCACTAGTTTGTTTCCTTCCTGTAGTAAAGAGCACTAGTTTGTTTCCTTCCTGTAGTAAAGAGCACTAGTTTGTTTCCTTTCTGTAGTAAAGAGCACTAGTTTGTTTCCTTTCTGTAGTAAAGAGCACTAGTTTGTTTCCTTTCTGTAGTAAAGAGCACTAGTTTGTTTCCTTTCTGTAGTAAAGATCACTAGTTTGTTTCCTTTCTGTAGTAAAGAGCACTAGTTTGTTTCCTTCCTGTAGTAAAGAGCACTAGTTTGTTTCCTTCCTGTAGTAAAGAGCACTAGTTTGTTTCCTTTCTGTAGTAAAGAGCACTAGTTTGTTTCCTTTCTGTAGTAAAGAGCACTAGTTTGTTTCCTTTCTGTAGTAAAGAGCACTAGTTTGTTTCCTTCCTGTAGTAAAGAGCACTAGTTTGTTTCCTTCCTGTAGTAAAGATCACTAGTTTGTTTCCTTTCTGTAGTAAAGAGCACTAGTTTGTTTCCTTTCTGTAGTAAAGAGCACTAGTTTGTTTCCTTCCTGTAGTAAAGAGCACTAGTTTGTTTCCTTCCTGTAGTAAAGAGCACTAGTTTGTTTCCTTTCTGTAGTAAAGAGCACTAGTTTGTTTCCTTTCTGTAGTAAAGATCACTAGTTTGTTTCCTTTCTGTAGTAAAGATCACTAGTTTGTTTCCTTTCTGTAGTAAAGATCACTAGTTTGTTTCCTTTCCGTAGTAAAGAGCACTAGTTTGTTTCCTTTCTGTAGTAAAGAGCACTAGTTTGTTTCCTTTCTGTAGTAAAGATCACTAGTTTGTTTCCTTCCTGTAGTAAAGAGCACTAGTTTGTTTCCTTCCTGTAGTAAAGATCACTAGTTTGTTTCCTTTCTGTAGTAAAGATCACTAGTTTGTTTCCTTTCTGTAGTAAAGAGCACTAGTTTGTTTCCTTTCTGTAGTAAAGAGCACTAGTTTGTTTCCTTTCTGTAGTAAAGAGCACTAGTTTGTTTCCTTCCTGTAGTAAAGAGCACTAGTTTGTTTCCTTTCTGTAGTAAAGAGCACTAGTTTGTTTCCTTTCTGTAGTAAAGAGCACTAGTTTGTTTCCTTTCTGTAGTAAAGAGCACTAGTTTGTTTCCTTTCTGTAGTAAAGATCACTAGTTTGTTTCCTTTCTGTAGTAAAGAGCACTAGTTTGTTTCCTTTCTGTAGTAAAGAGCACTAGTTTGTTTCCTTCCTGTAGTAAAGATCACTAGTTTGTTTCCTTCCTGTAGTAAAGAGCACTAGTTTGTTTCCTTTCTGTAGTAAAGAGCACTAGTTTGTTTCCTTTCTGTAGTAAAGAGCACTAGTTTGTTTCCTTTCTGTAGTAAAGAGCACTAGTTTGTTTCCTTTCTGTAGTAAAGAGCACTAGTTTGTTTCCTTCCTGTAGTAAAGAGCACTAGTTTGTTTCCTTCCTGTAGTAAAGAGCACTAGTTTGTTTCCTTCCTGTAGTAAAGAGCACTAGTTTGTTTCCTTCCTGTAGTAAAGAGCACTAGTTTGTTTCCTTTCTGTAGTAAAGAGCACTAGTTTGTTTCCTTTCTGTAGTAAAGAGCACTAGTTTGTTTCCTTCTGTAGTAAAGAGCACTAGTTTGTTTCCTTTCTGTAGTAAAGATCACTAGTTTGTTTCCTTTCTGTAGTAAAGAGCACTAGTTTGTTTCCTTCCTGTAGTAAAGAGCACTAGTTTGTTTCCTTTCTGTAGTAAAGAGCACTAGTTTGTTTCCTTTCTGTAGTAAAGAGCACTAGTTTGTTTCCTTCCTGTAGTAAAGAGCACTAGTTTGTTTCCTTTCTGTAGTAAAGAGCACTAGTTTGTTTCCTTCCTGTAGTAAAGATCACTAGTTTGTTTCCTTCCTGTAGTAAAGATCACTAGTTTGTTTCCTTTCTGTAGTAAAGAGCACTAGTTTGTTTCCTTCCTGTAGTAAAGAGCACTAGTTTGTTTCCTTTCTGTAGTAAAGAGCACTAGTTTGTTTCCTTTCTGTAGTAAAGAGCACTAGTTTGTTTCCTTCCTGTAGTAAAGAGCACTAGTTTGTTTCCTTTCTGTAGTAAAGAGCACTAGTTTGTTTCCTTTCTGTAGTAAAGAGCACTAGTTTGTTTCCTTCCTGTAGTAAAGATCACTAGTTTGTTTCCTTTCTGTAGTAAAGATCACTAGTTTGTTTCCTTTCTGTAGTAAAGAGCACTAGTTTGTTTCCTTTCTGTAGTAAAGAGCACTAGTTTGTTTCCTTTCTGTAGTAAAGATCACTAGTTTGTTTCCTTTCTGTAGTAAAGATCACTAGTTTGTTTCCTTTCTGTAGTAAAGAGCACTAGTTTGTTTCCTTCCTGTAGTAAAGAGCACTAGTTTGTTTCCTTCCTGTAGTAAAGATCACTAGTTTGTTTCCTTTCTGTAGTAAAGATCACTAGTTTGTTTCCTTTCTGTAGTAAAGAGCACTAGTTTGTTTCCTTCCTGTAGTAAAGATCACTAGTTTGTTTCCTTTCTGTAGTAAAGAGCACTAGTTTGTTTCCTTCCTGTAGTAAAGAGCACTAGTTTGTTTCCTTCCTGTAGTAAAGAGCACTAGTTTGTTTCCTTTCTGTAGTAAAGAGCACTAGTTTGTTTCCTTTCTGTAGTAAAGATCACTAGTTTGTTTCCTTTCTGTAGTAAAGATCACTAGTTTGTTTCCTTCCTGTAGTAAAGAGCACTAGTTTGTTTCCTTCCTGTAGTAAAGATCACTAGTTTGTTTCCTTTCTGTAGTAAAGATCACTAGTTTGTTTCCTTTCTGTAGTAAAGAGCACTAGTTTGTTTCCTTTCTGTAGTAAAGAGCACTAGTTTGTTTCCTTCCTGTAGTAAAGAGCACTAGTTTGTTTCCTTTCTGTAGTAAAGAGCACTAGTTTGTTTCCTTTCTGTAGTAAAGATCACTAGTTTGTTTCCTTTCTGTAGTAAAGATCACTAGTTTGTTTCCTTCCTGTAGTAAAGAGCACTAGTTTGTTTCCTTCCTGTAGTAAAGAGCACTAGTTTGTTTCCTGCCTGTAGTAAAGAGCACTAGTTTGTTTCCTTTCTGTAGTAAAGAGCACTAGTTTGTTTCCTTTCTGTAGTAAAGAGCACTAGTTTGTTTCCTTCCTGTAGTAAAGAGCACTAGTTTGTTTCCTTTCTGTAGTAAAGATCACTAGTTTGTTTCCTTTCTGTAGTAAAGATCACTAGTTTGTTTCCTTTCTGTAGTAAAGAGCACTAGTTTGTTTCCTTTCTGTAGTAAAGAGCACTAGTTTGTTTCCTTTCTGTAGTAAAGAGCACTAGTTTGTTTCCTTTCTGTAGTAAAGAGCACTAGTTTGTTTCCTTTCTGTAGTAAAGAGCACTAGTTTGTTTCCTTTCTGTAGTAAAGATCACTAGTTTGTTTCCTTTCTGTAGTAAAGATCACTAGTTTGTTTCCTTTCTGTAGTAAAGAGCACTAGTTTGTTTCCTTTCTGTAGTAAAGAGCACTAGTTTGTTTCCTTTCTGTAGTAAAGAGCACTAGTTTGTTTCCTTTCTGTAGTAAAGAGCACTAGTTTGTTTCCTTTCTGTAGTAAAGAGCACTAGTTTGTTTCCTGCCTGTAGTAAAGAGCACTAGTTTGTTTCCTTTCTGTAGTAAAGATCACTAGTTTGTTTCCTTTCTGTAGTAAAGATCACTAGTTTGTTTCCTTTCTGTAGTAAAGAGCACTAGTTTGTTTCCTTTCTGTAGTAAAGAGCACTAGTTTGTTTCCTGCCTGTAGTAAAGAGCACTAGTTTGTTTCCTTCCTGTAGTAAAGAGCACTAGTTTGTTTCCTTCCTGTAGTAAAGAGCACTAGTTTGTTTCCTTTCTGTAGTAAAGAGCACTAGTTTGTTTCCTTCCTGTAGTAAAGAGCACTAGTTTGTTTCCTTTCTGTAGTAAAGAGCACTAGTTTGTTTCCTTCCTGTAGTAAAGATCACTAGTTTGTTTCCTTCCTGTAGTAAAGAGCACTAGTTTGTTTCCTTTCTGTAGTAAAGAGCACTAGTTTGTTTCCTTCCTGTAGTAAAGATCACTAGTTTGTTTCCTTCCTGTAGTAAAGAGCACTAGTTTGTTTCCTTCCTGTAGTAAAGAGCACTAGTTTGTTTCCTTTCTGTAGTAAAGAGCACTAGTTTGTTTCCTTCCTGTAGTAAAGAGCACTAGTTTGTTTCCTTCCTGTAGTAAAGATCACTAGTTTGTTTCCTTCCTGTAGTAAAGAGCACTAGTTTGTTTCCTTCCTGTAGTAAAGAGCACTAGTTTGTTTCCTTCCTGTAGTAAAGAGCACTAGTTTGTTTCCTTCCTGTAGTAAAGATCACTAGTTTGTTTCCTTCCTGTAGTAAAGAGCACTAGTTTGTTTCCTTCCTGTAGTAAAGAGCACTAGTTTGTTTCCTTCCTGTAGTAAAGAGCACTAGTTTGTTTCCTTTCTGTAGTAAAGAGCACTAGTTTGTTTCCTTCCTGTAGTAAAGAGCACTAGTTTGTTTCCTTCCTGTAGTAAAGAGCACTAGTTTGTTTCCTTTCTGTAGTAAAGATCACTAGTTTGTTTCCTTTCTGTAGTAAAGAGCACTAGTTTGTTTCCTTTCCGTAGTAAAGAGCACTAGTTTGTTTCCTTTCTGTAGTAAAGAGCACTAGTTTGTTTCCTTCCTGTAGTAAAGAGCACTAGTTTGTTTCCTTTCTGTAGTAAAGAGCACTAGTTTGTTTCCTTCCTGTAGTAAAGAGCACTAGTTTGTTTCCTTTCTGTAGTAAAGAGCACTAGTTTGTTTCCTTCCTGTAGTAAAGAGCACTAGATTTTGTTTCCTTCCTGTAGTAAAGAGCACTAGTTTGTTTCCTTCCTGTAGTAAAGAGCACTAGTTTGTTTCCTTCCTGTAGTAAAGAGCACTAGTTTGTTTCCTTTCTGTAGTAAAGAGCACTAGTTTGTTTCCTTTCTGTAGTAAAGAGCACTAGTTTGTTTCCTTTCTGTAGTAAAGAGCACTAGTTTGTTTCCTTTCTGTAGTAAAGAGCACTAGTTTGTTTCCTTCCTGTAGTAAAGAGCACTAGTTTGTTTCCTTTCTGTAGTAAAGAGCACTAGTTTGTTTCCTTTCTGTAGTAAAGAGCACTAGTTTGTTTCCTTTCTGTAGTAAAGAGCACTAGTTTGTTTCCTTCCTGTAGTAAAGATCACTAGTTTGTTTCCTTTCTGTAGTAAAGATCACTAGTTTGTTTCCTTCCTGTAGTAAAGAGCACTAGTTTGTTTCCTTTCTGTAGTAAAGAGCACTAGTTTGTTTCCTTCCTGTAGTAAAGATCACTAGTTTGTTTCCTTTCTGTAGTAAAGAGCACTAGTTTGTTTCCTTCCTGTAGTAAAGAGCACTAGTTTGTTTCCTTTCTGTAGTAAAGATCACTAGTTTGTTTCCTTTCTGTAGTAAAGAGCACTAGTTTGTTTCCTTTCTGTAGTAAAGAGCACTAGTTTGTTTCCACAGACTTCCTCTCTTTTCCTGCTGCACCTCCCTTTAGTACACTTCCTGGGTTTCTCCGGTTCTCCCCTCCCCCTTGATTGGTTACGGTTTGCACTCTGTCACTGATTAGTTAGACAGGATTCACCCGATCACTCCTTATTTAAGACAGCACTCACGTTTGTATCGTCACATGGGGCGGCAGCACTGGTAAGGTGTCTTTACTACTATTTTGAGTTATTATCTAGTCCACTTTAATTTATCTGAAGTACTTTATTTATCATTTCCTTTAGAAAGTAAATCTCAGTTGACTTGTTTATTGTTCTAATATTCATTTATTTGTCTTTCAGCACGTGTGTTTTCTGTTGCTTATTATTGCTCCTTATTAAACCAAATAAACCTGTTCACCTTTCACTCAAGTCTCCTTATTGGACATATGCATTCTGACCCGATGCCCATGGTGATAGCCTCTCAACCTTTCCTAAGAACCTTTCCTAAGAACCTTTCCTAACACACGATGATCTAAATCTTGGACACTATTAGAAAACATAAATAAGAAGTTCAGAAACGTAAAAAAAAAACGTTCCAACAATTTACCATTGTTGGATGTTGAGGAAGTTGCTCAGGTTGCAGCAATGCAGCTTTGTTGCAACCCGGTGCTCTCGAGTCGTCCCTGAAAAGAACAGCACGTTCCTGTTTCACGTCCTGGATCACGTCCTGGATCACGTCCTGGTTCTGCATCCTGCTGTCAGGTCGCAGAGAGGAAATCAAAGAGACGCAGACATAAAGGAATCAAAGTCCCCGTGGTTTACCTCCGCCTGCGTGATGTTCTGTAACGTCCTGACCATGACACACCCTCAAAGTCTACCATCTACCCAACACACCCTCCACACCGCTTCTCCCTCTCCATTAGTCGTGACTGTAATGATTCCCTTCAAATCAATGACGAGGTTTGTGTTCTGCATGTTTTCATGACACATTTAGAAAAACAAAGACCAAACCAAGTCTCTTTTACATTTTCTCACGCACATCAGGCCTTCAGTCCCAAACAGTTTATATCCTGAAGAAGACGTTCATCTAAAAAAACATCTTTCTGAAAAATGGTTTCATTTAAATCTCACTCTGTGTTTTTAATCACAGGTCACTGAAGGATGTCGTGTGTTTGTTTGGGACTCTCTACATGTGGCGCTCTGAAATGTGACGGTGACATCTTCAGCGTCACAGAAACGTCTCGTGTGTTGGAATGTTTTGAATCATGGAGAGAAATCTGATAAAAGAGAGAAATGTAAAAATGCTCCTGATATTCCTGAACGGACTCGACTGCTGCCGGTCATTGTTTGTAGGTTTAAGTCCCTAAAATCTGTAACTGTTGTTGTTGTCATCGTCGTGTTAACGTTATAAAGAAAAAGTCAAACAGGAACAGTGTGGCTCAGAGAAGTCCCTGACTCAGGACATTGAGTTTTTTGGGGCGGCAGTAGCTCAGTCCGTAGGGACTTGGGTTGGGAACCGGAGGGTCGCTGGTTCAAGTCCCGATGTAAGTTGGTCTGGTAGCTGGAGAGGTGCCAGACCACTTCTCCAGCACTGCAGAGGTGCCCTTGAGCAAGGCACCGAACCCCCACCAGCTCTCATAACAGAGTGTGAACTAGAATTTCTCCTGGGCGATTAATAAAGTACATTAAAAGAAAACGTCACGGTCCTGGTCAATCGGAACGTATGGTCACCCTATGGTGAGGATACGTTCCTACAAATAACGACCGTATGCTAAATCGTCCCCACACCTCATTTTGATTTAACCCGAGTGTTGACGTGTTGTTGAACAGGGTCAGTATTGTCTCGACCTCGGATGGAGCATGTTGCCAATTTTTCCAAGGTCAAAGTTAAACCAGCATTCAGACCAGTTTAAACAGGATTTTACAGACGATGATCTCCTGCAGCCAGACCACGCCAGCACGTTGTCAGCTCGTTAAATAAAGTGGTCGTGGAGGACGTTAACCATGATGGAGCTGAAGATGAATATAAAGTCTCTATCAGTTGTTGTTTTTCATTTAGGAATATTAAAATAGGATTGTGCAATAGATGATCGTGTGGTCGCCTACGAGAGGTCAGTCTTAAACACTGAAGAGTCACCTTTCTGAAATTCTAGATATGAACTTTCCTCCTCTACTATTATCCCTGACTCCTCTTCCTCTCCACTATTAGACTTTTAGCTGACGCTCTGAAACACGGCGTCTTACTACGAGAGTCTCTGGAGAGTAACTGAGTTAAAATCAATACAATCGGCTCTTCTTCTGCCATCAATACGACCTCTGTCTGCTGCGTACCACACAACGCAGCTCACTGTCAGCCCGCTACTCGCAGTTACATTAGCTGACGCTCTCTTCAAGAGTGACTCACACTGAGAGAGAGAGCTGGAGTTTTAATTGTCAGATCATGAACATTACAAAGTGCTCATCAGAGTGAGGAGACGGTGCAGAGAGCGTCGGGTACAGACGCCATGTTCACATGAGTCTTTATCAGGACGCCATGTTTTCAGAGGGAATCAGGAATCTGCTGACAGTCCGTCCCGTCCTGACACGCCCACACGAGGGCTGGAATATTTCAAATGTTTGCAAAATTGCATCCATGCATCTGGTTCTGTGTGATAAACACCATCACTTATTAAATACTGTTGTTGTTACCCGTCTTAGTTCATTTGTATTTTCAACACTTTAAACACGCCGTAACTTGAATGTAAAATGACTCAACAGATCCATTAATGAAGAATGAATACACTGAAAGCTATAACTGCACATTGCCCTTTCTTACCCACTCCCTCTCTCCCCTGTCTGTGAGAAGCAATTCATCATGATGACAATATTGCACACACAACTTCACAGACACACACACACACACACACACACACACACACACACACACACACACACACACACACACACACACACACACACACACAGGCAGTGGTCAGGGTGGAGGTTTGGGAAAGGACACTGCAGTCTGTTCCTTCCTCTTTGTAAATGATTTGACATTTCCTGTTATTCAGATAAACGGCTGCAGCCTGCAGAGACACACAGCATGCTGACGGGTCTCTCCGTGCTCTGCAGGCTGTCAGCGCTCCTTTTCTTCAAGGACACCGGGATGCAAACCTGCACAGAGGCCTGAATAAGGGTTTAAAAATGTGATGCACCTTCACCTTCAGTTTGAAGCCTCATACGTGTCTCTGCAGAGCTTCACAGTCCTCAGGACGGGCTGAACATTCAAATGCAAAAACAGGTTTTCAGTTCTGAACATTAAGTTTCACTTCGATGCCGTGCTGCTTGAAGGTTTTCTCGGTCTGAAGTGTTTCTCTCTGAAGGTCCTTGATGTAAACACACACTTTGTGTCACTTATGTGACCTGAGTAACCTCGGGCCCCCTTCTGCTCGCTCGTTGTGCTCCGAGTACTTTCTCCTCCAGAGAACATGAGGAATGAAAACTGAAGATGTCATGGCTGAAGTCGGTGTAATCACAGAAACTCTCTCTCTCTATCTGAAGGATTCTGAGAGAGATGTGAATGTTTGTGTTAGTTTGACCTCGAGTAACTCAGACTGGAGATCTTTTTGTTTTTGCATATTCAACATTGAAGACGTCTGTTTCAGTCATTTAGATTCAGTTTGATGTTCCAACACTTTTGAGATGTTTGTCCTCACTTTGTACTTTTCATGGAGCTGCCTTCACTGGAGAAAGAGTCACATATTAAAGCGGCCATGTTTGTTGAAGTTCATAACATTGTTTTTAGGTGGAGGTAGAATCCGTCCTCTCCCTCAGGTCGACTGATTCGACAACGTAACGGTGACATCTTCAGTGTTACAGAAACGTCTCGTGTGTTGGACTTGATATTTTTTAAATCATCATCAATCTTTAACAAGGACTCTGGATTTCAGTTTTATTTGGAAAGGAACGTGCTCAAACTAGGATCAATATTGGAGATGCTTTTGAAAAATGGAGAGAGGTTAGAACGCAGAAAGGTTTACAGACCGATGCAGAGCTGGATAAACACTGAAGCTTCAGTGTCCACCACATGGTGACCTGCGTGAGCATCCACTCTAGAGAGGAGGGGGGGGGGGGGGGAGAGACAGCTCTCTGTAATGTTTTGATCACAGAATCAAGTCGATAAATAAAACACCTACATTATCCATCCGTCTGGCTTTAAATAAAAGGGGTTGGTATCTAAAGTGCAGAGCTGTCTGCTGACCCGTTAATGTCCTTAATTATATCACATGTTGTCTCTTACCTAATATAATTATCTCTATGGCAGCTTTATGGTCTGCCGCTTCAAAGAACTCTAACAGAAGCATTTCCTGCGTCACTCAGAGACGTGTCTTCATCTGAGGCCCACAAAGTGAGGATAGTTTCCAGGAACAGAAACTCTGGAGGAGTTTATCATTCTAGGAGGGTCAGAGAGACGACTTACAGAACATGTTGTCATGAGTGAACACGACTACATGACCTACAGTCATCACGGGGGGGGGGGGGGGGGGCAGCTTTAAAGGTCCAATCAGTGAGATGTGTAGAGAGTGAAATGATAAAGTGAGCTTACTCTATGATCAGACATTAAGGAAACATGCTATGTTGAAGTGCTGGCTTCTCTGACAACAATGCAGCAGCCAGTATGTCCTCCTTCTAACTTTAGATTCTGGTCCTGAATGGTCTGGATTTGTTTGGACCAGAGAAGGTAGGTAGTCATAGTTTATGTTGATTGAGGCGGCTGCAGAAACACTTCTCACACAGACAGAATGAATGAGTGACTCTCTTCATTACCGTCCGTTCATCAGGTGAAGCCGACGGCGAGATATGACTGGCCATATTTTCTTGTCGTGGTTGGGTGGTCTGCTCAGCCTCACCTGGACGTCCTCTCTTTACATTTATCATTCTTTGCTGGCAGTGAAAAACTGTGCAAGTATGTTTTTATGTAGCCCAGCAGTTTGTTTTGGTGCTCAAGGGCGACATCTACTGGATCAATTCTTCCTTTGAATTATAAGATGGTAACTTTAACGTCCAATTTCAGGAAAAGCACAAACACCAATATTATCTGACAGAAACAACAAAAACAACAACTAGACCAGAAAAGCGGATTCTTTTATAACATGTCTTGAAGGGCCCCTTTAATAAATATCACTAAGCAGCGTCACCGCTCAGAGGCATTATTCACCCCTCATACCCGAGCAGCAGCAGGAGGCGTTCCCGGACCCAGCAGAGCTCCGGTCATCTGAGCATCGGGCTCAATGAGGAGAGAGAGCTGAGCGGAGACACACGCTGCTGCTGCTCCTGCTCGGCTCCCGGTGGGTTCTAACCAGGATGTTCTTCTTCTTCTTTTCCGGTAACCACTCCGTTTAATCCGTTAACTCCGAGCTGGGGACGTTCACGAGGCTCGTGGATCCAGATGAGCGTGCGGTCCCTCAGAGTCCGGTGGTTCTTACGGTGTTAAAACCGCGTTATCGTGAGTCTTTGTTCGAATCCGTCCTTCACACCTGCAGCATGGACCGTTCAGAGAGAGAGAGCAGGTCCGACGACGACACCGAGTACGAGGACGAGGAGGTGGACCCCAGGATCCAGGTGAGTCACCTTCACAGCCACAGAACTGATTCTCATTGATCCGGCTTTGTGGGTCCACGACACCCGTCTGTCTGTCCTCCTGCTGTGATGCTGCCTCTGCACGTCTTCATTATGATATTTATTCTAATTATAAGAAACTCCGCCTTCATTTAACGAGCTATGTCCTAAATGAACCCGACATGTGTTCAGGTAACATGTGTTTATACCTGAAGAACAAACTGATCCAGGGTCAGCACAGAGAAGAAACGAGCAGTAGTTATTGAACTAATAAATCACTGTCAGTGCAGAGCTGTTCAATAAAGCAGTCAAAGAACACATTTCATTAGACTGGTTCACTGTTACTGAGAGACCTGCCGCTCACACACACACACACACACACACACACACACACACACACACACACTAACAGGACCTGTGGACATGCACTGATGGAGAGATGTGAGAGTGAGGGGGGGGCTACACAGGGAGCAGGCCGGAGCTGTTAGGGGGTCCGGTGCCTTGCTCAAGGGCACATCTGCAGGAAGTGACCTGGCACCTTTCAGGCTAACAGACCAACTTTAAGACTTTGGGACTTGAACCGGCGACCCTCCAGTTTCCAACCCAGGTCCCTACAGACTGAGCGTTTTCATGACTTCATCCAGAGATGATGTCGTGGTAAAGAGGGAAGAGAATATGTTTACTGACGAGCTAATGTATCCGAGTATAACTAACATGACGTTTTTATCACAGCAGCACAAACAGCAACAGAACGTCAGCTTTCAGTAGCAGCTCACGCTTCCTTATTCAGCGGTCTTTGATGTAACATCCGGTGTTTCCACGGTAACGATTAACATGTCAGAACTCTCTTGACGGCCGCCGTGAGTGTGGACTGTGCTCATGTGAGTTTGATATTTAATGTTAAAAACACAGATACACGAGGAACCTCTGCCATCGTCCAACATTTTAAACTTCCTGTGTGTCCTGTGAATGTCAGATGTTTGTAGTTACCCGTCCTGCACCTTCAGATACACTGTGACATTCCTTCTCCTTCTCATCTCTCTTCCAGGGGGAGCTGGAGAAACTCAACCAGTCCACCGACGACATCAACAGATGTGAGACGGAGCTGGAGGTCAGTGTCTAACACACAGAGCCGTGTGCATACTGCAGGTTACCTGTGTGCAGTCTGCTGATTACCTGTCTGCAGGTTACCTGTGTGCAGTCTGCAGGTTACCTGTGTGCAGGTTACCTGTGTGCAGTCTGCTGATTACCTGTCTGCAGGTTACCTGTGTGCAGTCTGCAGGTTACCTGTCTGCAGGTTACCTGTGTGCAGTCTGCAGGTTACCTGTGTGCAGGTTACCTGTGTGCAGTCTGCTGATTACCTGTCTGCAGGTTACCTGTGTGCAGTCTGCAGGTTACCTGTGTGCAGTCTGCAGGTTACCTGTGTGCAGTCTGCAGGTTACCTGTCTGCAGTCTGCAGGTTACCTGTGTGCAGTCTGCAGGTTACCTGTGTGCAGTCTGCAGGTTACCTGTGTGCAGTCTGCAGGTTACCTGTGTGCAGGTTACCTGTGTGCAGTCTGCTGATTACCTGTCTGCAGGTTACCTGTGTGCAGTCTGCAGGTTACCTGTGTGCAGTCTTCAGGTTACCTGTGTGCAGTCTGCAGGTTACCTGTGTGCAGGTTACCTGTGTGCAGTCTGCAGGTTACCAGTCTGCAGGTTACCTGTGTGCAGTCTGCAGGTTACCTGTGTGCAGTCTGCTGGTTACCTGTGTGCAGTCTGCAGGTTACCTGTCTGCAGGTTACCTGTGTGCAGTCTGCAGGTTACCTGTGTGCAGTCTGCAGGTTACCTGTCTGCAGTCTGCAGGTTACCTGTGTGCAGTCTGCAGGTTACCTGTGTGCAGTCTGCAGGTTACCTGTGTGCAGTCTGCAGGTTACCTGTGTGCAGTCTGCAGGTTACCAGTCTGCAGGTTACCTGTGTGCAGTCTGCAGGTTACCTGTGTGCAGTCTGCAGGTTACCTGTGTGCAGTCTGCAGGTTACCTGTGTGCAGTCTGCAGGTTACCTGTGTGCATGTCTGCAGGTTACCTGTGTGCATGTTCACACGCACACCCATATTTTGCAGATCGAAGGCGTGTATTTTCTAATTCTCCTTCCAGTTTGAAACCTCTGTTTGACGTCATTGTGCGACGCTGTCACTTTTGTTTCCATGAGATTAGTGCGATGGCAGACGTAACCAAACTAGCGCTGGTGCTAATGTTGCTAACTGGACTTCTTACATGCTCACACATACATACAGTTACTCTCCCACTATGTTGATGAGTAGAGACGCCTGAATGGACTACAGAGGTCACTGCTGCTTTATACAATACTCCGACATCACAAACCCCGCCGCCAACGACCCGGTCAAACTTTGACAATGAAATGGTCATTGCAGAAGAATGGGGAGCATATGTTCGCCTGTCAAGGACATGGTTGTTGTCTCTTGAGTGAGCTGCTTCGCCCGCACACTGACGGACAGACTGTGTTTAAAAACAAATCCCAGCCTACGTGTGGACTAGGCGTCCATCTTGTTATGAAGGTATTGGCGTGTGCACATGCAGCAGATTGTTTCTGAGTTATAAGCAGACCTTTGCTCGGTCTGCAGGACAAACTGTTCCCACTTCACTCTGTGTTAAAATAAGAATCAGCCTGGAAGAGACACATACAGACGGTGCATCAATAAAGTGGTGTGTGCGTTTAAAGCAGCTGAAGTCAGAGCACTCTGAGGAGAAGCTGCCAAAGTTCACGTTACATGTCACGTCTTTGACATAAAAACATGGAGACTGATCCTGTGATGCGAGCTGACGTGTTCCTCTGCAGAGAGAAAACAGTTTTAATAACCGTGCATCCATTGAAGTGCCTGAACTGATCTTTGAATCCTGTAAAACCTCAGGCCTCTTTAAATTCTGTAGGTCAGCAGTAAGGTGTGAAACTTTACAGAGGAGAAAGTCCACAGTGTTGTCACCATGTTCTTCATTTAAGAGAGGCGTGATTTAGTGAGAATAAAAATGGTGACTGATAAAGAGCGAGGAGTCCTGCAGTGATCCTCTGAGAGCTCGCTCCATCAAGAAGGATTTGATTGGCTCAGTTTGATAACATGGTGTGTGTTTGATCGCACGAACACAAAGGTTTATATCTGTGGTCACATTTTAAAAAATGAGCTGCAGCTTCAAATCAAACCAGTCATCTGATCCCAGTTCTACAGTGGTTTTAATGGTTTCCCGTCATGTTGACAGCGTGTCAAAGAAAAACACGACATGCAGGCGTCCTGTTTTAAAGATTATCTAAATTATGTCATGTTGCTTTGTCTTTTTGACAAGTGGTGGAATATACGATCAGGAGTCTGGTTTTTGTGTTTTACTTTGAAATTGACCGGACGCTCTGTGCGTCTCTTTGTCTGACTTCCTGTCCGGGTCGTTCTATTCTCTCCAGCTTGACGCAGGCCTGCAGCGCTCCATCACAAATAGACTCTGTGCATATTTAACACGGAGCAGAGCGGAGCGGCGCTGCTGGCACGCTCCGGAGACAGACCGCGACGCTCGCTGTGGAAACAGGAGCATTGAGTGGCAGTGAACGGCGCCGTAGTGTGATGCTGTGACGGGCCGCAGCGTGACAGTGAGAGTTGGCTGTTCTTTTCAGTTTTCTTACTCTTAAAATAAAAGAAGCACCAGAAACATCGTCTCCATGTCTGGAGCTGATCTGAAGAGAAGCGTCCCTCATTTTATTTTGAAAGCAGAGTTTCCTCCGGAGACGTTTTCGGGATCATCGGGGTCGTTTGAAATCTCTCTCTTCATGACCATGTGCCTGTTGGAGTCAACACTGCAGAGCTGTTCAAACCTTTGACTGATTCATGTTTCTGCCCTTTCTTTGTGGCTCCAAACAACATCAAGTTGTTTTCATGTGGGACAAAGACGTCTTCTGTTCACGGCGGGCCGTGAGCGTATCGTTTCAAACGAGCGTGTCTGAAGCTCACACACACGAGCAGCAAACGTCCCCCTCTTTCAGTTTCCTGGAGTTTCACAGACGAGGCCTCGTTGACCTTCAAGGATCTCTAAGAAGAAGAATTATCTGCTGAAAGAAACGTCAGTGACGACTAACAGCTTAACGACGTTACCTCCGTGAAGTCGGTCTTAAAGAAGCGTTTAGAGAAGCGGGACTTAAACTCAGAGGAAATGATCGAGTCTGCAGAACTCTGTGTTTACCTGTCAAGAGAATAAACTAGCTGCTAAATCAGCTGGAGGTCTGCCATCATTTCTTTCATGATAGGAGGGGGGAGACAGGTAAAAAGGGCATGCCTGCTGTTGCCATGGTGATTTCAGACGCTGTCTGTCAGTTTGTGAAAGTTAAATCAGAGTGGAAAGTCACAGTCAAGAGCAGGGCATTGGCTCCTGCTCTGCTCACACTGCGATTCTGTGCAGTCGTTCAACCAAAATATCAAACGTCAGAAATTCATCCGACTGATAGCAGCTGATTCCACCGTGATTGGCCGGCGTGCCTCAGTGTATGCTGCATGACTGACGCTGAGCGATGACTTTAAAATAAGTTGTGCTACTCAAAAATCGTGTCCTGAAATCGTACAGGTTACACGCGGCTTCAGAGCACTGAAGGAGGACGGATGTTTGTTCTCACACGACTTTGACCTGAGAGATTGGTGTTGAAGCCGAGTGTCACTCTGACCACAGAAACATCCAAAGTGCTTCAATCCGTTCACTGATTCTCTGCCAGGATTAATCTCTCTACACCAAGTCTTTACAAATGTCCCATTTTCCTCCTCTCCGTGACGGAGCCGTCTGAAGGTTAGAGTTTGAGTTCATGATGAGCGAACACGGAGAGGTAACGATGAGCTGATAGTCGACGTGAAGAAGCATCACAGCTCCTTCATGTCTGTAGTTTAAATGATATTTAACACCAAACTAAGGGTGGCGAAGGTGGAGTGTGTCACAGAGAGGACGGAGAGGGAGGGAGGGAGGGAGGGAGGGAGGGAGAGAGAGAGAGAGGGAGGATGGAGGGAGAGAGTTATATAAGTATTATAAATATATCAAACAGCTTTGGGCAGAAGTCTCCAGTGAGAATCAAATGAATCAGAGCTTCATTTTTTATTTGGCATCAGAAGTCACGAGTTCTCTTTTTGTTTTGAAACTTGAACCGTGACGTTACGAAGAAGTCCAGATTAAAGTCGGCCTTTGATCCAAACTGGATTCAATTATGCATGACAGTCAGGCCTTCCACTCCGGCGCTGCTCACGGACGTTAAAGGCGAGACAGAATAACCACGCTTAAGTCGGTGTGAGTTATTGTTCACATGCAGCTCACCCTGAACAGTTCAGGAAGTTCAAAGAGTTTTGTGCATGTGTGAAAACACCATTAAGCCTTTTTCAAACCTGCAAAAAAAACCTCCTGAAACACTCCAGATATTCTCAGGCTGAGCTGCATGTGTGAACACAAACAGCTGAATGTTTCTCTCTTCACCCGGAGTTTCTCCTCCAGCCTCCTCGTATTTATTCTGCAGAAAGTCAGAGTGAGCTGATGTGAGAACGCAGCAGGATATAATCAGGAGAATTCACCTCAGCGAGTGGGAGGGGGTGGTGACGTTTATTCCCTGTGATCGCTGCACGACCATAGACTGTCTGCACGCCACCTCTACGATCTCCGTGCTCTAATGAACCTGCTGCATTCTGTTTCCTGTTCTCCAGTATGTTCTTCTCCACTCTTTAGTTCAGATTGAGATTCTGTTCAACTACACGTAGCATTGATAGAAAGACACATATTCTCATGATAGCGTCGTATAGAGGACTCTGTGGCTTCGTCCGCTACTTCCTCTTCGTTCTTTTTACTTCATGTCTTACCTCAGGAGACCCCGCCCCCCTCCTGTCTGACAGGGATAGTCTCCCACTGTGAGGTGCATGTGTGAACAACCAGGTCAGGAAGATTTCAGGGACAGTCCTCCTGAAATGATCTAGAAACATTCAAGAGTGCAGATGTGAAAACAGCCGAACTGAAGGTGAAAGGCAGATCAGCTGATTTAATCCCAATGATCTTAGCGGCAGCTTTAATGAAGTGTTGCAGCCTGTTCCTGGTGCCAGCCCCATCATATGGACCCCGGCCCAGGGGAGGGGGCTAGCAGAGACTTTCCCCGTGAAGATCCGTGAAACCTGGGACTTGTTTTTCTTCTTGATACCAAGAAAAGCCGGAGCTGACGTGTCAGAGCTGAATGCTTATGTCACAGAAATCCCCCTCGACTCGAGCCGACAAACAAACAAAGTCTTTAGATGGAACAAAGCGCTTAATCATAACGGAGCCTTTCTCTCAGGCAGCTGTGGACAGATGGGTTAGGGGTTAGGGGTTAGGGGTTAGGGGTTAGGGGTTAGGGGTTAGGGGATAGGGGTGGTGCCCTGAGGTGTTTGTATTATAATTATACATCGAGTCCTTATTCATCATGAAGACCTTCTTCTGTCTGGTTTTAATCTCTGAGTTTAGACTTCTTCAGAGATGTGTCAGTGCAGAGGCAGCAATCCAGCAACTTTCATTTCCTTAAACACTCACTCTGTAGGCAAGCAGCTTGTAAGATAAAGGTCAAAGGTTACGAAGCCCTGAGATACAGAAAGAGTTCATTCACACGTGAGAAACTCTCCAGTCCAGATATAAAGGTCGGACTGGAGAGTTTTTATCACCAAGAGAAGAAGAATCTTCAGATTTCTACGAGAGGAATCTGACGTGGTCGTCCCTCCCGTGTTCATCTGAAGCTTCAAACATTCGCCACGTTATCGTGTCTCGTCGTCTACGCTCTCTCTCTTTGACTCCACTTCGTCTGTGTTGACTTGATTAACTGAAGCTGATCTTTTCTCTGCTGTTTTTTTTTTCAGGATGCGAGGCAGAAGTTCCGCTCGGTTCTGGTCGAGGCCACGGTGAAACTGGACGAACTGGTGAAGAAGATCGGCAAAGCTGTGGACGAGTCCAAGCCTTACTGGGAGGCCCGCAGGCTGGCCAGACAGGTCAGTCCACACGGGTGATAATTAGACCCGGCCTAAACGGGTTGGTGGGGTTACTGTGGTTAACGCCACAACATGGATAATAGTGGTGTTGAAAATAATCTCTTCTACGATCCAGACTTGGATGATGCAGGGACGGACATCATCCATACTGACCAGGGTTAGCGTCTAACGGGCGTTTTGTGCAGCGTGGAGTGAATTTGTTCAATCTAGCGGCCACAGTGGTACAAAACCAGCGAAACGTAGGCCGCGTGACAGAAAACAACGTAAATTGAAACCCAGTCCTGTGCTGGTCCCGCTGACTTCATGAGCTGAGCCAGGTGGTCCTACACGTGCACTGACCACAGGGCTCCGCCCCCTCCTCCTGTCACGGCTAACAGTGATAGGCTGAAGGAGTGTTCAAACTGATGTCTCGCTGTCTTAAGTCCAAGATGATTCAAAGAAGCTCTGACTCGTGGTTAAAGAAAGAAGGAGAACCTGATGTTTGTGAAAAGACGGCGAGGAAGCAGCGAGTCAGTGAAATATTCAGTGAGTTTAAATTCAGGGACACTTCTCTATAAATGGATGATGAAGAATCTGAAGACCTTTCATGTTTTCAGGTTCCTTTTTCAGGCTTCCTGTGTTGTTCTCACGTCTCTCATCATGACGTCTCATTTGTCGCCCTGCTCGTTAAAAGCTGGTTCTAATCTTCAATGTGTCGCTCGTCCACGAGAAAACATTCAGGAACTTAAAGTGTTGATCTGAGGAAATAAAACTGCTGAGGAATGGGAAGTGCACGTATCACACCTTCATCTTAGTTCCCTATTTAGTGTACTGTAACACTAAGTGTGTGCGTGTGCGTGTGCGTGTGCGTGTGCGTGTGTGTGTGCGTGTGTGTGTGCGTGTGTGTGTGCGTGTGCGTGCTCGGGGTGTCAATAAAGGGGAAGCAGCCACCTGCAGCTCTCGATAAGAGCCCACACAGCTGTGAGAGCTCAGCCAGGAAGCGAGCGACACTGAGAAAGGTTTCTTTATGCAGCTCTCCTCTCCTTCCTCCTCCTGATAACTCGAGTGGATCAGAGCTTTCTGTGCCTGTCTGCTTTTCAGGAGGAGATGAAACCATCACTGTGAATGTGAGCCGTAACAGTCTGCAGCGTGACGAAACACAGGCGATGATGAAAACGTTTCTGTGAAGTGACACTGCAGTCGGACTTCCCCTTTCATGCTAAACCCGTTTGAACGATGTCACTCTCTGTGGCCTCTGCCTCTGTTTATAAGATCCAGGATCACGTGGAAGTGTTCACCTTAACTTGAGACAGAGCTCTCTGCACTTCAGCTTTCAGCCTGGTCGTTGTTCAGTGTGCAGTACAGGAGCGGCATGACGGACTTTACTCTGCACACTGAGCCTGAAAAGATCCTTCAGTGTTCTGTCCTTCATTCTCCTCCTCTTCAGAGCAAACAGACACGTTCAGAAGAGCTGGTGAGAACATTAAAGAAACAGTGTTAGGTTATCTGATGCTCTCAGGAGGATGCAGGAGGGGCGGAGCTTGTTTCTGTCTGCTCAGCAGGTTTTTAGGTACGGATACAGACATTTCTAATCGGGGCGGCAGCAGCTCAGTCTGCAGGGATTTGGGTTGGGAAAGGGAAGTCAGGTCACTTCACAAGTACTGCTGAGGTTCCATTGAGCAAGTCACTGAACCCCCAACAGCTCTGGCGCGCTCCCCTTGTAGCCCCCCCACTCTGACATCACTCCATTAATGTCCACAGGTCCAGTTTGTGCATGTGTTTGTGTTTTGGAAGCATGTCTCTCAATAACAAAGTGTAAATCAGAATTCAAAAAGTATGTCAAATGAAAAGATGTCCTTGTCTTTAAATTCAGACTCATTGTGAAAATAAAAGCTCAGTAAATAAAGTCTGTAAACTGCTCTGAAGATAACGAGGGGTTAATCAGCCGCTCCACACTTCATCCAACATGATGTGTGCAGAGTCAGACGCCTTGAGCTTTTTGTTGTCCGTTGGTACACTATGACCAGAAGTCTTCTCTTCTCATGTTTACGACTGCACGCTGAAGTCATGTGACCCCTGCTCTCTCTCTCTTTATCGTGGTGAAATCTGCAAACATTGGCTCTGTCATGACTTCAAAACTTCCTTGATTCCTCTGTCTCCTCCCCCTCTGTGGGGACCATGAGGCTGTGAGTGACGGAGCCCTCAGAGACTTTAACACATGTTGCATGAATCCCAGTCGTCCCTCTCTGTGAGGGAACGCCGTCTAGCTCGAGTGTTTCTCTTTAACTCTCTGCCCAGTGTTTGAAGAAAGAGACGACCAGAACTCTGGTTGATGAAGTGGGTCAGGGTGACGAGGCAGAAAAGTTTATTTTGGCGTGACCGCCTGAGTGCACATCGTTCCGGCGTGGCACGTTTTAAAGCGCTGACTGTGCGCTGTGGGATGGAGCGAGGCCCCGTTAACTGGAGTTTAATCTTCTGCAGGAGAATATGAAATATGCAGCGGGCTGCTCTTTCATTCCGCTTCAGCTCACGAGAGAGTCCACGCTGCAGGAGGTAAAGAAGGAGGTCAGGATACGTGTGATTGTAACTTTCTGTTCGTGAAGTCTTTGAGGAAACTTTGACTGTCAGTGTTTTCAGTGAAATGTTTTTAGATGTTGCATGTTCTAAATGCCACATGTATGACGTCTCTGTGTCCAACAGGGAGTCTTTCAGGGTGGAATGATTCTGTTCATGCTGTCAGTATGAAGGTCAGGAGATTGGGAAAGGCAGCAGTAAATTCACTGGGTTTGAATTCAATGTAGCGTAAACGTGTCAGACTGATCGTCACAGCCATGTCGAGACATCAGGACTAATGAAAACCAGCAGCCTGCTCAGCCTGCAGCTCTGTGCGGAGGTTTCTGACCTAAGAGGGAGGGGGTCAGCGGAGTTTGAAGGAAAGTGACGCTGATGGACATAAGGAAGGAGATGATTCTGATTCAGGAAGAAGGAAGCGTGGAATAAATCTGCAGATGAGACACTGGTGCAGGGAGGAGTCCAGAAGGATCCTAATCAGATGTTGAACCACCTCAACTGACTCCTTTTGATGCGAAGGAGCTCTACTCCCCTGAAGATCTGAGCTCCTCATCCTCTCTCTAAGGCTGAGTACACCCTCCATAGGAAACTTGTTTCAGCCGCTTGTATCAGCGATCTTATTCTTACGATCACACCACAAAGCTCACGACCATTGGTGAGTGTTGGAACGAAGATCGCTGGGATTGGAGGGGAAACTGAGTTTGATCAGTTTTAGAGTCTAAATAAAGCGGTGATTAAAAAGTCAGCAGCTTTAGGTTCTTCTTACGGAGAGGTTTTCATCTTTCTCTATTTCAACAAGAACCAACTTTAGCCTCATTAAAGGTTCAGTGATGATGAACATGTTACCCCAACTTATTAAACATCAAATGAGAGGAGAGCTCTACGACCTTTCTGTACCCTTTAACCTTCCACCATGTTTGTCGCGCACTTTGAACGTACCCACCTCATCAGAGGACAGATAGCAGGACGTCCTCAGTGACCGGACGATGGCGTGAGTTTGAACAGATGTCAGGGGATTAGTGAGGGAAAGATGGCGAAGACGGGTGAAGCTCTGAACAAATCCCAGCTGTTAGGACGGTGATACGCCCGATAAGGAGAGGAAGACTTGAATGCAGCTTTGGGAGGAAGATGAGAACAAGGAGAGGAAGGAGAGCGACGGAATGGATGAGAGAGAGAATGGATCAAAAAACACAGAATTTGGGGAGCAAGCCATCTCTCTCTCTCTCTCTCTCTGTCTCTCTCTCTCTCTCTCTCTCTCTCTCTCTCTCTCTCTCTCTCTCTCTCTCTCTCTCTCTCTCTCTGTCTCTCTCTCTCTCTCTCTCTCTCTCTCTCTCTCTCTCTCTCTGTCTCTCTCTCTCTCTCTGTCTCTCTCTCTCTCTCTCTCTCTCTCTGTCTCTCTCTCTCTCTCTCTCTCTCTCTCTCTCTCTCTGTCTCTCTCTCTCTCTCTGTCTCTCTGTCTCTCTCTCTCTCTCTCTCTCTCTCTCTCTCTCTCTCTCTCTCTCTCTCTCTCTCTCTCTCTCTCTCTCTCTCTCTCTCTCTCTCTGTCTCTCTGTCTCTCTCTCTCTCTCTCTGTCTCTCTCTCTCTCTCTCTCTCTCTGTCTCTCTCTCTCTCTCTCTCTGTCTCTCTCTCTCTCTCTCTGTCTCTCTGTCTCTCTCTCTCTCTCTCTCTCTCTGTCTCTCTCAAGCGCTCTCCCTCCCTCTTTCTCCCTCTCCCTCCCTCTCTGTTAACCTCCGTCACTCTGCTGGAGTGAAGTGATTTAGGCAGGCGGAGCACGTCAGACGATTGATGATGGATGGAGTGAAAGATGAAGGATTTGTGAGAGGCGGAGGAAGCTGCTGCAAGGTCAAAGTCATCCGGTTGGTTTTGACCAGGGAGGACGCTGTGTGTGTGTGTGTGTGTGTGTGTGTGTGTGTGTGTGTGTGTGTGTGTGTGTGTGTGTGTGTGTGTGTGTGTGTGTGTGTGTGTGTGTGTGTGTGTGTGTGTGTGTGTGTGTGTGTGTGTGTGTGTGTGTGTGTGTGTGTGTGTGTGTGTGTGTGTGTGTGTGTGTGTGTGTGTGTGTGTGTGTGTGTGTGTGTGTGTGTGTGTGTGTGTGTGTGTGTGTGTGTGTGTGTGTGTGTGTGTGTGTGTGTGTGTGTGTGTGTGTGTGTGTGTGTGTGTGTGTGTGTGTGTGTGTGTGTGTGTGTGTGTGTGTGTGTGTGTGTGTGTGTGTGTGTGTGTGTGTGTGTGTGTGTGTGTGTGTGTGTGTGTGTGTGTGTGTGTGTGTGTGTGTGTGTGTGTGTGTGTGTGTGTGTGTGTGTGTGTGTGTGTGTGTGTGTGTGTGTGTGTGTGTGTGTGTGTGTGTGTGTGTGTGTGTGTGTGTGTGTGTGTGTGTGTGTGTGTGTGTGTGTGTGTGTGTGTGTGTGTGTGTGTGTGTGTGTGTGTGTGTGTGTGTGTGTGTGCGCGCCTGCGTCTGCGTTAGTTTTGATGCTGCTGTTGTTGGTGGTTGTTGCATAATGTCGCTGGCAGGCTTGTGTGTGTGCGCTCTGACACACAGCTCTGTGGTTGGATGGAGGTTTCCTCCTGTACTTTGAACAATGACTCAACATGTCGTGGTGAAGTCGTGTTTCCTTCTGCGGGTGTTTGAACCTTTGGTCCTCAAGTCAAGCTTCATTTTCCGACACTAGAATTTGATGGTTGAATTATAAAAGTCTTACAAAACATTTAAAGATACATAAACACAAGTCTGTCAACTTGATCTGGATCGAGTGCGGCTCTCTTTTTGGATTTACAATCCTACCTGCAGATGAGGACACCTGTTCAGAGTGCATGGACCTTCCTGGTTCATACCAACATTAGCGAGCCAGCTTGGAGAGTTGCAGCTTTGTAGGGACGCTGTGTCTCTCCACCAATCAGTGAGCTGCTGTCTGCAGAGAGACGAGTCTCCCTCATTTAAGTTTGCATCTCCTGAATAGCGCCCCCTGTTGCTTTTGCCACAACATTACCGTCTTCATTTACTGAGGTTCACCGCTTCCTGTAACGAGTGTTCCCTGATAGTCGGACGTGTTTAAGAGTTTAAATTCACAAACTTCACAGTGAACGGTCTGGAAATGTAAGCTGTGCTTCTTGCTAAAGGTTTGTCGAGATTTCCACTGAAGGAGACGCTCCGTGCGAGGAAGCCTTCCTGAAAATGAACTTTCTTTTTGAACTGCTGCTTCTGAGTCGGGAAGTATCTGGGTTAATTATCCTATTAAAGAGCGTGACGGCCACATCACAGGCTTCTCCCTGCTGTTCCAGTCCACCCTGGAGCTCTCTCAGCATTTCTAGGCCAGCCGCAGTTTGCTCACCTCTCTCCTGGAATAAACGGTGACCTGAAACGAGGGTTTGCAGAATGCTCGTGGTTGGTCGGACAACATGTTTACAGCATGGCCTCAAAACGCCGTCTGCAGGAGACGTTATTCTCCCTGAAAGGACTCGAGGACATTAATCCTCAGACCTGATCAAACGGAGATAAAAATAAAACTAATGTTCTAGAAAATCAGGCGAATCAGGTCACGTAGAAAACAGAGAGTGTGTCCTCTCTTTGTGTTCAGATTCAGGATCTGTGAACACAAATTTCACTTCTCGGACAGATCAGTCCGTGTTAGTGCGTCGGAGCAGGTTTCAAAGGTTTCAAAGCCGGAGTGTGTCGTGTTTGTCACGTCATGAGGACGATTTGAAGGTCGATGGAGTCGTTGATGATTTATTGGTCCATTTCAGCACATCTGTCCTGACAGCTCTGACTGATGAGGGACTTCTCACTCTCACCATCCAGTCACGTTTATTTGTATAACACGTTGTGTCCCCTCACAGCGAGGAGGTTCCTGGTTTGAATCCCCGTCTGACAGGAGCCTCTCTGTGTGGAGTTTGCATGTTCTCTCCGTGCATGCGTGGGTTCTCTCCGGGTACTCCGGCTTCCTCCCACAGTCCAAAGACATGCTGGTTAGGTTAACTGGTGACTCTAAATTACCCGTAGGTGTGAATGTTAGTGTGGCTGGAGAACAGTCCAGGTTGTAACCCCGCCTCTCGCCCAATGACAGCTGGGATCAGCTCCAGCCCCCCGCGGCCCCGAACAGGAAGAGCGGTATAGATGATGGATGGATGTTTAAAACAGCCTCAGCTGACCAAAGTGCCTCACAGACAAACAGAACAGATCACAGATTCTCATTTTAACATGCTAAACGTTCTGTTGAATGATTGAAACTTTCGTCTCTCAAACAGACGGAGGGCCAGAGAGCCAATCACAGCTCGGCTTCTGAACTTCAGCCTTACTCACACATTAGCCTCCCCTCTGGAGGATCAAGGCTCAGGAAATGTAACGGGCTGCATGCAGCGTGATTAAAACATGAAGCAGCTGAGCAAACACCAAGAATAGAGAAGGAGAGAGAAACAGCGAGGGAAAGATGGAGGAGGGAAGGAGATGTAAAGAAGCTAACAGAAAGATTAAGGTGGATATAGATAGTGACAGACGGGGAGGAGGGGAAGGAACGAGGGAGATGAGCGAAAATAAGAGCAGAGGAGAGAGAGAGGGTAGGAGACGGATAGAAGGAGACACATGCACGAAGATAGAAACACAAAGTGAGAGAAAGGAGAGCAGAAGACAAGCTGAAACAAAGATGGAGGAGGAGGCAAAGACAAGAAGTGTATAAGAGAGAGTCACCGTCACTGAATCAATATGAACGTGAAGGCGTGATGACGGCTGAGCTTAGTTATAAAAAATAAATAAACAACGAGCGACAGAAAGTAAAAAATAGAGAAATGAGAGAGAGAGGTAACCCTTAACCCTGCAGCTTCTCTAAACCAATCACAGACCGCCACGTTAGAAGATGTCAGCTATCACAGACCGCCACGTTACAAGATGTCAGCTATCACAGACCGCCACGTTAGAAGATGTCAGCTATCACAGACCGCCACGTTACAAGATGTCACAGACCGCCACGTTAGAAGATGTCAGCTATCACAGACCGCCACGTTAGAAGATGTCAGCTATCACAGACCGCCACATTACAAGATGTCAGCTATCACAGACCGTCACGTTAGAAGATGTCAGCTATCACAGACCGCCACGTTAGAAGATGTCAGCTATCACAGACCGCCACGTTACAAGATGTCACAGACCGCCACGTTAGAAGATGTCAGCTATCACAGACCGCCACGTTACAAGATGTCACAGACCGCCACGTTAGAAGATGTCAGCTATCACAGACCGCCACATTACAAGATGTCAGCTATCACAGACCGCCACATTACAAGATGTCAGCTATCACAGACCGCCACGTTAAAAGATGTCAGCTATCACAGACCGCCACGTTACAAGAGGACACAGACCGCCACGTTACAAGATGTCAGCTATCACAGACCGCCACGTTACAAGATGTCAGCTATCACAGACCGTCACGTTACAAGATGTCACAGACCGCCACGTTACAAGATGTCACAGACCGCCACGTTACAAGATGTCAGCTATCACAGACCGCCACGTTACAAGATGTCAGCTATCACAGACCGTCACGTTAGAAGATGTCAGCTATCACAGACCGCCACGTTACAAGATGTCAGCTATCACAGACCGCCACGTTACAAGATGTCAGCTATCACAGACCGTCACGTTACAAGATGTCACAGACCGCCACGTTACAAGATGTCACAGACCGCCACGTTACAAGATGTCAGCTATCACAGACCGCCACGTTACAAGATGTCAGCTATCACAGACCGCCACGTTACAAGATGTCAGCTATCACAGACCGTCACGTTAGAAGATGTCAGCTATCACAGACCGCCACGTTACAAGATGTCAGCTATCACAGACCGCCACGTTACAAGATGTCAGCTATCACAGACCGTCACGTTACAAGATGTCACAGACCGCCACGTTACAAGATGTCACAGACCGCCACGTTACAAGATGTCAGCTATCACAGACCGCCACGTTACAAGATGTCAGCTATCACAGACCGCCACGTTACAAGATGTCACAGACCGCCACGTTACAAGATGTCACAGACCGCCACGTTACAAGATGTCACAGACCGCCACGTTACAAGACGTCAGCTATCACAGACCGTCACGTTAGAAGATGTCAGCTATCACAGACCGCCACGTTACAAGATGTCACAGACCGCCACGTTACAAGATGTCAGCTATCACAGACCGTCACGTTAGAAGATGTCAGCTATCACAGACCGTCACGTTACAAGATGTCAGCTATCACAGACCGCCACGTTACAAGATGTCAGCTATCACAGACCGTCACGTTAGAAGATGTCAGCTATCACAGACCGTCACGTTACAAGATGTCAGCTATCACAGACCGCCACGTTACAAGATGTCAGCTATCACAGACCGTCACGTTAGAAGATGTCAGCTATCACAGACCGTCACGTTACAAGAAGTCAGCTATCACAGACCGCCACGTTACAAGACGTCAGCTATCACAGACCGTCACGTTAGAAGATGTCAGCTATCACAGACCGCCACGTTACAAGATGTCAGCTATCACAGACCGTCACGTTACAAGATGTCAGCTATCACAGACAGCCACGTTAGAAGATGTCAGCTATCACAGACCGCCACGTTACAAGATGTCAGCTATCACAGACCGTCACGTTACAAGATGTCAGCTATCACAGACCGCCACGTTACAAGATGGCAGCTATCACAGACCGCCACGTTACAAGATGTCAGCTATCACAGACCGCCACGTTAGAAGATGTCAGCTATCACAGACCGCCACGTTAGAAGATGTCAGCTATCACAGACCGCCACGTTACAAGATGTCAGCTATCACAGACCGCCACGTTACAAGATGTCAGCTTTCACAGACCGCCACGTTACAAGATGTCAGCTATCACAGACCGCCACGTTAGAAGATGTCAGCTATCACAGACCGCCACGTTAGAAGATGTCAGCTATCACAGACCGCCACGTTAGAAGATGTCAGCTATCACAGACCGCCACGTTACAAGATGTCAGCTATCACAGACCGCCACGTTACAAGATGTCAGCTATCACAGACCGCCACGTTACAAGATGTCAGCTATCACAGACCGCCACGTTACAAGATGACAGCTATCACAGACCGCCACGTTACAAGATGTCAGCTATCACAGACCGCCACGTTACAAGATGTCAGCTATCACAGACCGCCACGTTAGAAGACGTCAGCTATCACAGACCGCCACGTTAGACATTCTCTGAAGTAAACACTGGACTCTGTGAAGGTCTCAGTCAGCATGTGCTTCAGTCTGCATGAAGAACCAAACACATGACAACAACAACAACAAGGCAGAGGTTGTTTGCTTCTTGCTGTGCTGGCATGATGATGAACGTCTCTAATGAGATTACAGCGAGCATGCGGTGATGTCAGAGCGCCCGCACACTGTAGGTCCACAGAGAGAGACCAGAATCATGTGGATGCAAATTGCTGAAAGCGTGAACAATTGTACAGATATTCTGAGCATGTGGGCGTCTTCCTGCATGAAATAAGTGGCAGTATCTCAGTGTTTCAAAAAGGTGTTTTTGTGGATGTTTCCAGGGGTAAGATTTGGGTTTCGTCCTCCGCAGAGTTACAGTGAGGAGAGAACAACACAAAGTTTGTACAGGAAGTCAAAGCTGGTCAGGGACATCGTCTTGTGATTACATATTCAGTGAGCTGTCTCACATCTTCACTCTCAGTTTTGACTGTGTGTGTAGTTTGATTTATTTCTCCGCGTTTGTCGACTTTTTCAGAGTCCAGCTGTGAGCTCTGAAACCTCCGACAACTTTCAAAATGCTTCTGCAGATGAAAGTAGCTGTTCCTCATATTTCTGTGTGTTCTGTCAAATAGTGCTACCCATCGAGGTGTAACGTGGTGCTCAGTGCGGTACAGGGAGCTTTATTCAATATGAGTTGTTCCTCTTTTAATACGCTTCCTCTAAAATCTCAAATGTTTTATTATAGAGTTTAAAAAACATACTTCCTGTTTCCTTACAGGTAGAATGCAGCGAGTCGTGCTGTTTGAAAGTATTTCTGTCCGGGGAGACCAAACCACGATTTCGACATAGTCCGTGCGTTCTGCGTTCCATCAGCGCCACTTTCTGTAGCATGAGTGCAGCTATGAGCAGCTGTACACTCATCACAGGAGAACTACAAGATCACAGGAGAACTACAAGATCACAGGAGAACTACAAGATCACAGGAGAACTACAAGATCACATGAGAACTACAAGATCACAGGAGAACTACAAGATCACAGGAGAACTACAAGATCACAGCAGAACTACAAGATCACAGGAGAACTACAAGATCACAGGAGAACTACAAGATCACATGAGAACTACAAGATCACAGGAGAACTACAAGATCACAGCAGAACTACAAGATCACATGAGAACTACAAGATCACAGGAGAACTACAAGATCACGGGAGAACTACAAGATCACAGGAGAACTACAAGATCACAGCAGAACTACAAGATCACAGAAGAACTACAAGATCACAGGAGAACTACAAGATCACAGCAGAACTACAAGATCACAGAAGAACTACAAGATCACAGGAGAACTACAAGATCACAGGAGAACTACAAGATCACAGCAGAACTACAAGATCACAGAAGAACTACAAGATCACAGGAGAACTACAAGATCTCAGGAGAACTACAAAATCACAGGAGAACTACAAATCACAGGAGAACTACAAGATCACAGGAGAACTACAAGATCACGGGAGAACTACAAGATCACGGGAGAACTACAAGATGACGGGAGAATAAAGAGAACAACGTGCAAACATGTAGCTTTGTCTCTCAGGATGATTTGTAGTTCATTCTGTTTTGACGTCGTGTTGATAAAGTGATGAAAAGTACGATCAGGAGTGTATGTTGTGTTTTATTTTGAAATTGACACAACCCTTGGTCAGTGCGTTTTTTTGTCTGACTTCCTGTTTGGGGCAATCGATTCTGTTCAGATTGACGCGTGCTTGCTGCGGGCTCCGTCAAAAATATTCCCTGGGTGTATCTAAAACAGAGCAGAGAGGAGTGGCGGACGTGAAGCTGCTTTGACTGACAGCTGACTCTGAGATAACATGTTAACACTGATTTAACATTCTGTATGATAAACTCATCTCTCCATCTGTTTGTCTGTCAGGCTCAGCTGGAGGCCCAGAAGGCCACGCAGGACTTCCAGAGAGCCACCGAGGTCCTGCAGGCGGCCAAGGAGACCATCTCTTTAGCCGAGCAGAGACTCCTGGAGGAGGACAACCGGCAGTTTGACTCCGCCTGGCAGGAGATGCTGAACCACGCCACCCAGCGGGTGAGGAGCGGGAGAGGGGGGAGCTGATCCCACAAACAGGAGAACATTATTTCTGTTTCTTCTTTTACTTCTCTTTCCTGTTTCTTCCCCTCTCTTCCTCATTTGAATATTCTTCTTTTCCTCCCTTTCTCATCTTCATCTCCTTCTTCTCCTCCATCCTCCTTTTCGTCTCCTCGTCCTCCTCTTCTTTCTGATGACCAAACCCTGTTTTTATTTCGTCAGACGAGCTGTTTGATACAACTCAACACTTGCTGTCAAATTGGACAGTGTTTGGTTCTTTAAGCTCATGAGAGATATGTCCCTCAGTTTATGGCTAACAGTGAGCTCTGATTGGCTGTTGCAGGTGATGGAGGCGGAGCACACCAAGACGAGAAGCGAGCTGGTGCACAAAGAGACGGCCGCCAAATACACAGCAGCGATCAGTCGCATGAAGCAGCTGGAGAAGAAACTCAAACGCACCATCAGCAAGTCCAAGTAAGCAGCCCAGTCTCCTGTAAACAGTCAACAAGTCCAGTCAGAGCCCCAGTCTCCTGTAAACAGTCAACAAGTCCCAGTCAGAGCCCCAGTCTCCTGTTAAACAGTCAACAAGTCCCAGTCAGAGCCCCAGTCTCCTGTAAACAGTCAACAAGTCCCCGTCAGAGCCCCAGTCTCCTGTTAAACAGTCAACAAGTCCCAGTCAGAGCCCCAGTCTCCTGTAAACAGTCAACAAGTCCCAGTCAGAGCCCCAGTCTCCTGTAAACAGTCAACAAGTCCCAGTCAGAGCCCCAGTCTCCTGTTAAACAGTCAACAAGTCCCAGTCAGAGCCCCAGTCTCCTGTAAACAGTCAACAAGTCCCAGTCAGAGCCCCAGTCTCCTGTAAACAGTCAACAAGTCCCAGTCAGAGCCCCAGTCTCCTGTTAAACAGTCAACAAGTCCCAGTCAGAGCCCCAGTCTCCTGTTAAACAGTCAACAAGTCCCAGTCAGAGCCCCAGTCTGGTGTTAGAGGGGATTTCCTGAAGTGTCCTGCACACACATTTTCTTTTCAAAGATGTCACCTGTGTGTGACTCAGGCGGAGGTTTCTGTGAGGTAAACTTGTGATACTACAGAAAGGCAAATACACAGACTTCCTCTTTATCACACCTGGCTGTTTGAAACCTTCAGAGTCAGCGGACCTTGTCTGGACTGAGAGCAGAGTCACTTTTCTGCTTGTATTCTGACGGACAGATTACACTCAGGGTGGGGGGGATCATCATATGGATTTAAAGTCCGACAGACCACCACCAACATTTTAGTCCCGTTTCGTAAACCCGCTTGTTAGGCACACGATGTTATCAACGCACTGAGAGAAACAAATGAGAGTAAAGAAACTCTTTTAGATTAGTTTGGATTAAATGAGGTAGTTAGCATGAATATGCTAACAAAGAAAGAGTCAGCATCTATACATTCACATCTTCAATAAGAGCTTTGATCTCTGACGTGTCTGTGCACAAACATTAAGATCATTAAAATGAACTCAGACGTCTCTGGCACTTTTATTCAGAACTTTTTCTTTTCAAAGATGTCGCCTGGGTGTGACTCAGGCCGAGGTTTCTGTGAGGTCATCTTGTGATACTACAGAAAGGAAATCACCTCGTGACAGCAGCACAAAAACACACACTTCCTCTTTCACACACCTGACTGTTTGAAACCCTCAGAGTCGCACGGTGTGGATCAGACTGACAGAAGGTTTCACTTTCAGCTGGACACAGAAGAGGAACCTGAACACTTTTAGATTCTCCGCTCAGGTGCTAGCTAAAGAAGAAAGCTCAGTTTGAACACACGTTCAAAACCACAAACATCGTCAGAGAGAACTCTCACTTCTTTAGAGAGAGAAGGTTTACGTCTGGAAGGGTTGAGAGAGGCTCGTCAATAAACGGCTCGCGGCGAGCTGAATAAAGTTTTTCTCCCGTGTCGACACAGGTCAAAGGTCAACATTTCAATCATGATGTGGATATTATTAATGCACCACTATCTCCACTTTGTAAACAAGCTAACAAGCTAACAAGCTAACCAGCTCTGCTGAGAGAGGAGAGAGAGTGACAGTGCCTTGTAGAGCACCTCCTCGTTAAAACGGCGCACTGCTTCATGCTACGTTGCTGGTGAGCAGTTAGGACACTCAAACAGTAAACAATAGAATCAGGCTGATTGTGTCGCTGACGCTCACTCACGTCACGGGCTATTAGGACAGGCTGGTACACTAACATGTGTCTCTAGTCCGTCTACAAACCCCCCAATGATGAGAAAAGTCCATCCTCTCCATCTTTTGCCTGCTCCACTTTCAGAAAATGTGTGCTCAAACAGGCCGTTTGGAGATTTTCCCTTCATGACATCACAAAGGGCAGTAACCCCTCCCCCAGGTGGGTGACACTCCCACAGCTAGGTGTTTGTTCTGCCCTCTGAGTCTGCCTTCTCACCGTAAACAATAGGGCATGGAGCGAGAAAGCCCGAGCCACCCAAGCCCTTCCAGAGAGGGGCGTGGTCAGACACAGCTCATTTACATTTAAAGCTACAGACACAGAAACAGCCTGTTCTGAGCAGGGCTGAAATAGAGGGGTTTATAGGCATGATCAAATACAGGATCAGAGTGGATTTAGAACAAGACACTTCACACACATGTTTAGAGGAGCTCTGACACTTATTTACACTGAAGAGGAGGAGGAGATGTGACCTTTTAGTTTCAGAGCAGAAACTTTAACAGTCTACGAGGAAACAAGCTCTTTTAGTTTTTGTATTTTGAGGACATTTAGCTGATATTTAAATATGTTTAATTCAGTTATAAGAATATAAGTGAGATAAGATACTTGAAGGATGACTGGTATTTGTCTGCATGTTCAAACTTTAACTCCATATGTGTTATATCTATCTCTTCTGTACCACGCGTGTTGCCATGGCGATTCTATTTCCTATTTTTAGCATAAATACTGATTTCAGGAGACGGATCTTCTCCGACTACGCAGCAGTTATTTCTGTCTCTAAATTATCATCTGCCACCTCGCTGTGCGTCTCCTCAGCGGGGGCTTAAATCCGTTTTGCATCGTTCACTCATCCAACATCAGCAGCACCCCTTCACCCCCCCCCCTAGGTTGCCATGGTGATGATGAGTGGGTACTGCTCTTTTTCTGGGTTACTCTGCATTTTCTCCTCTGATCTAATCTTTCCCTCTCTCTCTCTCTCGTCTCTCCTGACCCCCCCCCCCCCCCCAGGCCCTACTTTGAGATGAAGGCGAAGTACTATCTGCAGCTGGAGGTACGTGACGGCTGCTCAGCTGTAATTTCTTTTTCTTTTGACCTCACTGGTTTCCCCTGAAGGTTAATGTGATGTTGTAGACGACCTGGAGCTTCATAAAGGGATTCTTATTTTAGGATTTTTCTATTTTAGTGTGTGTGATGTATTTAGGTGTGTGTGCGTGTGTGTGATGTATTTAGGTGTGTGTGCGTGTGTGTGATGTATTTAGGTGTGTGTGCGTGTGTGTGATGTATTTAGGTGTGTGTGCGTGTGTGTGATGTATTTAGGTGTGTGTGCGTGTGTGTGATGTATTTAGGTGTGTGTGCGTGTGTGTGATGTATTTAGGTGTGTGTGCGTGTGTGTGATGTATTTAGGTGTGTGTGCTTCAGGTTTATTAAACAAAGGACTCTTTTTCTCTATAGCAGTTGTTAGCGTTGTTGAACACAAGGAGCGCTGTGACTGTTAGCATTAGCCTTCTGTGCTCTACTTTAACGAGTTCTTATTAAAAAAGGTTCTTTAACTTTAACGTCTGCCTCACATGTTGAACATGAAGCCGAGCTTTAAACTCTCTTAAATCACATCTGTAGGTATTTCAATGTTTCTTTTGAAGGAATATTGTCTGAAGTTCCTTGAGTATTCCCAGAGTTCTTTGCAGCTCTCCTTATTGGAGGAGTGTTCATGTTGATGATGTCAGACCGAGTGCCCATGCAGTCAGGAAGCGACGTTCTCCTTCCTCCGTCATCACCTCCCCTCTCACTTATCGTCTCCCCAGAACCTGAAGAAGAACGTGGACGAGCGGCAGGCCAAGCTGTCTCAGGCCAAAGGCGAGTACAAGACGGCACTCAGGAACCTGGAGATGATCTCTGATGAGATCCACGAGCGACGGAGAAACTCCGCCATGGGCCCCCGGGGGCGTGGCGTGGGCTCAGAGGGTGACAGTGTTTCAGGGGACGACGTCTCCAGCTTCAAGATGGAGTCAGACGGGATATCCAGTGAGTATAATTCACCAGGTTTCTGACAGAGAACTGCTGTTCAACTTTTAACGCTGTATCGATGTTTGTTCCTCGAACGTTGTGATGTTGTTGTTGCCTCTGCGCTCGTCAGCGTGACTCAGACGATTGTTCTGATGAGATTAAAGGTCAGATTGTAAATGTTAAATCCTCCCGTCTCACCGCTCTGCTGTCAGTAACAGCTGCTCCCTGCTGGTTCTCTAAATGTCAGAGTGAATGTAGAAACGGGTTCAGCCTCCTTCAGTGTTGAAGGATCGTTCTGGTATTTTAAACATGGGCCGTGTTGATGCAAAGTTTGGATCTTAATGTCTAAGTGGAACAACTACTTCCTTTATCTCCCCCCTGCAGTGGCGTCGGTATGTTTCGATGACGAGGCGTGTGGCGGCAGCAGCTTCATGTCTGAGGAGGACTCGGAGACTCGCTCCACCTGCAGCCTGGGTTCGTCTCCCAGCAGCCCTCAGGAGCTCCTGTCCAGCTGCCCCTTCGCCAGCTCATCCACATCCTCCTACACATCCTCCTCCCCCTCTCCCTCACCCACTCCCTCCTCTCCCCCCTCCCGGCCCTGCAGTCTTGACCTCCCCAGCACTGTGTCGCTGTCTGACTTCGGACTCATCTCTCCGGTGCTCGGGCCTCGCAGCGAGTGCAGCGGAGCGTCGTCTCCTGAGTGCGACCTGGAGAGAGGTGGGTGAAACAGAGTTTAGAAAATATGTAAAAAGGGTCAAAGTGACTAAAGTGTGACCAAAACGCATTCAGCTGTCGTCTAAAAACTCGGACTAGGTCTAAACAACTGACGTACTTAACAGTGCAGAGAAAGTGTAGGGGTCTGTAGAGATGGTGTAGGGGTCTGTAGAGATGGTGTAGGGGTCTGTAGAGATGGTGTAGGGGTCTGCAGAGATGGTGTAGGGGTCTGCAGAGAAAGTGTAGGGGTCTGCAGAGAAAGTGTAGGGGTCTGCAGAGATGGTGTAGGGGTCTGCAGAGATGGTGTAGGGGTCTGTAGAGATGGTGTAGGGGTCTGCAGAGATGGTGTAGGGGTCTGTTGAGATGGTGTAGGGGTCTGCAGAGATGGTGTAGGGGTCTCTAGAGATGGTGTAGGGGTCTGTAGAGATGGTGTAGGGGTCTGCAGAGATGGTGTAGGGGTCTGCAGAGAAAGTGTAGGGGTCTGCAGAGAAAGTGTAGGGGTCTGCAGAGATGGTGTAGGGGTCTGCAGAGATGGTGTAGGGGTCTGTAGAGATGGTGTAGGGGTCTGCAGAGATGGTGTAGGGGTCTGTTGAGATGGTGTAGGGGTCTGCAGAGATGGTGTAGGGGTCTGTAGAGATGGTGTAGGGGTCTGCAGAGATGGTGTAGGGGTCTGTAGAGATGGTGTAGGGGTCTGTAGAGATGGTGTAGGGGTCTGTAGAGATGGTGTAGGGGTCTGTAGAGATGGTGTAGGGGTCTGTAGAGATGGTGTAGGGGTCTGCAGAGATGGTGTAGGGGTCTGCAGAGATGGTGTAGGGGTCTGCAGAGATGGTGTAGTGGTCTGCAGAGATGGTGTAGTGGTCTGTAGAGATGGTGTAGGGATCTGCAGAGACGGTGTAGGGGTCTGTAGAGATGGTGTAGGGGTCTGCAGAGATGGTGTAGGGGTCTGTAGAGATGGTGTAGGGCTCTGCAGAGATGGTGTAGGGGTCTGTAGAGATGGTGTAGGGGTCTGTAGAGATGGTGTAGGGGTCTGTAGAGATGGTGTAGGGGTCTATAGAGATGGTGTAGGGGTCTGCAGAGATGGTGTAGGGGTCTGTAGAGATGGTGTAGGGCTCTGCAGAGATGGTGTAGGGGTCTGCAGAGATGGTGTAGGGGTCTGTAGAGATGGTGTAGGGGTCTGCAGAGATGGTGTAGGGGTCTGTAGAGATGGTGTAGGGGTCTGCAGAGATGGTGTAGGGGTCTGTAGAGATGGTGTAGGGCTCTGCAGAGATGGTGTAGGGGTCTGTAGAGATGGTGTAGGGGTCTGTAGAGATGGTGTAGGGGTCTGCAGAGATGGTGTAGTGGTCTGCAGAGATGGTGTAGTGGTCTGTAGAGATGGTGTAGGGGTCTGCAGAGATGGTGTAAAGGAGGAAACAGGGAGGTGAGATGGATGATGTTTGGCAATCTATTCTTGGTTAGATGTACGATCTTTGCCTACCTGCTCACCTCACACCTGCTCCTTCAGAGGACCCGATTAGTCAAAGAGACAGCTTCACCTGAGGAGGAACGCCGTGTGCACATCCTGCAGCAGAGAGGACAGACGTCAGCACACCTCAGTGAGCCCAGATGAATGACTGAGAGGCGGATGTGTGTTCGAGTCCTCCGTGTAGCTGAGAGAGTTCAGAGTTCAGTCCGCTTGTTGTTGAAATGAAGTCGCTGAAATGCTGTTTATATTTGTTTTACTTTTAATGTATGATGCGTGTATGAATGAGTGAATGTATGTGTGAATATGTATGCATACATGTATGAATAAGGTGAATGTACGTATGAAGGGATGAGTGAATAATTGTATGTATGTGTGAAATGATTTCATTCATCAGTTTTGTAGATCTATTTTTAGAAATAAGAAAACAGACAGTTGGATGATTTATTGAGAAGGACACAAACATTGTTCCCTCAGTGTGTGCTGTAGGATGATGAAGGTTCACAGCTTCAGTCCACTGATGGAAACAGAAAACATTTCATGGTTGTGTTTTTAGATTAGATGAACCCTTTAATGATCTCTCCCTCCTTGATGTCGCCCGTGACGCTCGTGTCTCTGCCCATGTTTCAATCAGCTGTGACCTCGTTTCCTGCTGCAGGTGACCGGGCAGAAGGTGCGGAGGGGGACCTGGACAACGCTCCTGCTGTGACCTCCACAAACAACAACATGAACAGCAGCTCGACTCCCAGCGCCAAGAAGAGCTTCAGCCTGGAATCACGCTTCAGCTTCCTGAACCTGCGCCGCCCACGCACCGACAACGCCAAAAACACGGACAAGGCTGAGGCGGGGAGCTCTGTGGTCTTAGTCAAAGGGGTCTGATTGTGGGATTTCTGGCTCTGTGTGGCCTCCAACTCTCTGATAAACTTTAACAAGCTGTTTATAAGCTACAACTGCACGCCATCTCCAAACTCCACGGTCACGCTGAGACTCTGAGGACACGATTCACTGAGAATGGACGCAGATGCCAAGGTCTTATTCCCAAAGCATAGAGCTCTGATGATACTTGTTAAAAAGTGCAGTTTGTGTTGGAGCTGCGCTCTCAGGCTGACGGAGCTCAGTTCTGTGAATTAGGTGTCGTCTCTCTGCACAGGTGTAGCAGGTGCAATCCTTCAGTGAACCCGCCCTGAATGTCATCGTCTGTACATAAAGTGTTCTGAACTTCTCTGCTGCATCGTTCCTCCCGCTCTTCTTCTCTCGGACTCTCACGCCTGAGAAACAACGAGCACTGTGGTGTGTGAAATATGTGGATGATGGAGGGAACAGATGGTCAGAAAATATTCATGTTATTGTATTTTTCACTCAAAGTTAAAGCTTCATCCGTCACTAAAGGACAGCAGCAGCCTGTCCACGACCTTTCTGGGAACCTTTTTTTCCGTCTGTTTAAAAAAAAGGTTTGAATGTTCATCAGGGTCGGGAATGTCTGACTGTTAAATAACCATGTTCTGCTTGATTCAACGATTAGAAGTCACACGTGGAGCTAATGAAATAAAGAATAAACGATATGTACATGTCCCGTGTGTTGTTTATGACTGGCTCGAGGCTTCATTTCACTTTGGTCTGAAGAAAGAAGAGGAACGTCTAAACCTGCTGCTCTTTAACAAACACTAAAACACAAACAGCTCGGTGGCTTCTTACTCTAAACTCATCTCTCTAAACTCGTCTCTTTTATGCTCCCATCAGTCGTCCGTTTTCTCTCAGATGAAATGTGTTGTGAATGTGCGACTCTGACGAAGCATGAAGGTTAGTCTCGTGTCAGAATTCCTCGATGTCAACAACAGTAACTAGTGAAAAGGCTGAAAGGTGGATTTGAGCGTGTGAAGAAGAGGACGGTCATGGGAGAAACTGAGACACTCAGGTTTGAGTGAGTAAGTGAGTTATAGCAGCTGCTGTCAACATCGTCTTCTGCTGTCCAGTTGAGATCCTTCAATCCAAACATCCAAACATCCAAACATCACGGTTTACTTTCCTTCAGGAGCACACAAACCTGAGTCATGTTTCTAATCCAAAAATAAAACACTTCAGAAACATTCAGTTTGTTTTTCTGTATTCAAAGTTTGAACACCAGGCCAGCCATCATCACTGCTGCAAGCATGACATCATCACTGCTGCAAGCATGACATCATCACTGCTGCAAGCATGACATCATCACTGCTGCAAGCATGACATCATCACTGCTGCAAGCATGACATCATCACTGCTGCAAGCATGACATCACTCATACAGGATATAAGACGAGCTCCTCTCTGAGTTTGGTTGAACAAACTTTCATAGATTTTTATTTTCATTTGATTTGACAGAAAAGTGAAGCAGCTCCTCTACAGAGGAGACAGAGGACGAGTTCTTGGCATGAATACATTTTTAAAAGCCATCAACATTCTCTCACACACACACTCTCTCTCTCACACACACACACACACACACTCTCTCTCTCTCTCTCTCTCTCTCTCACACACACACACACACTCTCTCTCTCCCTCTCTCTCTCACACACACACACACACACTCTCTCTCTCTCTCACTCTCACACACACACTCTCTCACACACACACACACTGTTTGACACAGACAGTGAGTGATACCTGTCTCAAGCCGTGCTGCGTGCTGACCTGAGGCCGCACGGCGAAATCAACATCCAAACACACAACATGCAGAGACGTCATTCAGCTGCTGCCGTACTGGACTCCCTGTGCCGCCGCACGCTGCCTGCCGCTGCACGCTGCCTGCCGCCGCACGCTGCCTGCCGCTGCACGCTGCCTGCCGCCGCACGCTGCTCCTGAGAATTAAAACTGTCCCTTCAAACACTTACTGTTCTAACTCCAGATTTTGGATCTCAAACTAAATGACCCCCCCCCCCATCATACACACTGTTAATTAAATTAAATTTAGTTTTCTATCTTTGGCGCCACCTCCCATATCTTGTTCACGTTGTTTGGCAGCCATAACAAAGTCAACCTTAAGGATTTGATACTTTCCATCCTCTGAAAGTTTGGACTCAACTCTTTTATGGCTGAGCAGTTTGTAACTTTCTGAATCTGTTGTAGACTGGTTTATACATTGATGAGATATTAATGAGGATAGTGATCCTGCAGAGACAGGCCGTGGTCGTATTATGTTCACGTCACAAGATCATTCACATCAAACCATCTGATCCAGGACTGTTACATCTTATCGTGGTAAAAGAAGGTTTAGCAGCTCGGTGTCGCCGCTTTCATCAAGATAACTGTCAAAGGTTCGGTGAAAGTGTTTTTTATTCAGTCCCAAAAAGATTCGGCTCTTCTGGTCAGCAGGCCGTCTGAGAACCCGAGAACCACAGTCACATGGATCCATACATGGTATCTTCTCTCTCTCCTGCACCCCGTCCTCTCTCTCCAGCAGTTTCTTTATTGAAGCTGGGAGACCTTCAGGGACGTGGTGCTGGAAAAGTCCAAGAAGAAGGGTCCTTCCTGTTTGGGCAGGAAGGTGGTGGGGATGACGTTGTAGATGCCTGCTGGGACGTGTTCGGCCTCCATGTAGCAGAATCCACACCTGCAGACAGAGAGAGACTTTGAGGTCATGTTAAACCTTTTAAGCCTGTTTTTACATGAGCTGTAGGTCGAGCTGGAACGTGAGTGTTTGGTGCAAAGCTACAGGCTCAAAGTGTGTCCAGTAGAAGTTCTGATTGATGTCGTCTGTTATTCTTAATGTCTGATGTCATTACAGAAAGGATCTCTACAGAGAGACATGTTCATGTTCAACAGGAGTTAGGCCCCGTGTCCACTTGCCGTTTATTTTTCCAGGCAGTAAAGCTCTGGATCAGGAGCGCCTGCATGAAGCGTTTTTGGGCTGAGTATAAAAGTGATGCAAGTCTCTATGACAACGGCCGCTGTATGACCGACACTGATGAGGGGAAACAAACGGGGAATATCGTTTATTTTGAAAAGAGCGTCGGTGACATCAGCAGCGCCTTTCTGAAAAGACTTTCAACCCGAAGCAATCGGAGCAGTCGCACAAAAAAGGCGGATCACGTTGAAAAAAGACGCTGGGTGCTGCGCCTTTCTCCGCCTGTGTGCTCTCTCTGACCACACCTCCTCACCTGCAGTTTGTTCTTACCTGTAATCTCCACTGCTCTTTTTCTGGAAGGCGGCCGGGCCGGGATCGCCGACCTGCGACACGGTGACCATCTCGAAACCAACACTGTACTGCCTGCAGACGCACAGAGAGACGGACACACAGTCACTTAAAGATGACAGTCAGGGTTTCTTCACACATCAATTAAATATCTCTTTTAGTATTTGAAATATATAATACTATTAATCAGACATTAAGCTGATGAAGTTTGTTTGTGTTAACCCTAACCCCCCCTAACCCTGCTGAGATCAGCCTGACCTGGACCCTCGCAGCTCGATGAGCAGCGGTCCGGACCGCTCCACGTTGATCTGGTAGATCGGGTTGTGTTTGTATGAGTCCTTGTAGTTCCCACATCCTCCTGCAGAGATGCCTTTCCACTGGCCGTTAATCTGCAGACAGGAGCACAGCTTTAGAGTGCAGCATGATAAACAATGTACGGCTGTAAACTGGTGAGTAAGAGAGAGGGTAACGAACCCTTTTGGTCTGTGTGAAGGGATTCGGGATCTTGGAGAAGGTGAATTTACATCCAGAGTAAACCTGAGAAAGAAAACAAAAGACCTGCTAAGCAAACTGGGTTCAAGATAAGCAGAAGGACCTGATGTTCAAAAGTTATCCAATAAGACTGTGTGAAGATCTCCATCGTGTTCATCATCGCTCAGATAGTGTGCAGCTCTTTTAGTACCATCTGTGTCCACCAGGTGGAGTTTGTAATCCTGCTAGCTGTACGCTAGTCGGAGGAGTCTGTTCAATCAAAGCAGCACTCCACCAGCTTCATTTATTGAACAGTAAACAACCGTTTGATTTGAATGCACCATGATGACCTCATGACGGAGAGAATATGGGAAAAAATGGCGCCTGCAGCCCGGTCTGAGGGTCTATCTTTCCCAGCACGTTTCAAGTCTTATTTTGGGGCTTTAGCCTCTACTTATATAGAACAGTAAAGAGGGGGGACTCAGGGGGGAGAGAGAGTGGGGGAGGACATGCAGAACAGGAGCCACAAGTCGGACTTGAACCTGGGCTTCCTGCTTGGAGGACTAGCGTCTCTGTACACGGGGCGTGACCTAACCGCTAAACCATCTGTGCCCCATTGTCATTTTCCTAACCAGTTGATCATCTCAATCCCTCGGTTCATGTCTTCATCAAAACAGCATGATGACCGTTTTGTAGAATGTGTTCACAGTAAAATAAACGCTAAAGTAGGGTAGCTTTACGATGGCTACGTTCATTTCTTTATACCGTGTTCGCTCAGGACAGCGGGGGGATGGATGCATCGGACAGAGGAAAATAAACAGAGATTTGCAGATTCTTCTGGTTCTCAGGCCGAAACAGGGACTTGATTCTATGAAGCAGGAAGTTAACACCAAGCACAAACATAAATGATGAATAGAGCATGGATCAATATGAACCAATGTTCTCTGGCAGAGAGCTGGTGAAGTTCAGGATCAACCTAACGAGCAAAAATCCCTTCTAGTACATTCAAATGTTTCCAAACAGAATGAAAGCAGTTCATTTATTCATGAGTCTGCACACAGTAGAGCCTTTATATCAGACAAACACATCACGTTTTCTGCTTCATGCTTTGATCTCTGGTGAAAACAAGAGAACAAGAGAGAGTCGAGTCACTTATTCTCAGGACGAGCTTCAAAGAGAGACGCTGATCTGAGCCGACGGGAGGAGAGAGAGAGGGGGCGAGAGAGCTTACAGTGGTTACAGGAGGTGACAGCATGTGATATCACTGCACATATGAACATACAACACACACGTGTGCACGCTGCATGTGTCTTTTTAATGAGCAGGTTTCAGTAGAAACAGCTCGCCACACGCCACGCTACAGTCAGCAGGAAGACGCCATGAATTATTAATAACTCTAAGTAGATTTGGGTCACACACACACACACACACACACACACACACAGACACACACACACACACACACACACACACAGACACAGACACACACACATACATACACACACACACACACACAGACACACACACACACACACACACACACAGACACAGAAACACACACACACACATACACACACACACACACACACAGACACACACACACACATACACAGACACACACACACACACATACACACACACACACACACAGACACACACACACACACACACAGACACAGACACACACAGACACACACACACACACACACAGACACACAGACACACACACACACACACACACACACACACACACACACACACACACACACACAGACACACACACACACACACAGACACACAGACACACACAGACACACACACACACACACACACACACACACAGACACACACACACACACACACACACACAGACACACACACACACACACACACACACACACACACACACACAGACACACACACACACACAGACACACAGACACACACACACACACACACACACACACACACACACACACAGACACACACACACACACACACACACACACACACACACACACACACACACAGACACACACACACACACACACACACACACACACACACACACAGACACACAGACACACACACACACACACACACACACACACACACACACACACACAGACACACACACACACACACACACACACAGACACACAGACACACACAGACACACACACACACACATACACACACACACAGACACACACACACACACACACACACACACACACACACAGACACACACACACACACGATGATACACTCTCTCAGAACACGACGACTAACAGAACAAGGACGTGTTTAAATCAGTGATATCAGTAAATGTGCTGCAGAGGAACAAACAAAGACTAAAGGGAGGATGGAAGATGCCAGTCGAGGTTTCACTGTGAGCTGCATGACTTCATCCAGCAACTAGAAAATGTGGCACACCAACTCTGTCCTGAAGCAGACGGTCTAACTGCAGCCGGCCCAATGCTCTCGCTCAGCATCATCCTTTCTGTTGATATTAACCTTTGTCGAGTGTGCTCTCAAACCATTCTCACAACCAGGATCTGATGCTCCGCCCACTTAGAGCCAATGAGGAGTGTCTCTCAATCATCAGCAGTGACGTGTGCAGAATCAAACGCCACATCATTTCTCAAGGCAAATATCTGAGGATGCTCAGGAGGGAGGGGCAGGACAACGCAACAAGATGACAACAATGATACTGAAAACAATGTAGTGTGCGACTTGTTTTTAGGGGGGGTCCCTCCTTTGGGTCTGGTCCCCACTCTCTCACATGTGCATACCTTACATTGGCTGGGTTCTGCAACTGGCAAGTCCGCCCTGAGAGTCTGGGGGCTGCTGTTGCAGGACGCGACCAAAGACCAACGGTATCATCAGCCCCTTCAGCCCCCACCCTTCATAGCCTCATGTTCATTGACAGTGGACCTTTGACCCCAAAACCTCTGCTGCAGCCCCTTACCCCACAATATAAACATTACACAACATGAAGACACACATCTACAGCTTTCTTCATTCTCTCTTCTCCCTCTCAAGGCCATCTTACAAAAGTACAATCTCCCCTTCCCCTTATTCTCTCTCTCTTATATTCCTTGTAACTGTTTTATCTTTATTTTGTCTAAACTTTCCTCCTGCTCTGTTTGGTATCGTCACTAGTAAAAAAAAGAACCACATCATTAAATAAATAAAGACGCTCCCACGCTGGATTCTGCCCCTCACCCTCAGAGTGTAGTTGATGGTGTTCTGTTTCTCATACTGGGACACCACCAGTGTGAAGGTGTGTGTTCCTGCACTGGTCAGCTTCATCTTGGTCAGGTAGTGAGGGCTGTTGATCCGGATGCCGTCGATGAAGGGAGGGGGGTCCGCTGAGTGGGGGGGGGGGGTAGAGAGGAGACAGAGATAATGGAAAGTGAGCGGGTTGTTATCACAGGATCGGAGGACTGTCTGTCCCGTCATGTCGTCATCCTCCATCTTTAAACTCCACCGTCTCTCTCACACCTTCTGTTAGTCTTTACGTCATGTCTCTGTCCTAACATTCAACTTTGAAATCTTTTATCCTCCTTTCTCTTTCTCACACTGAACAGACCAACAGACCACTTTCCACGTATTGATATGATCACAATTAGTCCTCCACAGTCTGTGATTAGAGCCGCGTCTATAGCAACCGTATGATTTCCTTAGTAACAGCTTGTTCTTCTAAACTGAACGATGATCTATAGAATAAAAGCTTCAGCTTTGTGACCTTCTTCATGTGACAGTGAGGCAGATATGAAGCCCTGACAGAGAGCTGCTCTCTAACTCCTGCTGCTGCCACAGATCATCTGAGAGTCTGAAGCTCAGCTCAGAGTTTAAAGACACCTGTCAGAGCTCACCTGGGTAGTACACCTTCTTCCCATCGGTCTTGTAAACGACGAGGGTGATAAACTCCCTGTTTTGTGCAAAGTCGTCCTGGACAAACAAACAGATGGTTAACAGATGAACAGGCGTTAGATGGAGCTGCATGATGAGTGTTGATGAAGGTAACTTGTGTCTCTACCTTGTCAGTGATGTGTCTGGTGAGCAGCACCCACACAGCAGCTCCCCCTGCTGGACACTGGACCTCCAGCTTGTACTGCGGGTTGTTGGCCAGACTGTAGACGTCCTTCACCGGGCCCTGCTTCCCATCCCAGCTACTGCAGAGCACAAACACCAGCCTCTGATTACTAAGGATGCTTTTTGTTCTTCTGACGGTTAATTAACGAGAACAAAGAAAATCCTCCAAACTCAGAAATGAATCCTTCAAACGTTAATTAACGGCTTGAAAAGTTACTCAAATGTAAAATCAGCTTTCTTTACTTTTCAGGTGATTTTCAAATCGTTGCTCAACACACACACAGACACACACACACACACACACACACACACACACACACACACAGACACACACACACACACACACACACACACACACACACACACACACACACACACAGGCACACACACACATACACAGAGACTAACACACACACACACACACACACACAGACACACACACACACACACACACAGACACACACACACACACACAGACACACACACACACACACACACACACAGACACACACACACACACAGACACCCACACACACAAACACACACACACACACACACAGACAAACACACACACAGACACACACACACACAAACACACAGAGACACACACACAGACACACACACACACACACACACACAGACACACACACACAGACACAGACACACACACACAGAGACACACACACAGACACACACACACACACACACACAGACACACACACACACAGACACACACACACAGACACACACACAGACACACACACACACACACACACACACACAGACACAGACACACAGACACACACACAAACACACACACACACACACACACACACACACACACACACACACACACACACACACACACACACACACACACACCTGTGGATGCAGGATGACTCCTTGAACAGGGCGGGGTTCCAGCTCAGGTAGATGACATCATAGTACTGACAGAGGTCCTCCCATGCGATCCAGAACACACCTGGAGAGGAACACAGGTGAAAACACAAACACATCACATTTGATGTTTGTGATTTTTGGAGCACCGTGCTTCATCAGACGTGCTGCTGCATACGCCTGACAAAATCAGTTGTGCGACTCATAAATTGCGTCAGTGGTCCTGAGACTGAGCGGTGAACGCCCGCCTGAGGCGGATCGATTCACAACAAGCAACAGGACTAAGAAGACTTTAAACTGAGTCGTCACCACGTTATCTTCAGGTGGTGATTTTAGGTTCTTTAGTTAAGAAAACAAGACGAGTACCGTTATCAAACTTCTGGGCCGTCTTAGGATCAAAGTTGAGGTACTTGAGGAGGTCTGGTGTCCAGTTCTTCTCGTCTCGCTCGCTGTAACGGCCCTTCCACCGCAGGTGACTCCACGGATTCTTCAGCTGCAGGAAACGCATTCCCTACGAGAGCAACCCAAACACACATAGTGTTCATTTCAACAGATGCATCAGATCAAAGGACAATAAGAGTCTCCACTGCAAGACCCCTCAGACGATGATGATGATGATGATGATGATGAGAGACACACTCCTCCTCCTCTTCTCCTTCTTCTAGTGGTACCAGTAGAGAATGGCGAGCAGTTTATAGAGTCCGTAGACCGTTACAAGTCGTCTAAAGGCGATGAGGTGTGTTTAATTTAACGTAGCTGACCGAGTCTGGATTTTAGTTTGACTGTGTACATTTTGTTTTTAAGCTTTTACATATTTTAGTCATGGTAAATATACTTATGATGAAATAATAATGCAACTTGATTTTTTCGCCGACCTTGTATTCCCTGATGTCGAGAACAGCGTAGGCGTGTGTTGGCACCAGACCCCATCTCTCCCCTTCCTCCTCTGTCATCACGCCTGTTGCCGTGGTAACGAGGACGTCACCCCTGTGAAACCTGGCAATAGAGCGAGAGATGAAGAGAGAGAGTTGAACAGGCAACAAACACGGGTTGAGAGGTGGAGACATGATATGACGGACACAGCGAGGTGAGAAAACGTGCGCCCCTCACCTCGGGAACAGCATCCGGAACGTGTCGTCTTTGCTGAACGACTGATTGTCTGAGTGCATGGCGATGCGTTCCGGGATCCAGCCAGTGAGCGCGTGCAGATCAATATTCTGCAAAACAGATGAGAGTTCAGACTTTTTTGGAGACTTTTTTTAAGACCTTGATTGTTTCCAAACTTCAGGTAGGTTTTAAGTTTGATGTCGGCTGAAGAGCGGAGGAGCTAAAAGTTCTCTGTCAATATCCAAATATTAAAGACCTGGAAGAGACCTGCTCTCGATTTGATTCCAAACCTCCAGCCTGTCGCGGTCAATATTTTTAACTGAGAGTTATAATTCTGAGCTACGTCACTGTCGCCTCCTCTTCTTGTTTCTCCACCTTCACTCACCGAGTTGGAGCCGGGGAAGTCGTATCCTCCCATCACCTTCATGTAGGCCTTCTCGATCAGGGACACCCAGAGCTCGTTCCTGTTGCTCGAGTAGGAGCACAGCAGCTCCCCGTTACGATCCACGGGCAGGTAGTCGTCTATGATCACCTGCAGCAGGGACGGAGAAGGGCGCTCATAACGAGTGGATTTTGGATCAGAGTAGATTTAGAACAAGAAAGTTCACAGACGTTTTAGGAGCTCTGACACTGAAGTGTTGAAGAGGAGGAGAATATGTGAAGTCTCTCTAAAGGCTTTGTCTAGACGTTCAGTAGAAACATTGAAACCTGCTTTTTCTTCACATCTTCACATGATGGAAATGAAGAGTATCTGCACTGCACAGCCCATATCTGCTTCATCATCTCTGAACTACATGTGCAGAACATTCATCTATAACATTTTTTATTCATAAATATATATTAAGAGTCTCCTACAGATTATCTGGCGGTGGTGATTTGTCTCTTACCTTTCTGGGGACTCCGTTGATGTGCAGTTTGACCATGTACTTCCCACACGGGTTATACTCTGGTTCCCCTCGTCTGTTCTGAGGGTAGATGACGCTGGAACACACACACGCACTCTCAATTAAAGACCCAAGGCATGATCTCGTCTTTTTGACAAACATATGCTTAGCCAAATTCGCCACAATTTGAAAGATAATAATCTGAAATGGGCCGACAGAAGACGTGGTATAAGGTAGGGATGTTTGCATTTAGTCAACTCAACGGTTAACCTTTAACATACACGCCAGCCAGAACCAGAACCACTTGTCTGTTTAGCCATTCATCCATTATCTATGCCACTTATCGGTCGGGGTCACGGGGGGCTGGAGCCAATCCAAGCTGTCATGAGGCTCGGCTAACACCCTGGACTGGTCGCCAGTCAATCACAGTCAGTTACCACTAGCTGGGGCTGTATCTCTGGTCCTGCTCTCTCCTCGCTCTACTACCCGGATGTAAACAAGCACAGTGAACAGATAGCATGTCGTAGCAGAGCGTTTTGTCAGAGTTTAGAGCTATAACATGGAGATGAAGTTGTTTGTAGGCTGTGTCAGGTTAAACCGGGATATGGACCGGAGCGATGAGTAACCACATTCAGCACAGACACGTGGACATTAACCTGCAGGGAGGACTGAAGGATGGAGGTGTTAGCACTGCTAACATTAGCCACACACTGAAAACCATTGTTTCCAAAATTGACCTGCACATAGTTTAAATAAATTCTGCTTCAATTGTGACTGTTTTCTGAGAGTTTTCTGATCTTTAGATTCGTCGACTCGCGTGAATTTAAATCTCTAGGCAATGAGTTGGTTCTCTGTCTCTACATGTCAGCCCTGTGATTGGCTGGCGAACAGTCCAGGGTGTAACCCCGCCTCTCCAGCTCCAAACCCCCACTACCCCAAATGGGAAGTTGCCTGTTGTTTATGTTGTGATATTGAAACTAACCGAGGATATATGACAACAGTTTAAAAATGTACGCCGGATATAAAATAAAGTTGTTTGGGGTGTGAAAAGGGTCAGATGTGAAAGTTGATGAGGAAGGTAAAAGATGATAGTCTGCTCATCGTACCTGGTGATGAGTTTCTTGTTGTAGCGCCTCTCGTAGGCCGCGCTGATGGCGAGTGACGCCACAAAGGAACAGTCAGACACCACGGTCTGCACACAGGGACACAGGATCACATCATGAATACTTGAAGATGGTGATTTTTTTTGTTTGAGTTTATAAACTGCTTCACTTCGGAAAGTTACTTCCCGTCATGTCACGAGCCTGTGATGCGGCTGCGCCCTATACTGGCCGACATTTAACAAGCGCACACATCCAAGTGTTGAAGGTAGAAACAGAAGTTTGAACAGAAAACACGTCAGCTCATCAGGATGTACGTTATATGATCTGTGTATCTGTGGTGATTGATTAAGAGTGTGTGCAAATGTGATGCAGTAACACTGAATGGCCACCAGGAGGACTCCCCTTCTCTGTGGGTGCAGAGGGGGCTGAAGAGCTTCGTTTAGACTCACAGGTAAGAAGAAGCTGTGGTCGCAGAATGACCTGAGAAATAGAAATCACCAGAGTCTGTTTGTTCAAACGTTATCTATCAGGAATTGTGATTAGCATTAAAGCTCTTTGATTGGATTAAATCTTGAATTCATGAGGTAATCGTTTAAAATCAGGTCATTTAATCCTGATCAGTTTGTGTCTAAACGTCTGAGCAGGATTGAGATTACTTTAATCTTAAAATCAGGATCAGTCAAGTCAAAGAAACAACCCTGATCATGACCAGTGAATTCATAACACCTGATATCAATCACCTCCATCACTGTCTGGTTTGGATCTGCAACCAAACTGGACAGACACAGACTGCAACGGACAATCAGGACTGCAGAAAAGATCATCGGTGTCGATCTGCCCCCATCCAGGACTTATACCGGTCCAGGGCCAGGAAACGGGCAGGTAACATCACTGCAGACCCCTCACACCCCGGACACAAACTGTTCAAACTCCTCCCCTCCGGCAGGCGTTACAGATCACTGTACGCCAAAACAACCCGTCATAAGAACAGTTTCTTCCCCCAGGCTGTCACTCTGATGAACGCTAAACAGTCACAGAGTGTCAGACCTGCTGCTGTGAAGTACCGGTAACCTCAGTTTCTTCCCCCAGGCTGTCACTCTGATGAACGCTAAACAGTCACAGAGTGTCAGACCTGCTGCTGTGAAATAACCCTGGAACAAAACTGTCACTGTGAATGTACATATATGCAAATATATATTATTTTTATTTTATTTAAATTACCATCTGCACACTCTTAATGTAAATACTGTAAAAATAACTACCTCATGTTCACTTCAGCATCTTTTGCACTACTCACCACTGCACTATTATCTTATTTCTTGTACATATTAGTCTTTAATTATTAGTTTATTTTTGAGTTTATTGTTGATATTTAATGTTTGACCTTTGTACAAAGAGAGCACAGTCTACCCAAGTTAAATTCCTCGTGTGTTAAACATACCTGGCCAATAAAGCTGATTCTGATCAACTTTCATTCTGACAAGACAGAAACTCAGTTGAGTGCGGCATTTAAAGTTCACATTCTGTAAAATCCTCTTCACCATGTTTCTCTAACTCTAATATGTGTCTCTAGTCTGTCTACAAACCCCCCAATGATGAGAAAAGTCCATCCTCTCCGTCTTTTGCCTGCTCCACTTTCAGAAAATGTGTGCTCAAACAGGCCGTTTGGAGATTTTCCCTTCATGACATCACAAAGGGCAGTAACCCCTCCCCCAGGTGGGTGACACTCCCACAGCTAGGTGTTTGTTCTGCCCTCTGAGTCTGCCTTCTCACCGTAAACAATAGGGCATGGAGCGAGAAAGCCCGAGCCACCCAAGCCCTTCCAGAGAGGGGCGTGGTCAGACACAGCTCATTTACATTTAAAGCTACAGACACAGAAACAGCCTGTTCTGAGCAGGGCTGAAATAGAGGGGTTTATAGGCATGATCAAATACAGGATCAGAGTGGATTTAGAACAAGACACTTCACACACATGTTTAGAGGAGCTCTGAGACTTATTTACACTGAAGAGGAGGATATGTGACCTTTAAACTATTCACAGGGTGAAATCTTCCACAGAAATACAGGACAGCAACAATCAGTTGGTGTCTATCAGACGGAGGCTCGACCTGCTCTGACCTGCTTGATGCTGAAGCTGGACACAGACATGATCATGGTGGGGTTATTACAGATCTCGTCTGGACGGACCCAGCGGGAGAAGATGGCTTTCTGTTTGGGTGACAGAGCCAGCTTCCCGGTTTTGTCCCTGTCAGAAGAAGAAGAAACGTGTAAGTCACATCACGACCGTAAAGCAATCCCAGAAATACTGAAAGCTAGCTCTTCAGTCTTTGGGACTGCTCTGTAACAAACCTCATCCTGCTGTAGTGCTTGCTCATGTTATGAGTTTGTCTTTAGTCCTGTTGTTTTTATTCGGTGTGTGTGTTAAAGGACAGTGAGGTTGTTTGTGGATTAAAGTGCTGGTGCTGCCCTTGCTGGGAACTTCATTAAATCATTAAATCACGTCTATCCCAGAATAAACAGATTACATTCTATATCTTTTATCTGAGATGTTGCAGCACCCCCTGCTGGCCATAATATGTAATTGTCACCTTTGAGTTGAAATGCTGTTTGCTTATCAGAGCTGTCTGTTCTGTGCTGAAGGTTCAGGATTTACCAACGAGCAACGCCAATAAATGATTTCCCCAGAAGAGCGCCTTAGGTTTCTTTCTTTCCTTTTTTATTTATACGTTAGATATTTAAGTGGTGTAACAGTACACAGAGGTCACGGGGTCACCATCCATTATCTTCCTCTTATTCGAGGTCGGGTCGCAGTGGCAGCAGGTAAACTAAAGTCAACCGTCCCTCTCCCCAGCCACGTATTCTAGCTCCTCCTGAGGGATCCCGTGGCGTTCCCAGGCCAGACATGATATATAATCCCTCCAGTGAGCTCTGGGTCTCCTCCCAGTTGGGCGTGCCAGAAAGGCGTCCAGGAGGATCCTAATCAGATGCCCGAAACACCTCAGCTGGCTCCTTTCGATCTGAAGGAGTACGGCTCTACTCCGAGCTCCCCTCTGAATGTCTGAGCTCCTCCCCCTCTCTCTAAGGCTGAATGTATTTCTCTCATTTATTAAGAACTGACAGCAGTGATGGTTCCAGTGTGTTGCATCTTGTGTAGTGTCGTTGAATGCTCTCGTTTAACGCTCTTCTTCCTCTTTGTGTGTTTTGTTGTGTCGGCGTCTTGTTCTGCGTTTGTCGTATGACTGTGTGCACCAAACGTGGCGCCCGCACGGTGACAGTCCAGGAAAAAACAAATCGTTACATCGGACACATGTTACTTCCCATCCTCCCACTGACCTTCTTATGTTATCTTTGCGGGTTAGAAGCAGAAATCTCGACCACATCACTCCTGTTTACACACCGCAGCTACATGTTTGTGAAGATTTGACGGATTACTTTTAAAGCTTCTTTTCTCGCAGCCTTCAGACCTTTTGTTACCATACGAGCTGACTCGTACATCGAGATCCTCGGGCAGACGTCGTCAGGTGGTTCCAGACTAAAACCAAAGAGGACGGAGCGTTTTGACGACTCCTAAACTGTTGAACGATCTGCCCGAGGAGATCAGGTCAGCTGAGTCAGTCCCTCGTAAAACACACTTTTACCGACCAGCCGATCCTGATTTTAGCTGAGTTTGAATTTTTTTTACTTCCTTTAAATTAATTTGATGTCTTTAAATGTTGCTTATGATTCTATTAACCTGCCTCCTTTTACATTTGTTTGATTCTTGCTGTCCTTGTAAAGCTCCTTGTAACTTGAGTTTATAACTTTATAATCTGACATAAAAGAAGAGAGAGAGAGAAACTCACGAGAACGGGACGGGGAAGGCAAAGCGCTCCCTCAGGTCCACGCTCATGAAGGGCACGTAGGCCATGTTGTTGATTGTAGACGTACTCCTGACAGGAAACAAAGACAGAGCAGCCCACAGTTAACGTTCAAAACACACACAGAAACTCACAGACGTGTCATTAGTTAAGACCCCCCCAGCTCTCACCTGAGCACCTCGATCTCCTCAGACGTGTAGCGCTGACCCTGAGGCTCGCTGGACTGGACCGCTCTCATTGGCTGGGGCTGCGGTCGGTCATGAAGGCTGAAGTCTGGGCCAAGGGGGAAGAATTGTCGGACCGGTCCTCCAGAACTTGCAGCACCGCTGGGCCTGGTTCCTGGAGTCTGAGCCGGAGCTGATCTGGACTGAGATTCTTTGAGACCCTCGGCCCTGACCGAATACAACGCAAGAGAGAGATCGTTAAACTCATTAAAATAAGACTTACACGAGTTTATGAACAAATGAAGAAGGAAACAGGAAGTAAAGGGTGCTGGACACGCCACATCTGAAATGTTGGCACTGTTTAGGGAGCCTTGGTGGCACACCTGAAATAAAACATCGGTCCAGCTGACATTCAGGATCCCTCACCTGTCTAGAGCCTGTCGAGCCAGCTGCTTCAACTTGGTCTGCAGCGCCTGGTCCGTTGTGTCGTTGGACTGAAACAAAGGAGGTAATATAAACGTGAGAGTAAGCAGGGACGATGGGATGAAAGTTATGTCTAAAGCCATTTTCACACATGCACTGTGTAAACACGTTGACGTGAAAAATGGCAGACGAAGCAACGAGTCTGACGATACCGTGTGTGGTCCGACACATTCATGGAATCAACTAAAGTGTGCTCACAAAACAGAGACAAAAACGTCTCCTCCTTACCTAAACTCTATAATCCAGGTCTACACTCCCTCCCACCCTCTACGCTCTGCCAATGAAAGACGTCTGATCCAACCTTCACAACAGGGTCCTAAGAAGCTAGCTAGACACTTCTCCTCTGTCGCCCCCCGGTGGTGGAACGAACTTCCAAACTCCATTCGATCTGCAGAGTCCCTTTGCACCTTTAAGAAAAAGCTAAAGACCCAGCTCTTTCAAGAATACCTACAACCTTAATGATGATGATGATGATCTCGATATTATTGATGATGGTCTTGATTATGGTTTTGTTTGATAACGATGACTTTTAAGATGGTTTCTATACTGGTTAGAGCTCTTAAGAACTGCCATCAATGTTGTGCTTTGCCTCTGGTCACTTCCTGTCAGCACCTATGCTCTGTCTCTGGTCACTTCCTGTCAGCACCTGTGCTCTGCCTCTGGTCACTTCCTGTCAGCACCTGTGCTCTGCCTCTGGTCACTTCCTGTCAGCACCTGTGCTCTGCCTCTGGTCACTTCCTGTCAGCACCTGTGCTCTGCCTCTGGTCACTTCCTGTCAGCACCTGTGCTCTGCCTCTGATCACTTCCTGTCAGCACCTGTGCTCTGCCTCTGGTCACTTCCTGTCAGCACCTGTACTCTGTCTCTGGTCACTTCCTGTCAGTACCTGTGCTCTGCCTCTGGTCACTTCCTGTCAGCACCTGTGCTCTGCCTCTGGTCACTTCCTGTCAGTACCTGTGCTCTGCCTCTGGTCACTTCCTGTCAGCACCTGTACTCTGTCTCTGGTCACTTCCTGTCAGTACCTGTGCTCTGCCTCTGGTCACTTCCTGTCAGCACCTGTGCTCTGCCTCTGGTCACTTCCTGTCAGCACCTGTGCTCTGCCTCTGGTCACTTCCTGTCAGCACCTGTGTGTCCAATCAGACTTAAAGCTGTTCGTTTGCACTTACTGACATTGTTTCCTTTTTTTTAGATCCTTGCTTGTGTTGTTCTTACTCTCTGATGTACGTCGCTTTGGATAAAAGTGTCTGCTAAGTGAATTGTAGAATTGTAGAAAGTGAACATACTGCTAAACATATAGAAGCATGTAATGGATTGAAAATCTCTGTGGCTCCACTGATTCACCTGGGACTACTTTTTCTCGCTGCGGTTACCTTCATGCCCAGGTGCTCAGGTGACGTAGCAGCAGCAGCAATGTTTACCTGACTCACCACACACACTACAGCACACATCAAATTGGTGACAATAAATCAGTTTCTTTGCAAGCACAGAGATCACACCAGGAGCTTGCAGACAGTCTGTGGTCGTGTGCCTGTTGCAGGATGTAATCGTCCCCTCCCCCTCCCGCTCGCTGGCTCTCTGTGAATCTTCCTGACAGATCACCTCCCCTAGCCTTCATGTGGAAAGTTTACTAGAGTGCTGGCAGGAACAAATCCAGGTAAAGTCTTAGTGACACATTCTAATGTGCTGCTGAAGTATTCAGGAGTTTAGTGCATGTGTGAAGAGACGGGTGAAAACCAAAGAGTCGGAGAACGAGAGGCCTACCGTCTTGATGCACAGCTCCACAGCCTGAGTGTACAGTTCGACAGCTTCATCGTCGTTTCCCTTCTCGTCTTCCTCAAAGGCCTGTGTGACCAGGAAGTGGGCTCGCTCCAAGTCCACCTGCTGTCGGGACTTCAGGGGGTCACTCTTCTGGGCCTGGACTGGGGTCGGAGAAAACGTTAGGACGCTCTTAAAGCTGCAGTGAGGAGCTTTTGGCTGGTTATGAAACAGACTGATATTAATACTGGTGACCTTTCATGACCCTTAAAAGTAGACAGAGACAAGATTGATTACTTTGATAATATTATTTTAATGCCTGAAATCCCTTTTGGGGGGGGGGGGTCCTTTTCTGATGATATATTTGACTGTACAGAGAAAACAGGAAGAGATTGTCCTTCAGAAAACACGACTTGACACATGCGCAGGAAAACATTTAGCAAAGTCATGACATCTGCTTTGTCCACCCGGGGGGCGCCAAAACCAACACAAAGTTCCTCTCAGAAGATTTTAACAATAAACAGCAAACAAGAACTTTCCTTTTGCCCACAGAAGTTGTTTTATAACAACCTTTTTTTGGGACTGAGACAGAGAGCAGACGCTGATTATAAAACTGTTTCAGAGTGAAATGATGCTACAGGTCGTGGTTATGTAACCGCATCGTAACGAAGCTCCGTCGTCAGTACGTCTTTGAACACACCAGTGGGGCTGCCAGTTCCTGTTCTCGGCAGTATGCAGGAAGTGGCCTGGCACCTCTCCAGCTACCAGACCATACTTCGGTCAGCGCGGGGACCTGAACCGGCGACCCTCCAGTTCCCTACAGACGGAGCTACTGCCACCATCCGTCAAACCTTAAAGCTAAAGATGAGCGAGCTTTTCCTGAGGTGAATGACCCGCGGGAGGCGATCAGGGAAGCTCACACACGGTCTTCTTTTAAGTCACTTTCAAAAACTCACTATTTTAGATCTGCTGTTTGTGTTATGTTTTATATTTATCATCTGTTGCTTATTGGCTATAATAAAATGCTTCAGCCCTTCCACAAACGGAGGTCGGTGCTCTCAGAGAACAACCTTAGACGTTAAAATATAAGTCAGTGGTCTCCTTCTCTCAGGCAGAATCCAAAGGTGCAACGTTTAGCCCTTTGCACCAAAATAAAACTGCCTTAAGTGATTCATGTGCTCCAGTACTGTACCACCACCTCGGCCTCACTACCCCTCTGAGTGCATGAAGTCGTCATGACGGACTCTTTTCACCAAAGACGTTCCACATTTATCTCTTCCTAAACTGTTAAATAAATGATTGTAAGCTCTTACTTCAGTCTGTCCTAAATGAAATACTTTGACATCTCTGTGATGACGTGTGTGTGTTGACTCTGAGTTTAACCGTTTGTAAAGTAAATGTTGTGCTGTTTGCTCTTTAACACAAGGTGTGCAAACATGCAAATCAAAAACACAAAGAGTCAACATGACAGCACCTGGAAATGTTCAACAGCTGTTATTACTCTAAAGACAAACAGCGCTGAATAAAACTACACCAATGTTGGACAGCTTATCACTCCACGTACGGTTACAGCCAACAGGAAATGAAAGGCGCCCTTCCTCCGCTGACACGATGAATATTTGAAATACTTCAGACTGGATCCTGACAGACAAGAATCATTTCAAAGTGAAACTGATTCTAAAAGCAAGGTCGCTCTCGTCGTCACGAAGGATCTGGTGCCTTTACTTTGATTGTATTAAAGTATCGTATATTTCTGTGTTGTTATCGTTTTTATATTATTTATCAACCAGGACGTGTGTGTGTGTCACCATCCAGGAGCGACAGACAGACCGGGGGTAACTGGAAGTTGAAAAGCGGCCATTCTTGCGATGGCGTCTCAGCACAACATCTGCACGTTTGAATGAAAGCTGACCGAAGAAGTGAACAGCTTTCTGCTTTTCATAATTTATCATGTAACTTTTTATCTCAAGTACTATTTTAGCTCATGTCTCGATCAGCACACACTGTACGGGGGGTGAATGTTTTGATGACTCATCAGTTTTGATTTGATTGACAGGTGGGCGCGGTGTAACGGTTTGTCAGGAGTCTTAAAACCCGCCTCAGCTCCAGCTCTCAGCCTGTCGTTAGGTTGACTGAAAGGTAGACTGAGACAGCATTTCCAGCATGGAGACCGCCATCGATGGGACTCCAGCGCCCCCTGCAGGGACAGACGGGTGACGTCTCTAAGGCTTCATCCATTAATGTTTACAGTCTGTGGTTGTGACAAGCCTCAATCAGGCCATGTCCCCCAATCAAACCCAAAATGCTCGAGTGTGTCGCCAGCCTAAGACTTAAATAGGACCATGATATCTCTCTCTCTGTTCTCGTGGTTCTGACAGAATCATCAGCTTAAAGCAGAAAGACAAAATGAATCCAGTAGATTCTCTGTGTCTCTGCGTGGTCAGGTGAGCTTACCAGCATTGTGGAGAGCCTGGACCCGATCCAAGTACTCGTTCACTTTGTCCTGGATCCCGTCCAGTTTGGACCCGGCCATGCCAGCGTAGATGAGGGCCTGGGCTGCCTCCTGGGGACAATAACACCAGGACATGTGGGGGTTATGAAAAGATGCAGCTGACATGAACAGACTGTAAACTGTAATAAACAGATCATCAGGTTCAGTCTCAGGTGAAGGAATAACAGGTGACAGCTGTTTACTTACCTTATAATGTAATGTAGATATAAATAAACGTACCTTGTAATAAAACACAGCCTCGTTGTATTTGGCACTCTGGTCATATGTTACAGCTGTTTTAGCGAACACGACAGCGTCCCTCTCCAGCGCTGTGGAGTCCATCCTCTAAACTTTACCTGTACACACACTGACAGCTAACAGGCTAGCTAACCGCTAGCTCACGTAATTCAGTAAAATATCAGAATCTCTGTCTCTCTCCGGAAACACAGCTCGAGTCATCGACTTGAAGGCAGCATAGTGACGACTATCCTGACCAGAGTCCTCAGCTCCGTGTCCTGAACCTCTGAGCTTTTCCTTCTGACAGATGACAACACAACACCAGCAGATACCAAAACAACCACCGTGTTTCCGGGAGACACGACCCGCGCAGGCGCAGTGGAAGGCGGTGGCTGTCGTGTGTTGAGTTCCTCCTCCTCCTCCTCTTTTTTTCTTTTTCTTCTTCTGTGGTTTTTAAAGGTTAGGGTAACGCCTTCTACTGGTTTCTGATTAATCTACAATCTTCTGAATAAAGACAAATAAAATACTAATAACATTTCAGTTGAAAATGTAACTTTGCTTTGTGAAAACTTTATATCATTAATTAACACCCCTTCATATTCTGACAATATGACAGATAAGAAAGTGTAAATATTTAATCTCTTTTGCTTTGATCGAACGTCGAAGCTTCGTCTAACCCAGGGGTCTAACCCTAACCCTTACAGTCTGTGGTCTAACCCTTACAGTCTGTGGTCTAACCCTTACAGTCTGTGGTCTAACCCTTACAGTCTGTGGTCTAACCCTAACCCATAAAGTCTGTGGTCTAACCCTTACAGTCTGTGGTCTAACCCTTACAGTCTGTGGTCTAACCCTTACAGTCTGTGGTCTGACCCTTACAGTCTGTGGTCTAACCCTTACAGTCTGTGGTCTAACCCTTACAGTCTATGGTCTAACCCTTACAGTCTGTGGTCTAACCCTTACAGTCTGTGGTCTAACCCTTACAGTCTGTGGTCTAACCCTTACAGTCTATGGTCTAACCCTAACCCTTACAGTCTGTGGTCTAACCCTAACCCTTACAGTCTGTGGTCTAACCCTTACAGTCTGTGGTCTAACCCTTACAGTCTGTGGTCTAACCCTTACAGTCTGTGGTCTAACCCTTACAGTCTGTGGTCTAACCCTTACAGTCTGTGGTCTAACCCTAACCCTAACCCTTACAGTCTGTGGTCTAACCCTAACCCTTACAGTCTATGGTCTAACCCTTACAGTCTGTGGTCTAACCCTTACAGTCTGTGGTCTAACCCTTACAGTCTGTGGTCTAACCCTTACAGTCTGTGGTCTAACCCTAACCCTTACAGTCTGTGGTCTAACCCTAACCCTTACAGTCTGTGGTCTAACCCTTACAGTCTGTGGTCTAACCCTTACAGTCTGTGGTCTAACCCTTACAGTCTGTGGTCTAACCCTTACAGTCTATGGTCTAACCCTTACAGTCTATGGTCTAACCCTTACAGTCTGTGGTCTAACCCTTACAGTCTATGGTCTAACCCTTACAGTCTGTGGTCTAACCCTTACAGTCTGTGGTCTAACCCTTACAGTCTGTGGTCTAACCCTTACAGTCTGTGGTCTAACCCTTACAGTCTATGGTCTAACCCTTACAGTCTGTGGTCTAACCCTTACAGTCTGTGGTCTAACCCTTACAGTCTGTGGTCTAACCCTTACAGTCTGTGGTCTAACCCTTACAGTCTGTGGTCTGACCCTTACAGTCTATGGTCTAACCCTTACAGTCTGTGGTCTAACCCTTACAGTCTATGGTCTAACCCTAACAGTCTGTGGTCTAACCCTTACAGTCTGTGGTCTAACCCTTACAGTCTGTGGTCTAACCCTTACAGTCTATGGTCTAACCCTTACAGTCTGTGGTCTGACCCTTACAGTCTGTGGTCTAACCCTTACAGTCTATGGTCTAACCCTTACAGTCTATGGTCTAACCCTTACAGTCTGTGGTCTAACCCTTACAGTCTGTGGTCTAACCCTTACAGTCTGTGGTCTAACCCTTACAGTCTATGGTCTAACCCTTACAGTCTGTGGTCTAACCCTTACAGTCTGTGGTCTAACCCTAACCCTTACAGTCTGTGGTCTAACCCTAACCCTTACAGTCTGTGGTCTAACCCTTACAGTCTGTGGTCTAACCCTTACAGTCTGTGGTCTGACCCTTACAGTCTGTGGTCTAACCCTTACAGTCTATGGTCTAACCCTTACAGTCTGTGGTCTAACCCTTACAGTCTGTGGTCTAACCCTTACAGTCTGTGGTCTAACCCTTACAGTCTATGGTCTAACCCTTACAGTCTGTGGTCTAACCCTTACAGTCTGTGGTCTGACCCTTACAGTCTGTGGTCTGACCCTTACAGTCTGTGGTCTAACCCTTACAGTCTATGGTCTAACCCTTACAGTCTGTGGTCTAACCCTTACAGTCTGTGGTCTAACCCTTACAGTCTATGGTCTAACCCTTACAGTCTGTGGTCTAACCCTAACCCTTACAGTCTGTGGTCTAACCCTTACAGTCTATGGTCTAACCCTTACAGTCTGTGGTCTAACCCTTACAGTCTGTGGTCTAACCCTTACAGTCTGTGGTCTAACCCTAACCCTTACAGTCTGTGGTCTAACCCTTACAGTCTATGGTCTAACCCTTACAGTCTGTGGTCTAACCCTTACAGTCTGTGGTCTAACCCTTACAGTCTGTGGTCTAACCCTTACAGTCTGTGGTCTAACCCTTACAGTCTGTGGTCTAACCCTTACAGTCTGTGGTCTAACCCTTACAGTCTGTGGTCTAACCCTTACAGTCTGTGGTCTAACCCTTACAGTCTGTGGTCTAACCCTTACAGTCTATGGTCTAACCCTTACAGTCTGTGGTCTAACCCTTACAGTCTATGGTCTAACCCTTACAGTCTGTGGTCTAACCCTAACCCTTACAGTCTGTGGTCTAACCCTTACAGTCTGTGGTCTAACCCTTACAGTCTGTGGTCTAACCCTTACAGTCTGTGGTCTGACCCTTACAGTCTGTGGTCTAACCCTTACAGTCTATGGTCTGACCCTTACAGTCTGTGGTCTAACCCTTACAGTCTATGGTCTAACCCTTACAGTCTATGGTCTAACCCTTACAGTCTGTGGTCTAACCCTTACAGTCTATGGTCTAACCCTTACAGTCTGTGGTCTAACCCTTACAGTCTATGGTCTAACCCTTACAGTCTGTGGTCTAACCCTTACAGTCTGTGGTCTAACCCTTACAGTCTGTGGTCTAACCCTTACAGTCTGTGGTCTAACCCTTACAGTCTGTGGTCTGACCCTTACAGTCTGTGGTCTAACCCTTACAGTCTGTGGTCTAACCCTTACAGTCTGTGGTCTAACCCTTACAGTCTGTGGTCTAACCCTTACAGTCTATGGTCTAACCCTTACAGTCTATGGTCTAACCCTTACAGTCTGTGGTCTAACCCTTACAGTCTGTGGTCTGACCCTTACAGTCTGTGGTCTGACCCTTACAGTCTGTGGTCTAACCCTTACAGTCTATGGTCTAACCCTTACAGTCTGTGGTCTAACCCTTACAGTCTGTGGTCTAACCCTTACAGTCTGTGGTCTAACCCTTACAGTCTGTGGTCTAACCCTTACAGTCTGTGGTCTAACCCTTACAGTCTGTGGTCTAACCCTTACAGTCTGTGGTCTAACCCTTACAGTCTGTGGTCTAACCCTTACAGTCTGTGGTCTAACCCTTACAGTCTGTGGTCTAACCCTTACAGTCTGTGGTCTAACCCTTACAGTCTATGGTCTAACCCTTACAGTCTGTGGTCTAACCCTTACAGTCTGTGGTCTAACCCTTACAGTCTGTGGTCTAACCCTTACAGTCTGTGGTCTAACCCTTACAGTCTGTGGTCTAACCCTTACAGTCTGTGGTCTAACCCTTACAGTCTATGGTCTAACCCTTACAGTCTGTGGTCTAACCCTTACAGTCTGTGGTCTAACCCTTACAGTCTGTGGTCTAACCCTTACAGTCTATGGTCTAACCCTTACAGTCTGTGGTCTAACCATGACCTGATGACGGAGAAGCTTCACAGACATCTTGGATTCAGCAGCAAACGACTGAGGAAGAGTTTTATTAGTTCAGATCATAAATATTTGTTGTTTGACTGCCATGTGTTCTGTACAGTAGCTTCCAATCATCTTGACTACATAATGTTTAAAACTGATAAATAGGGCTTCAGTGGTCAGGTGGTAAGTGCGCGCGCCTCATGTACGGAGGCTATAGTCCTCCAAGAGGGCAGCCTAGGTTTGAATCTGACCTGTGGCTCATTTCCTGCATGTCCTTCTCCTCTCTCTCTCTGGCTGCTGTGTAAAGAGTCCATCAGTATTAACTCATCCATTCATACACATTCATACGCCACCGATGAGGCAGTGGGGGTAATTTGGGGTTAAGTGTCTTGCCCAAAGACACATTGGACATGCGGCAGGAGCTGAGGATCGAACCCCCAACTTTGCTGTTAAGGGACGACAGACAATACAACTGACCACGGCCACCCAGTTCAACAAAACAACAAAAACTTGATCGTCGACTTTTGCATGTAAAGGCAGAAAGTTGTCTTTAACACAACAATGAAAACAGAGTGTGACGAGCTTTATGAACACTTTATATTATTAACACCTCTTCAGTATTTATCATTATTCACATGTGCAGCTTTGTTTCCACATTTCTTATGATTCATCATGACGTCAGAGTGAGTCACTCTCTTTAGTTATCTGTAATAACTGCAGGATGTTGTAGTGACAGAAGATGACCACTAGATGGAGATAGAGATAAATGACTCCTTTGCATCCCTTAGAACACACATTCAGTGCACGGCTTGAAAACTACTCTTTTATCATCGTTAACATTTAAATGAGTTCATTGTTATCTCACTCTGCAGAAACTGCCGGTGACATCCAGCACGCTGAGGAGTCTTTGCTCATATGCAAACTTTAAAATTAAATCATTAACTCACTTTCTTTGATGCAGTCTCCAGAAATACAGGAATATTTTCTTCCTTCTTGACAAAAAGTTGAAGGTTTGCATGAGGTTAAAATTTCATGTGTTTGGGAGCGCATATCGCCTTATGGGTTATGACACTCGCCCCATGTACAGAGGCCTAGTCCTCATTGCAGCGACTGTGGGTTCAAATCTGACCTCGACCCTTTGCTGTATGTCATCCCCCCACTCTCTCTCCTCCTAACACTCTCTGTCTCTCTTCAGCTGTCATATCTAACAAAGGGGGAACAAAATGTAATGTGTTTGTCCCTCGAGTGAATGAGTGACATGCAGCCTCCCCTGCTTTAACGAAGGCCTCCTTTTGGAATAAATGGAGCGACGCCTGCGAGCTGGTTCAGGCCGACAACTGGAGCTGCACTGATTTCACACTGACATGCGTCACCCTCCACAACCACCTGACAAACACATCCTCCCACTTTCTAAGCTGCATGATTTCCTGTCTCTCCCTCTGCTCTGTGATCGTCAGCTCTGACCTGAACGAGTACTCCAGAGCCAGAGTTCCCTCTTTTAGCCCCGCCTCCACCCACAGCGGCGTGAATCCACCTGTGTTTAAGCATATTAATATTAGAGTCAGTACAAATGTACATTCAGGATTGGGCCCCTCCTCCAGGGCTCATCGCCCCCAGAAGGCCAAACTTCCCCTCGTGGGACAATAAAGAGAATAAGATTCTGTATTCTTTGAAATATTTTCAATATTAAAAATATTGAAACAAGAAGATTCAGCAGCTACAACGGCTCACACAGACGAATAAGAAACAGATAAACAGTAATAAATAAAACTTATAAACACTTATACATTAACTGCACCTCATAGTGTTTTGCCATCATTGAAAATATGACAGATGAACATTGCATGGTTTGAAAAGACAGACATGATTGCAGGGAAGTATACACACACACACACAGTTACTATTTTCCTGGGAGCTCCTGAGCTCTTGCAGGTTCCTCGGGATCTTTAGTGGAGACGGCCTGCTGCTATGGACCCCCCCCCCCCTGTTTGTCCCTATCCTTCTTCCTGCATCTCCCTCTCTCCCATTTTTCAAACCCGGCACAGTTCTCATTGACTGTTCATCATGAGTCTGGTTTGGCCTCTTATAAGGATGTTTTTTCTCTCCACTGTAACTTTGCTAAATGTTGCTCATGATGGATTCACTTTGGGTCTTGGTAACATAGGGTAGGGTAAAGTGTCTCCAGATAACATTTCTTATGAATTGGCGCTATACGAATAAAGATTGAATGATTGATTGACACACTGCAGCACGACTGAATGATGGAGGGCCTTTCATTCTTCTTTAATTAATTTATAAAGTTCAAACTAATTAAGATATCTCTACAGAAAGCTGTACAATCTTTCACCCTGGATTTCCTCATATTGATGCTTAATCTCTGTCTCTCTTTGTCCATCAGGTTTTTCCTCCTCCAGTGGTGAAAGAGTTAATCTCAGGGATTACATCACCTCCTCTCTCTGGCCTTTCCCATCTCTTCCTACCCTCCTACTCCTTTACATCTCTCCTCTCCTCCCCCTCCCTTTCCAGCCTTCAGTCTCCTCCCTCTCCGTCCCTCCTCCCATCCTGTCCATGTGCCCGGCCCCTTCATTAACTCTCGTATGAAAGGGAAGCCTCTCGCTGGCAGCCTCACTCCCAGAGCCTCACAGAAACCTCCCTGCACACTCAGGCCTGGACACAGAGAGACGGCTGGAAGCCAAATCATAATTAGTGTTCCTTTGAGTTTGCTCCACTTGCCAAATCTCTCTGTTCTCCAACACTGACATGGAGCTTTTCAGTGTGCATAAAACCTTTCAGCACACTCACCCGGGGGAGGAGAAGCAGCAGATGCTGAACCTGAACCGACGCCTGGAGACCTACCTGAGCCGGGTCAAACACCTGGAAGAAGAAAATGCGCTGCTTGCAAAAGATATCCAAGCTATGCGACGCAGCAATCAGGGGGGCTTCGAGTAGACGGAGGGGCCTGGAGGAAGAGCTGCATCGTGGAAGGCTGGAGGTGGATGCTGCCTGGAGGGACAGGGTCTACACAGAGATGGAGGTGGGTAAGCTGGTCGAGCAGCTCCATGTCCTGGACCTTCAGAGGCAGAGGGAGGCTCAGGCCCAGCTGGAGGCCAAGATGAAGCTGGAGAGGAGCAGGAAGGAGTTGGAGGAGGAGCAGCGGGCACAGATCTGGCTGAGGGAGAAGGTCAGTCAGCTTGAGAATGAGATGAGGCATCTAATTCAAACCCATGAGCAGGATGTGGCCCACTTAGAAGCCACATTAAACCTTTCGAGATCCACAATGCCACCCATGTTTGCTCAAAGAAGCAACCAGAACCAGAACCTCCTGGAGCTGGGATATGAGTACTCCCAGAGGGCCAAAAGGGCACGGCAGGAGGCAACAGAGGCCTATCAGGGTCAGCTAGCTCAACTAGAAGAGTCCCTTAACCAGGCCAGGAGCCGTTTGACCCGAGTGGATCAGGAGAAGCGCGAGAGCCAGCTGAAACTCCAAGCGCTCGAGAAGGAGCTGGCTTCAGCTGAGGACGTCAGAGAGCATCTGGAGAAGACCGCCACCCAACAGGGACAGAGATACAGCCAGGAGATCCAAGAGCTCCAGGTGAGAACAGAACGTCCACACTCATTTTACAGAGTCTTACTCTAACTGTAGTTTAAATATGCTAACAGCTAACAGGGCTAACTCTCCCTTTCTTAAACAACAAACATCTCACAACTGACTGTTTTACATTTGATCTGAAACCTAGAGTAACAACCAAAGCTAAGTCAGTAATAGTTATTATTTTACATCTCAAACACTGCAGCATCCTCTGCATCCACTTCTGTAGAGTCAATGATTGACAGGTGTCAGGGCCACGCCCCCTTTATTTGATGATCATTTGATTGATCATCATGGTGAACGGGTTGTTCTGTGTGACTTTGGCGACTAAGACAAAATGTTTACTGGCGATGAACTGAAAGTTAAGTCTGTTTAAACACTGAGGGTTCTGTGTTTGCTCCCCGTCGTCACGCTCTCATATTTCTCTCTCTCTCGTTCCCTGGTGAATATTTCAGGCCTGTAGTCGGGCAGACGTCCCCCTGAAGATTTAAAGGAGCATTTATGACTTCTTTCCCTTCAGCTCCCCTGAATCACGATCGCTCATTCAATATTCTGTTGGAAGGAAAACATTTGGGTCTGAAAGGGACGGGGGGGTAAATATTCATAGGTTGTGGCTGATGGGATTAGTTCTGGGTCACGGTGAAGTCTGATGGTGAAGTGTCTGATTGAAGCACTCGTGAGGACAATGGTGAGCTCTGGAAGTGTCCACGCTGGAAAAACAGACCGCCACGTCATGCTCACACGCTGTTATCGTGTCTTCCTGTTCTGTTCCAGGTTTGAGTCACGTAAACGTCACAAAGTTTTCATCTCAAAGCCTCCTGATTGGTCAGACACTGCACAGATGATGGATCCTGAGAGTCTGGAGACACATGAGGACATTTTATGAGATTTGTGACATTTACATGAATTAACCTTGAAACAGAACAGGAAGACACAGCTTCACATTCGAGCATGACGTCATGGCAACATGGCCGCTGTGGGAATAGGGTCTTTTAGCATGACTGATAATAACCTAGAGGGACTTGTGGACCCTAAGGTGTTAGGTGTTTATCTATTCTCGTCCAAAGTTCAGTTCTTGTCAGACCTTTTATCCTTTAACATCTCAAAGACACACAGTTTGACTTACAGAGTGCAGAGATGGTTTATTATGACTGAATATTCTTCACTGTGAGAATGCTTTCATACCTTTTTTTAACCACTTCCTTTTCCTTTGGTCCCTTCCTGTGTTGGCAGGAGCACTTGGAGGGCCTGGAGGCGAAGAAAGAGCAGCTGGGGGAGCAGATCGAGCGAATCCTCGTAGAGAACCGAGGCCTGCTGCAGGCCAAGTTGTCCCTGGGGCTGGAGGTGGCCACGTACAGGTACTCTTCATTGTCAGGAATCAAAGATTTAATTGTTGTTGATTTGAGAGCAGAAGTGAAGCACATTTTTTGCAGGTCTGGATTGAATACAAACAAAGTCAATACAAGGACACAAATCTGCGTTGTGAATGTCCTGAATCCTGCAGGAAGCAGAATGCAGCAGTAAAGTTTATCCACACAGTCCTGGAGCGGTGAAAGAGCTGCATGTTCACCTTAACTCCTGGATGTCTCTGACCGTGTTCTTGGCCTCGTCGTCTCCTACAGTCGTCCTTCTTTAAAATCCAGGTGTGATTTTTGACAGCTCCTTCAAATTTGACAAGTAGATTAGCTCCGTGGTCAGTCGTCAGACTCTTGGGGAAGGTAAAGCCCTACCTTGGGCTATGATGGCGTGGATCGGTCGTCTTTTAGTGACTCTCTCTATGATGGCGTGGATCGGTCGTCTCTTAGTGACTCTCTCTATGATGGCGTGGATCGGTCGTCTTTTAGTGACTCTCCGTACGATGGCGTGGATCGGTCGTCTCTTAGTGACTCTCTCTATGATGGCGTGGATCGGTCGTCTCTTAGTGACTCTCTCTATGATGGCGTGGATCGGTCGTCTCTTAGTGACTCTCCGTACGATGGCGTGGATCGGTCGTCTCTTAGTGACTCTCTCTATGATGGCGTGGATCGGTCGTCTCTTAGTGACTCTCTCTATGATGGCGTGGATCGGTCGTCTTTTAGTGACTCTCTCTATGATGGCGTGGATCGGTCGTCTCTTAGTGACTCTCCGTACGATGGCGTGGATCGGTCGTCTCTTAGTGACTCTCTCTATGATGGCGTGGATCGGTCGTCTCTTAGTGACTCTCCGTACGATGGCGTGGATCGGTCGTCTCTTAGTGACTCTCTCTATGATGGCGTGGATCAGTCGTCTCTTAGTGACTCTCTCTATGATGACGTGGATCGGTCGTCTTTTAGTGACTCTCTATGATGGCGTGGATCGGTCGTCTCTTAGTGACTCTCCGTACGATGGCGTGGATCGGTCGTCTCTTAGTGACTCTATGATGGCGTGGATCGGTCGTCTCTCAGTGACTCTCCGTACGATGGCGTGGATCGGTCGTCTCTTAGTGACTCTCTCTATGATGGCGTGGATCGGTCGTCTTTTAGTGACTCTCTATGATGGCGTGGATCGGTCGTCTCTTAGTGACTCTCCGTATGATGGCGTGGATCGGTCGTCTCTTAGTGACTCTCTCTATGATGGCGTGGATCGGTCGTCTTTTAGTGACTCTCTATGATGGCGTGGATCGGTCGTCTCTTAGTGACTCTCCGTACGATGGCGTGGATCGGTCGTCTCTTAGTGACTCTATGATGGCGTGGATCGGTCGTCTCTCAGTGACTCTCCGTACGATGGCGTGGATCGGTCGTCTCTTAGTGACTCTCTCTATGATGGCGTGGATCGGTCGTCTTTTAGTGACTCTCTATGATGGCGTGGATCGGTCGTCTCTTAGTGACTCTCCGTATGATGGCGTGGATCGGTCGTCTCTTAGTGACTCTCTCTATGATGGCGTGGATCGGTCGTCTTTTAGTGACTCTCTATGATGGCGTGGATCGGTCGTCTCTTAGTGACTCTCCGTACGATGGCGTGGATCGGTCGTCTCTTAGTGACTCTATGATGGCGTGGATCGGTCGTCTCTCAGTGACTCTCCGTACGATGGCGTGGATCGGTCGTCTCTTAGTGACTCTCTCTATGATGGCGTGGATCGGTCGTCTCTTAGTGACTCTCTCTATGATGGCGTGGATCGGTCGTCTTTTAGTGACTCTCTCTATGATGGCGTGGATCGGTCGTCTCTTAGTGACTCTCCGTACGATGGCGTGGATCGGTCGTCTCTTAGTGACTCTCTCTATGATGGCGTGGATCGGTCGTCTTTTAGTGACTCTCTCTATGATGGCGTGGATCGGTCGTCTTTTAGTGACTCTCTCTATGATGGCGTGGATCGGTCGTCTCTCAGTGACTCTCCGTACGATGGCGTGGATCGGTCGTCTCTTAGTGACTCTCTCTATGATGGCGTGGATCGGTCGTCTTTTAGTGACTCTCCGTACGATGGCGTGGATCGGTCGTCTCTTAGTGACTCTCTCTATGATGGCGTGGATCGGTCGTCTCTCAGTGACTCTCCGTACGATGGCGTGGATCGGTCGTCTCTTAGTGACTCTCTCTATGATGGCGTGGATCGGTCGTCTCTCAGTGACTCTCCGTACGATGGCGTGGATCGGTCGTCTCTTAGTGACTCTCTCTATGATGGCGTGGATCGGTCGTCTCTCAGTGACTCTCCGTACGATGGCGTGGATCGGTCGTCTCTTAGTGACTCTCTCTATGATGGCGTGGATCGGTCGTCTTTTAGTGACTCTCCGTACGATGGCGTGGATCGGTCGTCTCTTAGTGACTCTCTCTATGATGGCGTGGATCGGTCGTCTCTCAGTGACTCTCCGTACGATGGCGTGGATCGGTCGTCTCTTAGTGACTCTCTCTATGATGACGTGGATCGGTCGTCTCTTAGTGACTCTCCGTACGATGGCGTGGATCGGTCGTCTTTTAGTGACTCTCTCTATGATGGCGTGGATCGGTCGTCTTTTAGTGACTCTCTCTATGATGGCGTGGATCGGTCGTCTCTTAGTGACTCTCCGTACGATGGCGTGGATCGGTCGTCTCTTAGTGACTCTCTCTATGATGGCGTGGATCGGTCGTGGTCAACACACCAGACGCTCTTGGGCATTCAAAGATGCAGACTAACAACTGGTGACAGCGTTTGAGGTGGCTGCTGGTTTTTAACCTGGACAGCTCTTTGGTCAGCTGAGGTTGTTTTAAATGTGCTTCATGAATTAACTTTGACTTCATATTGAATGTTTGATTACGCACAATAATCTGTCGTCTTTAAAATCCGGGTAAAATCAGAGTCTCCGAGGTGAAGATAAAAAGAGTTCCAGTCGAAGTTACAGGGATTTATTCTTCACACTTTTTCTCATCACAAAGTGAAGGCTTGTGCAGACTGTGTTGTGTTTGTTGTGTTTGTCTTTGTGCCATTTGTTGAGTTTGTCGTGATGTTTTTTGGGGTATTAACTGCCTCGTCACACGTCAGCTTTGTATCCTCTTCATTTCCATCAAACGTTCGGGGATCAAGGATGAAAATCAGAGGTTATTATGAGCCTCTTCTTTCTGTCCTTGTCATTTAAGATGCGACAGCAAAGAGGCGTTCATAGATTAAAGTTGAGTGTTTCAGAGCTCGGCCTGTGTGTCGACTGAGACTCTTCATGACGGCGACGCTTTAATGAAGTGTCAGTGTCGTTGAGAAGAGTAGAAACCTCGACTTCAAGCTGTGATGGAAAGATTTCAAAGTAACGCGGGGTAACAAAGCAGGCGTGGGATGAATGCATGCGTGTAATGAAACATGTGTTTGATGTTAAAAGACAGCGTTTGTTTGGAGCCGACTAAATCATGTTTTCCTAAACTCATTTTCTAAAACTTTCTTTGACTTTTAAACTAGTTGAAGAAAAGGATTAAACTCTGGGCTCAGACTTAGTTTCTGATACTTTCAGTAATGAACTGATTTCTTTCATACACACAGGACATACTGTGGATGTCTTTTTCCAAACAGCTCGGAATAACAAGTGACGTTTTTACAAATTAAACAAAAAGAACAAGCTCCACCGTGCTAAGACCGGCTCTGCTGCAGCTGATGTCAAATTTAACTAATCTGGATGTTGTGAGTAAATGCAGACACAGAGCATGAAAGTGTTATTATTCATGCAGCTCATTTAAAGAGCATCACTGTGAATGGTCAACATGTGAGACAGTGGTGTTAGTGCTGCTCAGAATATCTGCTGTCATCCTGTGTGTCACTATGCAAGTGTCTGTGTGTGCACGTGTGTGTGTGTGTGTGTGTGTGTGTGTGTGTGTGTGTGTGTGTGTGTGTGTGCACGTGTGTGTGAGTGTGTGAGAGTGTGTGTGTGTGTGTGTGCACGTGTGTGTGAGTGTGTGAGAGTGTGTGTGTGCATGTGTGTGTGAGAGTGTGTGTGTGTGTGTCTGTGTGTGTGCACGTGTGTGTGAGAGTGTGTGTGTGTGTGTGTGTGTGTGTGTGTCTGTGTGTGTGCACGTGTGCGTGCGTGCGTGTGTGTGTGTGTGTGTGTGAGTGTGTGTGTGTGTGTGAGAGCGTGTGTGAGCGTGTGTGTGCATGTGTGTGTGTGAGCGTTGGCTGCAGATGGCTCCTCCATAGCGGGCTCTTTACTTCATTACCATAACAACAGAAGTCGGTCTGTTCCTGCTGCTCGAGAGCCCTCGCTCCTCTTCCCTTCCACTGCTCTGTGTGCAGCGTCATGTCAGCGTTCACCTGTTGGTGCTTTATTCAGGTTGTTTAAGGGACGGTTGGTCATTATTATCCAGCAAACCTTATTCTTTATATTCATTAAAACAGCATTCCATAAATCATGTTCTCTGGAAAGAGCCGCGATCTCTAGCTGCTGCCGTCCTGTAAAAACTCACAGATCACTGCCATGCCTCTCTGAGTCCCTGTGCGTACTCTTTCCTCCCCATGCAGCAGCCCGCACTCAAAGCGCGTCACCACCATCTGAGGTATTTTCTATCTCTGTCAGAGGACGGCAGAGAAAGCTCAGCTCAAATGACCACTGCCCCGTTACCTGTAACCGCTCATCCTGTTGAACAGGTCAAGAAAAGAAAGACAGGAGCAGAGATGGCTGCGACAAGATAGAGTTTAGATAAAGCAAGAGGACAAACCAGAAGAAACATTCAGAAAGCTTCTCAGAGATGGAGACCACTGAGGGCGTTAGGGGGTCTGAAAAGTGACGCCATGGCCTGGGTGTGCACGTCACAGAGAGGAGCGGGGGGGCAGAGGCAGCAGAGAGTGTAATCAAATGATTGAGGATCACGTCGTCTCTCTGAAAATAATAGATATATTTCATGCTAAAAGGGCTACCGCTAAAATGCTGTCATAGGTGTTACATCCAGGTGAAGTCCAGGTGTGGGAAACGCTGGATGTTCATAACCTGGTCATATTTATCATATTCTCTGTAACCTGCTGAGCTCTGAGGATCCGTCCAGTCCATCTGGTTCCTGGGTTTTGTTTCACTTCAGAATCTAAAGTTGTTCTCCTGTTTCTGTCTTCACAGAGCTTTGCTGGATAATGACAGCTTCACAGGAAACATCCCCCAAAGACACATTTCCATCACAGGTACACAAAGTAAACATTATTCATACAACACCACTTTGTTAGTGACTTCACTTCTGCAGGTTTAGGACCTCAATGTGTGTGATAAACCATCACATCCCCCTAAAATGTCTCCAGTGTCAGAAGGACTGCCCCTGAAATCCTCCTGATCTAGTTGTTCACACAGGTGCATGTGAACCTGCCCCCCCCTGTTGGTCAGGGGGGGCGGGAGTCTCCTGAGTCAAGATGAGATATAAAAAAGGGATTTAGGTTTTGAGGAGAAAGTGGGGAATGACATGTAGCAAAGGGGCGAAGTCAGATTCCATCCCCTCCCACGTGCTTGAGGAGAATTCTCCTGATTATATCCTGCTGCGTTCTCACATCTGCTCACCTCCTGGCAGGAGACAGGATGGCTTAAATCTGTGTTCACTAATGCAGCCCACCCTGAAAACTTTATCGAGTGTTTTGTGCAGGTGTGAAAGCACCTTTAGTCCAAGCTCCTCAGACTGAGCGTCGCCACGTCCGCTTGACTGAGCTGGATGGGTTTTGGGATCTCGGCTGTCTTGGTTTGGGGGTCTCGGCTAAGAGAGCTGAGGTAGGCACTTTCAGTCCTGTAATGGAAGCCACCTAATGTGGTCCCCAAAGGTTATTGAGCCATATGGCGCAGTCTGGTAAGTTAGACGCCAGAGACAGGAAATGATGATCAATATCTCCCCATTAGTGTCCAAGCTCCCCTGAGGAAATGTTCCCATAATGCTTGTGAGAGGTTCTTCACTGTGACTCATTAAGATAACAAAGGATCATTTGAATAGTCAAGGCCATGTGGAGAAATCAGATATCTTAAGATATATCTGACTCAAATTAGTTGGTTTTATTTTACATTGAAGAGATATTAAAACAAGCCTTCATTTTTACAGTAGCTTAGTTCATTGTGTATTCATGAGCTGTGCTTTCTTCCTCCACAGATGCAGCTTTCAGTCCTCGTGGGGTTACAAAGAATCACCGGACACAGCTCTCTGCGAGATACAAAACCACCTCCCTCTCGTCTGTCCGAACAACGACACCAGTCTGGAGCAGAAAACCTGTTTCCCTCACTGCAGCTCCAAAGATTTCCATGAAATCTGCTTTCAATGTCAATGCAAAAGCAGCAACCTCGGAGAGCCTTTATCCAAAAATACTGCAGGACGGAGCTGTTGAAAACTTCAGACCTCAGGAAGTTCACGAGAAAGTCACCTATGCTGAGCCTCTATCACCTCCTAATGAGCAGGAGGCTCTCCATGAAACCACATCAGAGGAGAAAGCAGGTGAAGAGGAGTGGAAGAAAGTCGATGTGGGACATGCAGAGGGAAGACCGTTTGTTGAGTCAGATATCAGTTATCAGGTTGAGTCTGGACTCAGCAGCGAGCCGCCCTTTAAGGATGAAGTTCGTTGGCATCAGTTCGACACACCAAACCTCACACCATACAGTGTCCGAATCAAAGAGGAGCCCTACGGATTCTCAGAAGAGTCAGATGTAGATGTGCCTTTGGACAAACCTGTTGAAAAACAAGAAAAGAACGAGCTGTGTGCTCCCGTCGCAGCATGGGAGGAGAGAAAGGCCACAGGCGAAGCATCAGAGCATCTGCAAGAGGAAACCTCGGATTCTGAAACTGAAGCTGTGATTGAACCAAACTTTGGATCCAGAACGAGCAGTCAAGTGTCTGAATGTGAGCCTGAGGAAGGCGGAGAGGAAAACATCTTCGAGTTGGACGCAGTCGAGGTGAAGCAAGAAACAAGCTGCTCGACAGAAGATAACAAGGAGATGGATGTTGAGGATAAGTTGTACCCTGACGGAGAAGAGATGGACACATGGGACAGTGTTATAGAGAGGAAGGTTGAATTGAATGATGAGGGCATAAAAACAGATGAAGAAAAACTTCAGCATGCTGAACCAGAGGAGGACATATCAGCACGAGAACAGGAGCATGGGAAGAGAAATGTACAACACAAGAATGGCATGGCCTCTCCGATGATGCACACAGAAGATGATGGACATCATTCTGCATTTGATCAGGAAGAGCATGCTCCACTTTCTGACAAAGAAGACGAGGATTCTCAAAATGTCTCCGTGTCGTGGAGGACCGAGCTGGAGGGCGACAGCTTTGCCCAGGATAACACTCTCGCTGATACCCGCCCCCTGATCCGGTACAAGAGCGATGAAACTGACGCCAACACTCATGCGTCGCACATCGATGAGAGTGAGTCCAGCGAAGGTGAGCAGGAAAAGAACGCAGGAGAGACAGGAAGTGGAACGTGGGGAGAAGGCAAGTCAAAGAGGTTTGGCACCATGGAGGATCTGTGTGAAGAAGTAGAAGGGGACGGGTTGGATGAGGACTATGATCTTGGATACACTCATACTGAGGACCAGTTTGTTGGCCTTGGTGTAACTGGAAGTGAAGATGCTACAGAAAGTGTTGAAGACAGTTTCAGAAAAGTCAGTGAGGGAGACTCGGATGTAGGATACGAGGTGCATACCAAAGCCATCCCCCCAAATGTGGACTACGATGAGGAGTTAGAGACGGACAAACTTGTGGAAGAGGAATTAGAAAACCTTGCCACAGAAAGATACAGTGCTCACTTTGCACAGCGGCAGATTAGCAGGATTGAGGATGTGCTTCATCCACAGAGGAGGTCTGTCGAGGAAACAACCGAGACAGAGGACATGACTTCCTGTGCAGAGCCTGATGTGACAGAAAACAATGAACCTGCATCTTTCACTACAACTACAGCTCAACCACTTGAGAACGTATATTCCAGTGGTTCCTCACTGGTGATGCCACAGAGAGAAACAGACAAGCTGGTTCAGCATGAAGAGCAAGATGCTGCAGAGCAGAATGTGTGGATGGTGACACATGCTGATCCAACAGGGGATCAAACTGGCTTCAGTAAGCTCCTCAGAATGCCTGATGTGAGAGAAAACTCAGAGGAACCAAGATCTGTGTCTCTGGTGACAGCAGATCAGGAAAACCTGCAGGATATGGCTGCCTCCTCTGAAGTGGAAAAGATTCAATCTGTCGAAGCATCTGCTGTATCTCAAGAACATGTAATCAAAGATTTCCTTCACTGTGAGGGATTTCCAGATGTTCCTGACTCCTCTGAATGGGACGTCCTGGAGAGCCAATTTGAAATACGACATCAGAATGAAGGTCATGAAACATGTGATAATATGCCTGAATCAGCTGAGAGTTTCCTTCACAGTGACAAAGACTCCGATGGGGGAGGTCTCATGGAGACTTTCCCTGAAGGTGTTCCTGATAAATATGATATCATCAGGGTGAAGGACTCTGAAGAGTTATTGAACACTAATGGCAAAGACAAAGCCCCCTGTGGCTTCTTCAGCTCTGGTGTACAGAGTGACCTCTGGATGTCCTCCTTGGAGACCGGTGCAACCTATCAACCAGCTGAGGCCTGTAATGAAGGAGCTGAGCAAACCAATAAGAATCAAGGATATGCTGACTCCTCGGCGTGGGGGATTTTGGACGACCCGAAAGTGGTTAACAAAAACTCAAAGGTGGACATTGATTCGACAAAAGCCCTGAACACCAGAGACACAGAGCAGGGGCAGATGTTCCCGGAGGTGAAGCAGCTGATGCATCGAAATGATGCTGAGGGAGAGTTCGTCCATTCAGAGG
>CM036542.1:402500-407500 GCA_020745685.1 Tautogolabrus adspersus | reverse complement strand
CACATGATGACACACAACTGTTGGTGTTCAGGCACAGGGTGGAGGCTGCTGTAACCACTTTGCAATAGTTTCATGGGCTTAAAGAAGGAGGTGAACAATGCTGAACTAATGACCCACTGATGTTCACCGTCTTTTTGCAGAACATTTGGTCTCCCATCTCTCTGTCTGATCAGGCGTAGATCTTTAGCTATGAAAGAACCATGCTGAGCTGAAGTTAGGGGAAGCTTGACTGACAGACTGAAGGTTGTGCCAAAGAGGATCTGAGTGCTTTAATGCCTGCACAAAACTATTGAGAAACTCCTGAAGTTTTCAGGGTGCAGTCCTCCTGAAAGTCTTCAGGAGTGCATATGTCAAAACAGCTTCAGAGAGAAGGTGAATTTCATGTTCAAACCTTTTTATTTTCAGGTCGTAATCAGAAGCCCTGTTCAGACTGCCATTACAAGCCATGATAGTTACTCCCCTGTGAAGTTTGTCCTTCAATCTGAATGGCGTGGAGATGTAATGTGGGGACAAAGTGACCCCCCTCTGTACCGTCTTCAGAGGTAGAAACAGAGGCGTTACAGAGGAGAGACGGGATCAGCTGAGCCAGCAGGGAGCGCAGCGCTGTGTGTGTGCATGTCTGACTGTGTGTGTATGTGGATCCACAGACTGGAACACCAATAATTCCCCATCGTGGAATCATTATGAATGTACAAAGAGGTGAAGACGGTTGAGCTTAGTTACGGAACTTTTGCGTAGGACTGCAGAGTCCCTTATTGAGGAGAAGGCCTCTGCAGATGCCTTGACTCCTGGTAGATTCTCATGATAGAGAATTGAAGGAGTCTTGAACTGTTTTTAGTTGAAGAGGAGGGGGCCTCTGCAGATTACGGCGGTCTGGTTTAGTGAAAACTGTTTGAAGGGCTCATGACTTGTTCCGCAGGCTGTCCCCTATAATCTTCTCTCATGATTCGCCGCTTGATGCCTTTCTTTGAAAATCAGACTCTAAAGTGAGCAGAGACACCTGCTCCTCAGTCCACCTGCTCCTCAGTCCACCTGCTCCTCAGTCTACCTGCTCCTCAGTCCACCTGCTCCTCAGTCCACCTGCTCCTCAGTCCACCTGCTCCTCAGTCCACCTGCTCCTCAGTCCACCTGCTCCTCAGTCCAGCTGCTCCTCAGTCTACCTGCTCCTCTGTCCACCTGCTCCTCAGTCCACCTGCTCCTCAGTCCACCTGCTCCTCAGTCCACCTGCTCCTCAGTCCACCTGCTCCTCAGTCCAGCTGCTCCTCAGTCTACCTGCTCCTCTGTCCACCTGCTCCTCAGTCCACCTGCTCCTCAGTCCACCTGCTCCTCTGTCCACCTGCTCCTCAGTCCACCTGCTCCTCAGTCTACCTGCTCCTCAGTCCACCTGCTCCTCAGTCCACCTGCTCCTCAGTCCACCTGCTCCTCAGTCCAGCTGCTCCTCAGTCTACCTGCTCCTCTGTCCACCTGCTCCTCAGTCCACCTGCTCCTCAGTCCACCTGCTCCTCTGTCCACCTGCTCCTCAGTCCACCTGCTCCTCAGTCCACCTGCTCCTCAGTCCAGCTGCTCCTCAGTCTACCTGCTCCTCAGTCTACCTGCTCCTCTGTCCACCTGCTCCTCAGTCCACCTGCTCCTCAGTCCACCTGCTCCTCTGTCCACCTGCTCCTCAGTCCACCTGCTCCTCAGTCTACCTGCTCCTCAGTCCACCTGCTCCTCAGTCCACCTGCTCCTCTGTCCACCTGCTCCTCAGTCTACCTGCTCCTCTGTCCACCTGCTCCTCAGTCTACCTGCTCCTCTGTCCACCTGCTCCTCAGTCCACCTGCTCCTCAGTCCACCTGCTCCTCTGTCCACCTGCTCCTCAGTCCACCTGCTCCTCAGTCCAGCTGCTCCTCAGTCCAGCTGCTCCTCAGTCCACCTGCTCCTCAGTCTACCTGCTCCTCTGTCCACCTGCTCCTCAGTCCACCTGCTCCTCAGTCTACCTGCTCCTCTGTCCACCTGCTCCTCAGTCCACCTGCTCCTTAGTCCACCTGCTCCTCAGTGCCACTCGTTCTTCACTCTTCAGGAGTGAATGACTGGGTGGACGGGATGACGGATGGCAGACGGTTAGCAGAGCACAGACGTGCACACGCTTCAACAATGAGCTCAAAGAGGTTTACGTCCCGGCTAAGTCACCCCTACGAATGCTTCTCCCCCTATACAGTACAGCACATTTGATAAATGAATGGATGGTAGCATTAAAATACCTGAGCATGCATCAGCGCTGCAGTTAATTAAATGAAGTATAGAGCATCATGAATCCTTCCTGAGAGGAAGTGGATGGTGTCCCTCTGTTTAAACGCCAGGCGCTCTGGCGTGCATGTTCACTTATCTCTACATGTGTTTTAATCGGATCAAGTTGCCAAAAACAAGTTCCAACTGTGCCGATGAGTCACCTCCAACGTGAGAATACTTCATTAGCAGCGATGCCAAGTTCTGTGCTAACCAGGGAGCTCGTTAGTGAAAACTTGGCCCGCAGTGAACACGTGTTTGTGGACGCGCTAGATGTGACCCTCGGTAACGGGAGGTTAACAGCACTCAGCTGCCAAAGAATAAAACAACTCAATATTCCGCTAAAAGAGACGTCCCATATTGCAGAAACTCATGATGCGAGCCAAACGTGTGTAAATGTGATGACTGTGCCAGACTCATGATTTAAACATGAAACCTCTCGTGTATTCTGAAAAGAGCGGCTTCCTGTAACGCCATCAGGGTCTCGTTTGTCGAGCTGCTCCAATCATTGATTTGACCTTTACACGTTAAAGCTACATGACGAGGAGCAGGAGATCAGTCTGCAGTTAAACTGTCAACATCAGTTTTTAAACTCCAGTGCGGCTGCATCATAAAGAATCTCTCCTGAATATAACAGACGGGTGTTTATTGAGTTACTAGACGAAGACAGACGTTCACTTAAAGGAAACTCTGAGGACCACTTTAACAAAAACCTGTATCAGTCTGGATTTAAGGAGTTTTTTGGATTTGTTTATTCCTCCTCACGAATAAATCCCTCCTCGCCGCTCAGTACCTTTCCGACCTCCTACACTCAAACACCACGTCCCCATACCTCTCGTCCTCGGACGCCGGCCTGCTGTCAAAACCACACAACAGACTGTGCACCAATGGAGACAGGACCTTCAGTGTCACAGCCCCTCCCCTCAGACATCCACAATGCTCTTTGGACTCGCCTGTTCTCCACAGCCGGCACCCTCCCTTAACTCCGCCTCTCCCTCATATTATTATTATTATTATTTATGGTTTAAACGTCACGCTTTTATAAGAATATGAAAAACATCGATGGTCCAATATCTGGGGGATGTGTGTGTGTGTGTGTGTGTGTGTGTGTGTGAGTGTGTGTGTGTGTGTGAGTGTGTGTGTGTCTGTGTGTGTGTGTGTGTGTGTGAGTGTGAGTGTGTGTGAGTGTGTGTGTGTGAGTGTGTGTGTGTCTGTGTGTGTGTGTGTGTGTGTGTGTGAGTGTGAGTGTGTGTGAGTGTGTGTGTGTGTGTGTGTGTGTGTGTGAGTGTGAGTGTGTGTGAGTGTGTGTGTGTGTGTGTGTGTGTGTGTGTGTGTGTGTGTGTGTGTGTGTGTGTGAGTGTGAGTGTGTGTGTGTGTGTGTGTGTGAGTGTGTGTGTGTCTGTGTGTGTGTGTGTGTGTGTGTGTGTGTGAGTGTGTGTGTGTGTGTGTGTGTGTGTGTGTGTGTGTGTCTGTGTGTGTGTGTGAGTGTGTGTGTGTGTGTGTGTGTGTGTGTGTGTGTGTGTGTGTGTGTGTGTGTGTGTGTGTGTGTGTGTGTGTGTGTGTGTGTGTGTGTGTGTGTGTGTGTGTGTGTGTGTGTGAGTCTGCCAGCTTTCAGCCTCATGATAATTTAATCATTGTCTGTGAAATGAAGTTAGATGTTTGCAGGCAGAGAGGACGCACCCATGAATCCACATAGAGAGCGAGAGAGAGAGAGACAGAGACCCTCACCAGGTACAGAGAGAGAGAGAGAGAGAGAGAGAGGGAGAGAGAGAGAGAGGGAGCGAGAGAGAGAGAGAGAGAGAGGGGGAGCGAGAGAGTGAGAGAGAGAGAGAGAGAGAGAGAGAGAGAGAGAGAGGGAGAGAGAGAGAGAGAGACAGAGAGAGAGTGAGAGAGAGAGGGAGAGAGAGAGAGAGAGACAGAGAGAGAGAGAGAGAGAGAGAGAGAGGGGGGAAGACAATGACTCACATCCTCTCCTCCGACTCTCAGCATCCAAAACAAACCAGATAAATAAACTGAAACAATAACTCCGTCTGTGCAGAGGCTTCGTCTCTCTCTGGATCCTCATCACTTCTACATCCACTGATACCCACACAGGATAACTCCAGTATGTATCATGTGTTCACATAAGGTATCATCTAACTGTGAGATAATAACATTATAGTGATGAATATTTCACAGTGACTTGTTTCTACTTTTGTGGACTCAGCACTTTATTCTGTTTGTATAGAAGCTGCAGAGAGCCTCGGTTAAGGAGGCTGCTACATTCAGGTCCTCGTACCTTTTTACCTCGTTAGCTTTTTAAACGTCTTCTTCTGTCCTTGTCATGCCTCCTGCCTCATCGCCCTCCAGGGACAAATAAAGAGGAAGTTGAGTCACGAGAAAATTAACTTGTTCCCACAAAAGTTATCTTGTGCACAACATATCTTGTGTTATTAATGAACGTGTGTACCAGATAATCATTCCCCCCCCGTCCTTCATCTATCAGAGGCAGGAAATGGAGAGACTGTGGGTCAGTGAGGGCGGGTCGGTGCAGCTGGTCGTCTGACCGGGCGCTCTGAGGGTGTGTGTTGTTATTTTTAGAGGCCTGTTGAGCGTGGAGAGTGTGTGTCTGTCTCAGACGTGAGCTGTGGATCAAGCAGCTGACTGTGGCAGCTGACGACCTGCGGTGACCTCAGGCGGCGGTCCGGCTGGGTGTGGTGAACAAAGTACAGATGAAGACATGGAGGACAAACGTG
>CM036542.1:352500-397500 GCA_020745685.1 Tautogolabrus adspersus | reverse complement strand
ATACAATCCCTGTCGTCTGTTGGAGTCTCTCCGCCTCTGCTACGGCCTGAAGCTGTGTCAATATAAACTCGTATAAGATCTATGTTATAGCCTTCAAAAACACGTTGTCCCCGTCACACTAAAGCCACAAAGGTTACAGATTGCTTATATACACGGTACCTCACTAACCTCGCCGTCAAACTTCAGATCTCTCCTCAACACGAGAGCCGTGTGTGTGCAGTGCAGGTGTGTGTTCAAGAAGGAGAAGTGAACGTTTATCCCAAATGACTTAAAAAACAACCAGCTGAGGTAACAGACCTGAATACACACACACACACACACACACATCAAACACACACACACACACACACACACACACACACACACACACACACACACACACATCTTTGTCAGCATCTGTGGTTGACAGGATGTGGGTGAAACTAGGAGAATCTACGTCATGTGTTCTTGAGCTGTTGCAGCTCGTCCCTGATTCAAAGAAAAGCAGTCTTTACCTCCTCGTGTGGCAGCTAGTCTGCATGCTCAGGGTTCACTAAAGACCCCGGGGGGCGTCAGTCTCATTTCAGGACCAAAGTCCCGGCCTGTTGACGTGTCCCTTGGCTCAACTCGGGGAGGGAGGCGGGTTCTTCTTCTTTTTAGTGTCCTTATTTTCAAATCTGAAATCCAAACTCTACAAGTGAACAGTCGAGACTAAAGGTCAAAAAAAGCCCGGCTGTCAGAGCGACATCAAGACAACCGTGCTAGGTCACGCCAAAGTCGAGAAGCTGCGGACTCTTTGATGGCGCTGGATTGGTGCAGAGCACGCCTGTCTGACAGTCAGAATGACCCGATGCAGGGCATGCTGGGATACTTTGTGGGGTAGAAAAAAAAAACAGGTCCAAGTGAATAAACGTTTGTTTTTACTTCTTCATTCAGTTCTACTCGTCAAAGTCCAACATGGTTAGAGTCTCGATGAATAATCCCTGGTTTGGTGGCTCCACCCTCGTCTGGGTTTTGTGTGTTAGAGTCTAAGTGTGTGTGCGTGTTCACACACACGAGTGCATGTCAGTGTCCCAACGTGCAACATGAGTGTTGTAGCATGCATGTCATGTGTCTGTATGTGTGTGAGAACGCTGCTTCCTGTGTGGATGAATGGCAGGTATACATAAATGTGTGTGTGTGTGTGTGTGTGTGTGTGTGTGTCTGTGCAAAGGGAAGGGGGTCGCGGGCATCAGGGCTGATGGGGGCATGTACACAAGCCACAAGCACACATCTCCACCCTCCATCTGTCCCTCCGTCTGTCCGTCCCTGTCTCTCCATCTCTTCATGTCACCCAGGTGTCCAGTCTCATCCTCTTCACGTTGGTCCCGTCTTGCTCTTGGGGCTCGGCCGAGGAAGGCCGCACTAGGACCATGGTGGGCTGCTGGGCTCCGGCACCTCCATGGTGCTGGAAGTCCTGACCTCCACCCCGTCCCTGGGTGCCGTCGTCCCGGTCGCTGCCTTCGTACGAGCTGCCGTTGCTGCTGAGCGAATCAACTGGCGAGCGACCTTGACCTACAGTTTCCAGGCGCAGGGTACCCGGATAGGCGAGCGTCACCAGACCTTGTCCCTGGAGTTGAACCTGACCTCCACCTCCCAAGCCGCCGCCGCCACCGCAGGTGGAGCTGGGTGTGCTGCGGTCACGGTTTGGTGAGATGGGTTCAGACTTGATGTTGATGTTGGGGTTTGTGTTGACGGTCAGTGCGGCGCCCTGAGGTATGTGACCGACCGGCCTGCAGGGACAAAGAAAGAGAGAGAGAAAAGAGAAGAAGAAGGACAGAAGATGGAAGGAGGACAAAAGGGAAGAAGAGGAGTGAGACAAACTTAAAGAACATGATGTGTTATCTTTCATTACATTGGACAGTTCACAGCGATGAGACACACAGTTGAGTCAATAGCGTCAACGATGATCTAAACTGTGCTTTGAACTGGATTAGCTCCCTGAGACAGACAGCCAACAGTCAGCAGCAACGTGGAGCATCACAGACACACACGACAAAGACCACCACGTGAATCACAGGCCAGAAGCCATGCAGCCCAAACGTCCTGCATGCTGGATCGGTTAGAGGCTATCGGTGGTGATGATGTCACTATTAAGCGTAACGTGTTGCAGCGTCGTTTCCGTCGATTAAAAGTGTGATGAATGTTCGTTTCCATGACGATCTGAGGTCGGGGAGCTGAACTCTGAGGATTCGTACGTTTTGTTTTTCCTTAACGTGTGACGAAACTAAAATGGGACAGATATCTGATCATAGAGAGAGAGAGGAAGTCATCTCTGCCTCTTCAGCTGACTACACAGCTGATACATCCACCATGTGGACATCATTCAGGACCAGGTTGGCTTGATTTGGAAACTTTAAATTTTCAAGGTGAGAAGTCTATTATTTTATTTGCTGCACTGTCCCATTACAGATGAACAGAGAAATCTCATGTTGGCATGTGCAGATCTGTTCTTTCCCGCTCTCCAGTGAGACAAACTGCTGCTGAGGAAACATCAACATCTGTCTGCTTTGACTGCTGACAACAAACCACTGAACATATCCACAGGCCATCCATAAACTGTCCCACCTGAAGCTGGGATTCTGATTCTTAAACAAAGAAACTCTTGATTGGTCGGGTTACAAAGCGACATTAAAGGACCAATCAGTGAGCTGTGTAGAGAGTGAAATGATAAAGTGAGCTTACTCTATGATCAGACATTAAGGAAACATGCTATGTTGAAGTGCTGGCTTCTCTGACAACAATGCAGCAGCCAGTATGTCCTCCTTCTAACTTTAGATTCTGGTCCTGAATGGTCTGGATTTGTTTGGACCAGAGAAGGTAGGCGGTTTTAAGGCACCCCCACACGGCCGTTTTGGACGCCCCTCGGTTTGCCAGATATGAGAGCAGTTATCAGGTCAAACCAACAGGTGTTGCAGCGATGGAAGCGGGCAAGAGAACTGGTTCAGATAGAAGTGATTGTACCCGACCTAAAAAGCCTCTGCATGTTTCTAATAAGCTCCACGAGCAGAAACGTGCTCAAACTAGGATCAATATTGGAGATGCTTTTGAAAAATGGAGAGAGGTTAGAATGCAGAAAGGTTTACAGACCGATGCAGAGCTGGATAAACACTGAAGCTTCAGTGTCCACCACATGGTGACCTGCGTGAGCATCCACTCTAGAGAGGAGGGGGGGGGGGGGGAGACAGCTCTCTGCAATGTTTAGAATTTGGACTGCAGTACCCATTTTAAACACTAGGTGTCAGAGGTACATATACAAGCTTTTCCTTTCAAACATGCAGCCCGATCTGAGATCATGTGGACCTGATCAAGTTCCTCCGGTCCTTGTTTTACTTTTGTCCGGGTTCAAGCCAAAAGCCTGATCGTCTGCTTGTCTATCTGCTCCGTCTCAGGGTCTACTTCACAGAGCATATAGCTCTGATGATACTCAGACACAGTTTAGTTTGTAAAGTTCATTCTGGGAAAAATGAAGATTTAAAATCTTTGACTTCCATGGAGCAGCTCTGGATGTCGTGGCGTTGGATTGACAGAGTGCGTCATCACAGTGCTCTCCATCAGATGACTGGTGGGTTTGTTCTTTCAGTGCTGTCGTCTATCTGACGTCGATTCATTCAGCGACCACCAGCACCTGAAGTCCGTTCTCACTAAACTCACTCAATATTTCTGAACATTCTCGTTCGACCGCAGTCACAGCTCTGTCAACCCAACATTAGTATGCTTGGGACAAATTCAGCGCTTCTACCTGCCACGACTCTTTGATCAGCCCTGCACCTTCACACTCAGCCTTCACCTCCTCCTCCTCCTCGGCTGGCTGGAGGCTGACTCAAACCTGTCACTGAGGCTGACACCGGCTGTTGACGCTGCACAGTGTGGCCCGCTTCTTTGACGCCGTCGACAGGATTTTTCGGATAGCGCTTGTTTTTTTCTCTGCCTCCCCCGGCCTGACACGGTCGATCTGAATTTGAAGCTCCCAATTACTGCGTTTGGCCCCTCGGGTGTGTTCTAATATGTCATATCATGAGCCATCTGCAGAGCTGTATCGCTAATATTCCCTCAATTACTGGCAGACTGAGAGGGGCATTCAAGATAGCGCTCCTTCAGGCGCTTTGAGTCTGCAGCACTCCAATGTGCTCGCTGTCTTGACACACTTAAACTCGTGCACTCGGCTGCCTTACATACAAATGCTCCTTCCTTCCTGTGCCCCCCCAACAGACACACACACACGAACACACACACACGAATCCCTTGGCTGCAGCAGGGGGGAGGCTGACTCCGTCTCTCGCCGTGCCCACTTCATCAAACCTGCGCGTCCTGTCCTGGCCCAAGCCGGCACAGGTAGATGGATGGCGGTGCCACGGGGGTGCTGTTGCTAAGGCGAGTGAAAACGGCACAGTCAGCGAGCCGATGACAGTGATGAAGGCGAGAACGGCAAGGCTACCTCGGAGCGCTAACAACACAGCGAGCACAGCCAGAAGCAGACACTTAGGTACAGTGACGATGAGATTCAGCCGTGTTTCCCAAAATGTTCTGCTTCTCGGAGGGCCAACGAGCTGCACAAACACTCTTTAGGCAGGTTGTTGTTCATATTGCACACTTTGTAACTAACTACTGATGCTGTTTGCAGTTCAGACTGTCGTCTGGTTCATTAAGTTTCTATAGATATTTATAGGTCAGATCTGCCAATAGTGACGGGGAATATAACTTATCCTGAAGGGTTGCATGAGTCTCCTGACTCTGGGCATGAAGACAGTAAATTAAAGGTCTCCATGAGTCCACCTGCAGCACAGCTGTTTTCACACTAAACTTCTGAAACTTTGTCAGGTTGAGCTGCACGTACAAAACTGTTCACCACGACCTGCCTCTTAGTCTTTAAGCGTCCTGCTAAACGTCGCGTGTGAGGCAGAGCAGATGGTGATGTTTAAACCACACGACAGCTGTGATCTTCATGCACGTAACGAAGCAGCTTCACGCTCTCTTCTGCTCATAAGGATGATCTTAGCTGCTCTCTGTTCATCCCGTGCATACAGCCATTAACAAGCAGCACTGAATTAAAGGCTAAATCTGTCACCCTGAAGCTCCTGTTTGAAGGATTTATTGATAAGTGGCGTCCTCATACTAGTTAAGACTAAAGAAAAGCATGTTGGCTCGATACGTCACTTATGAATAAATCTTTCAAACAGGAGCTTCTTGGTGTGCCGATCTTGTTTTGCTTTTCTTTACCTATTCCTGTTTTTGGATCCAGAACTCACTGAGGGATGTGCGTGTCACCCTAACGTCACAATCGCTTCCTGCAGCATCTTCTTTATGTCATGTCTTACTGGACTAGGACCAATGAGGACCAGTGTGTCCTGAAATATTCCCGACATTTCCAAGCGTGCATGTGTGAAAACAGCTCAGGAGAAGTTTAAAGAGTAGATATGCCATGTCTTCTGCTGCTATCACAAACATTGTTTGAGCTGTACACCAGTATAACATGTTTGTCACTTCTGTTGCTTCCTGTAACTTAGTGTGTGTCTATGTCTGTCTCATAGAGATCATCGTTTTTAATGAACATCTCTTCAGTTCACGAGCAATCGTTTGCAGGTACATTTAGAAAACTGTGCTGGGGTTCCTCTGTGCAGCAGATCATTTGGGAAAGCAGCGTACTGTGAGCTGATAGGCTGAGGTGTCGAGGTTATCGTACCAGCAGAGGCTGTCCTCCCTGCCAAACAGCAAGTTGGACTGAGAGGCCAAGCTGTGGAGGGTGGAGAAAGAGACAAGCATGTTTAGAGAAGGAAAGATTAAAGAAACAGCAGGGAAACAGAGGGGCGGAGGCCGGTTATACAGTCCACACATGGTTACTACAACAGCTGCTTCAATGACATGGTGTTAGAGGAGGAGCTGGGCTCTGCAGGAAGGGTTCAAGCCTCGTCGTCGTTAATCTAATGCCTACACAGTCTACATGTCTGCCAGACCAAGCTGTATCATTGAGGTCCAGGTAGCAGGATGCCTAATGAAGCTGCTCATGGTTCTGACCCTGACGTCTGGGAGAACACGGACTCCTCTGGGGAGATGAACGTGAGCAGCCTCTGTTAGCGAGTGTGCATCCCGCCCTGCAGACTGACAAACAGCCTGTGAGCAGTTCAGCTATGTGTGCACTGTCTGCAAGGGTTTCATTTTCTCTTAACCACAACTGAGAGAGAGAGAGAGAGAGAGAGAGAGAGAGAAAGAGGAGAGAAAGAGAGAGAGAGACAGACAGGGTGAGAGAGACAGACATAAAGGGCTTCTGTGTGCAAAACATCAAGAACAAAGCGGTGAGAGCGACGGGCAGAAAGTGAAGCCACTGACACGTTTCACCCTCTCTGCTGGATGCAGATCGATGGCGATGAAGTTACGTTTACGGAAGAATCAATAGCGCCAACAATGAAGCAGACGCCGGTTCTAAACGTGTTTATGTTCTTAATAAAAGTCCTGAAAGGTGGTGGTGTCTGCAGGTGACACACCGACTCACTGTAGGAAGAAACAGCACAAGACGAGCAGTTTCTATATAAACACACCAGCTGACAGCGAGGCTCTGCAGGGAGGGGCTTCAGGGGGGCAGTCAGGACATTTACATTTAGATTGGGGGATCGAGGAGGAAGAGGAGAGTCAACAGGTGCTCGCCGAATTAAACCGACACAAGAGCGGGAAATAGGACGGAAGCAGAAGAAGCAGATTGATTAAGAAGAGGACTAGAAGAGGGTGAGATGACAGAAAGCATTTCCTCATCGAGCCTGTGGAGAGGAGAAGTGTGGTCGACAGCCAAGGCATGGCTCAGAGCCAAAGCGTCACTCACGGCTTGATTGGAGGAACTTGTTTGCTCGCCGTGAATAAAACCAAAAACAAACTGGAACAGTCTGGGCTGCACAAGTGCTCACGGCTGCCCATGCTGTCCTAGGACAACACGATTCTTTCCGTTGGGCTGAAAGAGAGAACAGTTTGGTGTGCTGGGAAAGCTTCCCACATTTCTGTGGTGCTTGCTTGTTTTCAGCTACAGTGATTCTGTCATCCTGATCCCACACACGGCTCAGGACACCTGGCTGGTGCTCGCTGTAAACCTGAGAGAGGAGCCAAATACAGCCTGCTTACTCAGGGAAGTGAGGACCAATGTTCTCAGAGTTTCAGGGAATGTGTTCACTATTACTAAACACTTCAACCAAGGACGCATGTCTTTAGAGGACACACGTTTAGGAGTCGTTTTTAAATGTATGTCCTTAAAAAGAGATAATCGTGCACACCACTGTTTCTCAGCATCAACGTTTTCAGTCCTGAAACGTTGGGACTGAAAACGTGATGCTGAGGAAGAGTCGTGTGCAGTTTGACGAAAAACCAAGAAACTAAAAATAAATGAATAAATCTGTGTTTCCTGTTCATCGTGTTTTTTCTCATCTAAAGAGGTGAAGCTGTTGACTTCACGTGACGTCTTCAGAACCAAAGTGAACAACTTTAGCCGTGTGTCAGTTTTTAAATTGTGTTTTCTTGACCTCCTGCACACCTCCACCGCGAGTTACATATTGCTCCTTTAATTACTGGGAACACGTCCAGTATGGCCCGGTGTCCACCTAGCATTTTTTTCTGAGTGCCAGCGTCTTTTTTTTCTCATTGACCAGAGGACGTTTGCAGCAGCAGGCGGCCGCCCGGAGACAAAGCGAAAACGCAAACGAGCGCTGTGCCTTGTTTGTGCAGCTGCTCTGAGCGCTCAGGTTGAAAATCTCTCAACATTTTAGAAAGGCGCTGTTAACGTCACCGGGGCTCTTTTCAAAATATAAGATATTGCTCGTATTTTAGCAGCCTACGGATCGTGTCTTGTATCCACATCCTCCTCGCTCCGTGTCTGATCGGGAAATAAACGATCTCAAATGAAAAACATGCAATAAAAAGTAATGGAGCAGTGTCGGTCATACAGAGGCCGCTGTCAACAGACTGTCGTCATAGAGACAGGACGGATTTCAATGTTTTCTTCTCAGCGCACAGACGCTTCATGCAAGCGCTCAAGAGCGCACAGCCAGCGCTTTCTCTCCGGAAAAAACAGCAGGTGGACACCTGGCTCTGATTTAGAGGTTAAAACAGTTGGAAGCTCTTCATCATGCCCCGCCTCCTGTGGCCCCGCCTCCTCCTGTCAGCGACAGTCTCCCCCTGTGAGGTTTCTGTGTGAACAACAGACTCAGGAGGGTTTCAGGGTCAGTCTGTCCCCCTTCATGTTCTACACATGTCCTGGAGAGCGTGTGTGAAAGCAGCTCAGGTGGAATCTTCTGTCTGGCCTCAGAACAGAAAACGCTCTCGGATACTTTTTAACGTCAGACTCTCCTCGCTGCTCTCTCAGACTCTCGGACGTGTTTGCAGAAAGATTTCAGACAATCTGGACGACCATTTGTGAACGTTTAGGAGGTGATGGAAAGAGTTCTGCTGAGTCTGTGCTGAGTGTTAACTGTCCTGGACCCTGTGGAGTCCCAGCTGTTCTTTACTATAACAAACAGTCTATTATCATATTTCAGCCTGTCAGACACAGAAACTGAAACACATCCACCGCTGACAGCTGCGAGGATTATTCATCTCTTCTTTACGCAGATCTGATATTTTCTCCTTCGTCTGGAGGAGAAGCAGTCTGACAGGCTTTGTAAAACTCCATGCAGAGGTCAGATTATTCTGATCAGAATCACGAGTCAGAGGGCGGGGAGATGTTAAAGACGAGTTCTAGTATTTTTAAACCCGGTCTGTGTGTAAACAACAGACGGAGAAAGTTTGGGATTCTTCTCCAACAGATTGTTTCAGCCAAAGTGTTTCCACTCCAAGTCGTGGTAATCACAGGATTGGGACGGGTCATCAGAAGAGAGAATCATGATGACAATAGAGCAGTTTTATATGCACACACGTAAATGAATAAAGGCTGTTTAGACATAGTTCAGAGGTCGTTTAGAGTTCGTTTAGAAACGTCAGAGGAGGAGATCTTTAGCTTAGTCATGTTGGCTTTAGATCACGCTTCGATTTAGTGGATGTAGTTACATTTTCTGTTAAGAGTCAAAGCTTTCTGTAAATACGAGTCAGTGTGTATAAATGAATGTTTCAGTTCAGTCCAGAGACTCGTGAGAGTAACGAGTCATTCACTTCTGATCAAACTCTGAAGAGCGTCTGAGGAGTGAAACTCTAATGCAGTGAGCATGTTTCTGCAGCACAGCCTGCACAGCATCCAGAGACTTCTTTTATTGGAGCGAGCGAGCCACTGAGCTGTCACTGCAGCATCTTCCTCTTTGTTCATGACGCCTCCAAAGAGCTTCAGATCGCAGCGCTCTGTGGCTGCAGGTTCTTACAGGCACACGAGTAAACGGATACTCAGAACAAACTGAAGGAGCAGCGGAGTACAGACACAGAGAAGAAACATCAACATAGAAATGGAGAGAGAAGAAATGATAAAAGTGTCTGGGACTTCTCTGGCTCATCACTGTGTGCTAACCTGACAGGTAACAGGCCAGGCACAGCGGTGTAGCATCTACAAGCTAACATGTCATTCACCTCAGGTTAGCAGCAAAACTGGAGATGCAGTTAACCATCTCCGCACTCTGTTTCTCTGCACCCCACATGCTGTGGAGAAAAGGAGGGGGAGGGAGGACAAAACAAGAGGCAGTTACAAGCCGCCCCCATCCACAGGTTAGCTTAGCTTAGCTTAGCATGACCAGACTGGTCACAAAGACTAAGCGCTAACTGATAAACTTGACAGGCTGCAGGCAAGGTTAGCTTTGAAGATGTGTTTTTTTAACCAAAGGAGACTCCTCCTACTTTAACGTGGAGACAGATCAGAGAAAATACACACATCCCATCAGTGACACATAAACATGGCGTTAAACAAGACGCGCAGAGGAAAACATTTCTCACACGTTTGATAAAGTTTTAACGTTGTTTTGATAAAAACGTCAAAGGTTAACCTCAGATCTGACAAACGGCCGCCATATTAACTTAAATGTTGATGTTGTGATACACCAACAGCTCCATTGAGGTCATATGATATATATACAGTATATATATAATGGACCAAAGCTGGGGCGCCCATGGCCTAGTGGTTCTGATGCGTACACCCGTTGTACGGAGGCTATAGCCGTGATCGCAGCAGGCGTGGTTTCAAATCTGACCTCGGCTGTTGCTGCATGTCATCCCCCCCCCCCTCAACACTTCCTGTCTCTCCTCAGCTGTCCTGTCCAATAAAGACTAAATGTCCCAAAAAAAAAAAAACTCAAGTAGCAAAAGCTGTGGCCTAGTGGTTAGTGCACCCGCCCCACGTGTAGATGCTGTGGTACTCTAGACCATCAGAGTTTTTGTCCATTCGAGTGAAGAGCTCTGATTGGTGATTCAGAGCGACCGGAGGGACACGTCAAATCAACGACGACTTAAAGAACTCGAACAAAGTAAAACTGACTTTACATCTTTTTTAACGAGTCGCCACAAAAAGAGAAAAAGATCTGAATTAAAGTCAGTTTCATGTTTGTGACTCGTCTAGTTCTTACAGAGTGTTTATGTTCTGCTTGCAGCATCGCCTCCACACCGGCAGCTTAATCAGAGGTGGGGGGGGGGGGCGCTCCAGTGGGAGTCTGAGCTGAGTGTGTGTGTGTGTGTGTGTGTGTGTGTGCGTGTGTGTGTGTGTGGGGGGGGGGGGGCGGTATCTAGGTCACCACAAAGATGGATCTACTGCAGCCGGCGTGATGCTATAACCTCGTACAGCAGAGGGTCTATCTCGTGTTTTATGGGCATGTGTCCTGAATTAGCCGACACGCGGGTGTGGACGTTAATGTCCACAAGACGGATGTTTGGAGGGAAGGTCAAAGGTCGGGGGACAGGCCAATCAAACTGTGTTATGAGTTTGTTGAATGAAATAAAGAGGAAGCTTACACCAAGTTACTGAGCGACTCGCGGCTCAGCTGCTGTTGTTGTTGCTGTTGCTGCTGCTGCTGCTGCTGTTGTTGCTGGGAGACTGCTGGTTGCTGTTGCCAGGCAGCCATGTTGCCAGGCACCAACCCTGGTGGTGTGAACGTCTGGAGCGCTGTGAGATTTGCACTCGTCAGCTGGTACTCTGAGATGAAGGGATGAAGAGAGAGAGAGAGAGAGAGAGAGAGAGAAGAGGGGGGGTGAGGGGGATTGTTTTACATCATCTGACTTTGTGCTGTATTAATATTCATCACAGATGATCCATATTAATGGAGACCTTTGAAGTGGAATCTTTCCAGAAGCTCTCACACGATGAACAAAGTGAATATTCAGCCTGCTGTGTGGCTTCACACTGAGAGGGAGTCATGGTTGTACTGAGGGTCATTTAGAATGACATAACGCAGACTGTATCCAGACTCATCTTTTAAACCCTCTTATTATCTGATCAGTCCAAAACCATCCCGATCTCAGGGGGTCCGTAAGAGAAAAGATTGCACATTTTTGATCTGGATAAATCTTTAAAATCAGGATTATTCTGGTCCCTGCAGAGAACTGGATTCAGTCTGGATTAGGGCGTGTGACCACAGACGGCGCCCGTTTCAATACAAACCAATGTGGATCAGCGGTTTCAGCGCTCACCGTCACATTTTTGATGCTACACTCACAGCGCGCTCAGTTGAAAACAGTTCCACTTTTGGAACAGCGCTGCACTCCTCAATGTCACTTCTCCCTCAACGACCAATCAGAAACAAGAAGGGGCGGGACTTCTGATATCAGCTTTGTCAACAACAATGTCGGAGGAGACGCTTGTCTGCGTTACCTTTTGGAGGGAACAGTTTCCAGGTGTAGAGCTGCTGCTGATGTCACGACTCCTTTACATCGTCTTTGTTTCTTTGAGTAAATATTAAACACACGCAGCTAAAACACCTAACGGACATTACAGAGGGAAGCAGAAGCTAACTTTAGTAACCATAGCAACAATGAGCGCTGGTGAGAAACGCTCTGAAACGGAGACCGTGGGCGCTGCCGCCACAAAAAGTGCTGTCTCTGGCCCTATACAGTGAACTTCACAGTAAACAGAGTAACTTAAAGCTGCAGTAATGTCCTGCTGCCTTCACTGTCTTACCTGTATTGTAGGCCATCTGCATGCCCGAGAAAGGTGCTAGGAGACTGGGTGTTGCCACGGAGACCACTGGGGTGGTGAGCGACTGAGCCATCTGGGAGCCGCCTAGCCTCTGAGCATTTTGGGAAGACAGAGATAATTGAGGAAGTCAAACATCTGGAGAAACTGCTGCAGTGATTCTAAAACTGAGGCCTGGGTCTCTTCAGGGGGGACAGACGGTGGTTCTAAGGGGTCTCTGATTTATTTCTGGTGGTCGTGCAACATTTTCCTGTATCTGCAAGCTTCCGGAAACGTGATGAAACACAGGTTATCAGATCTGGAAGTGGGATCATCAATCGGGAAGTAAGAAAATGTGAAACGTCTGTATGCAAATCAGACGTAGAGAATAACTGAGCCTTTAGAATAACAACGTGAGTATGTTCGTGGCGAAAAACCAGAACTGTTAGTCGACGGGCATATTTGTATTAATTTGCAGACATTACAGCGCAGCTGTCAGCCAACTGTTTGTATCATCGACATGAGCATAATTAATGCCTTCTAATAACTCAGATTCATGTAAAACCTTGACCTCCGTCTCACTTTTACATCCAAAGTCTTTGGACACAGAGTCGTGGCTCCGTGTCGTGAGAGAACCTGGTTCTGTTCGCTCTTTCTCTCCTTATATGGGCGCAGTGTTATGAGTTCACAGCCAATGACTTCATGGTATTTCAGCTGCAGTAATGATAATGGTTAGCATGTGCTCTCCTGTGTGCAGCAGAGTGGATGCAGAGACGTAATGAGCCTGAGAACGGTTTCATTCTGCTCCTGGAATATTTCAGCTCGCTCGGCTTCTTATGGAAAACAAACTCATTTATTATCGTGACGTGTAATCGCCCTCTGCGCTGCAGTGCAGACTCTTATTGACTCTTGCTGCCACATTAGCAGAATGAAAGAATAAAAGTACTCAAAGAGAAACACATCAGATCCGTCATGACTAAAGTCACATAAAATAAACAGTGACATCACCGAGCAGGGCGGCACAGACACAGACTGACAAGTTTCTCCTTCCTGTGAGAAACATCAGAGCACCGTTGTCCTCTCCGTGGCGTTTAACTTCTCCGTGACACTTTAACTTCTGCGAGCAGGATGAGAAGTGTCTCGCATCTCAAGGTGGCGTTGGCACAGCAACACTGTCGCCAGTGCCGGAGCAATGGTGTTGTGTAGCATCCCGGTGGAAGGTGTTATGAGAGGCATCGCTGTGCGGGAGAATCATGCTGACAGGATCGCATGCATCGATGAGGCTGACAGAGGAGAGGCGAGAGAGTGTGTGTTTGTGTGTGTGTGTGTGTGTGTGTGTGTGCGTGTGTGTGTGTGTGTGTGTGTGTGTGTGTGAAGGGTCAATGTGTGTCTGTCTGCGCTGCAGGTTGGAATCTTAGTGATCTTTCTTCTCTCTGATCCTCGGAGCGTCGACACTCAGATGAAACCAAACATGCACATGCTGAGCAGCTTTCACTCACAGTCAGAGTCAGCTGGTTGCTCAGGTTCCTTCAGTATCCCCCCCCTCCCCGATGAGCTGTTTGTTCTGCATAAATGTCACTTTCAGCTCTACCTGCTGTTAAATTTAGTTTAAAAGCACATACAGTTTAATGTCTCTGATCCCTGATCCCTGCAAACCAGATCCAGATCCCTCAGGAACCTGTTCAACCAGCTGATTTCTGCATCACGTGTGAGCTCCTGTGGCGCGCTGAGGTGACGGCGAGTTCCGACACTAGGGCTGCTCTTTCCCTGCTCTCCACACAGCACCTGAGTTCACTCCTGACAGCATGCGTTAGCTGACGGTGGTCACACTCATGCTCAGTGAGGTCACACAGAGACAGGAGGCTAAAAGGCTCGAAGTCTATTCACCTCACTCACCAACTCCAGCTCTTCCTCTGTCTGCACGGCGAGCGGGGGGGGAGGAATGGGGAGTAAAAGACAGGACGGTTACATTTCTGCAAAAACTACCTGCAGTAAAATATGATCATACATTTAATTGACGTTTTTTCACTCTAAATATGCGCGGCTGTTATCGCCTCTGTTTGTGAGCTATGACCCCACACCCTTAGTTTGTCCCTGCCAGGCTGCCGTAGTTTAAGTTCTCACCAGCTGTATGAGGCTCTTGCTGCTCTGCGAGGTGATGACCCTCAGGTCCGGCTTGCGGCTGTTGACCATCTGAGGGCTGGGCGGTGGCGGAGACTTTGCCAGGACTACTTTCCCCAGGCTGTTGCCGTTGGATACGGAGAGGAGGCCCGGGGAGGCCCTGGCACTGATGTAGCCGTTAGCTGCAGAGACACAGACAGAGAAGAAGATTCATGGAGGGAGGGCGTGTGTTTGTTTACGTGTTTGTAGTGTCGGAATCCACCTGTGAACTCTTAGCCCGTCTACCTGCGTGTGTGTGTGTGTGTGTGTGTTCAGACCTGCGTGTGTGTGTGTGTGTGTGTGTGTGTGTTCAGACCTGTGTGTGTGTGTGTGTGTGTGTGTGTGTTCAGACCTGTGTGTGTGTGTGTGTATTCAGACCTGTGTGTGTGTGTGTGTGTGTGTGTGTTCAGACCTGTGTGTGTGTGTGTGTGTGTGTGTGTGTGTGTGTTCAGACCTGTGTGTGTGTGTGTGTGTGTGTGTGTTCAGACCTGTGTGTGTGTGTGTGTGTGTGTGTGTGTTCAGACCTGTGTGTGTGTGTGTGTGTGTGTGTGTTCAGACCTGTGTGTGCGTGTGTTCTCATTAGTGAGTTGGATCTCTCTGTGTCACCACATGCTCTTCATCGTTTCTGCAGCTCAAACTGTATTTTTTTGGCGGAGCTCTGATTTTTCTGCAGCACCTCCACTTCAAAACAGTCTCTCTCTCTCTCTCTCTCTCTCTATGTCTCTCTCTCTCTCTCTCTCCCTCTCTCTCTCTCTCTCTGTCCTCTCGTCTCGATGCTCAGTGAAACACACACACACACCTCTCCATGTAACACTGCGCAGTTACTTACCCTGACTCAGTTTTTAAAGCTGGTCTTGGTTTATAAAGATTACTAATGAGCTGATATGATGATATCATTCCTAAGGGTTCAAAAACATCACAACATTTATATTGCTTATATCATTTCTTGTGCGTAAGGACAATGTATGATTGAATGTTCATACCAGCTCTGAGGTACTCTGCACAACATGGTCCAACTCTAGATGCTGTTTGTTGTAGTACCTGCTTTAAACCACAAGGGGCAGAACTTCTGATGTTTCACTTGGTACTCATTTGTTTCTAGAACTTTTTAATGTCAGTCTTTAGACACCAAGAGAACTCTGTCATAAAGAAGTGTTTTATTTTCTTTATAAATCTTTGAAGAGAAGCCAACGTGTTTCCTTTGTACAATAATGAAACCAGAGCAGAAGAGAAGAGAATAAGATGCTCAATCACTCCGAAGGAAAGGAGGAGGTGTTCTGTGTGGGACTATTTTCAGCGGTGGATGAATCTGTATTTGCTGTTTGGGGAGGATTAGGGCCGCAGGACGGTGCATGCTCTGTTTGTACAGGATCAGTTTTTCCTGGTCACCTCTGATCGTTGGTAAGTATTGTGGAGGACGTCGGTGTGTTTAATCGAGTGTGAATCAATTTGTGAAGTTAAAGCTCCAGGTCACACGGCCGACCATAATTCAGCAAACACAGAGCTCTTCTGGTTTGTTGCTGCAACGCTCTAGTTTCCCCTCTGGGGTTCAGTGCAGTATCATCTCCACAGTAATCCAGTCTGAGTCTGCCTCTCAGTAAACTAGGGGGTGGTTTGTTTAAAGAAGGTGTTTGAGAATAACAGAGGCTGTGCTGGAAATGTCGTAAACAAAAGTTTTGAGAGTAAATTCAGCTGATTTCTCGCCTCAGTATGAAGACTCATTCACAGGAAGAACAAACTGAGCTTCATCAGAGAAACCAGGAGAGCGATTGGACGGATGAGATGCTTTGCAGCAGTTTGTGTGCTTTAAGGCTTTATCAGTAAGTTTCAGTAAATACAGACTTCTCTGATCCAATAAGAACGCACAGCTGTTTCAAGCCGCCATATTTACGCCCCTGTGACGTTTCGCCTTCAGTCTGAATGTCGTGGAGGCGTAATGGTGGACGAAGTGACTCCCTCTGTACCGTCTTCAGAGGTAGTAACAGAGGCGTTCCAGAGGAGAGACGGGATCAGCTGAGCAACCGAGGAAGCTCAGCGCTGTGTGTGTGCATGTCTGACTGTGTGTATGTGGAGCTCCCGCTATGCTGTGCTTCAATGTGACGCCAATGTTACGCCGTCACGGAATCAATATGAACGTACAAAGACGTGATGACGGCTGAGCTTAGTTACAGTCCTCAAGTTAATTTGAGGATTTTAATGGAATCAATCAGGATATCGAAGGCACAGGATAAGAAAATAATATTAAGCCGTTTGTAAACCCTTGCCCACAGATTGCAAAGCCGTGCGAATCGATTTGCAATCTGCGGCAAGGATTTGCATTCTCCCACAGATTAAAAATCTGTGCCCGCACCATTTGAAAATATTTTGCATGGAGTTGCAAACTGTCATCAAGGGTTTGCAATGCAAATCCATGCACATGGTTTTAAAGTCCTCTGTAAACCATGTGCACAGATTTGCAGACTGTGTCTTTTGATTTCTTCTGACCTGAGCCTCACAGGACTCCGTAGGAATCAGCAGGTAAGATGATCATTGAAGCTAACTAAGGTCAAACACAAACCTTCAATAACTTCACGTCAGTTTCACTGACAGACCGACAAAGACTGAGACGAATGAAGACGAGTACAAGAGAGGAAAGGAGATAACTGAGGAGAAGGAGGGAGGAGGCGAGGAAGAAAGCAAGGAGACAGGGTGTGACCCTGGAGTTTGATGAAGGTTTTAGGGAAGGGAAGAAGCTTCATGTGTGTGTGTGTGTTTGTGGGGCACGCAGCAGACGAGTGCGTCACTGACTGATGGGAACCCGCTGTTGGTTACGTTGTGTTCATGTTTGTGGAAGAAGGAAGTGGGTGGCGGCTTTAACGCGACCCTGAGTGATGAGTTAACAAACACACACAGAGAAAAACACACACACCCAAACGAACAAACAGCAAAACACACAGAGCGTGAAAGTGTTTGAGTGTGTGTGTGACTCGGCAGGGATTTGTTGTCGGCCTGGGGGCAGCTGAGAGACGTACATTTCAGACACAGCCTGGAGTCCTGGCATCTTTGTGTGTGTGTGTGTGTGTGTGTGTGTGTGTGTGTGTGTGTGTGTGTTTGTGTGTGTGTGTGTGTGACTTTGTTTACTTTATTTATGCACACCAGCTGTTAATCTGCAGTTTTTTGACGCCATGACTTGAGTTCTTCTTCTTTGTGTGTTAGTGTATTTTCTGTGTGTGTGTGTGTGTAAGTATGAAGTCTAGTATTACACGATGCCGAGAGCGGGAATTTGAGGAATGTCGGGTGACGTCAATGGCGACATTCCCGGAGCCCGAGTCCCAGGACAACAGCTGAGAACGACAGACCAGAGAGGAGAAAAAGACGAGAGGAAAAGAGAACGGTAGGAAAGAGGAGAGACTTTGGCAGAGCAGAAGAAGAAGGAGAGGAGAATATGTGAGAGAGAGAGAGAGAGAGAGGAGCAGCTGCATCAGGTCAGCCCGAGCTGACTGTAAGTCAGAAGACGTTTCATGTTTCATCACACTGACGAGTCGTTAGCGAGTCGCAGGAGAACTTTACTGTTTTTTTTATTCACAGCATGAATCCACACCGCACAGTCACCATGAAGAAGAATCAGAGACAGACCCTGTCCAGTTCAAAACACTAAACCAAGTCAGTGTAAGTCGATTTTGAGAGCCCCTATTTGGACCAGATATGGTAGGCGGTTTAAACGTACAGTATGTAAAATCCGCCGCTAGGGGGCTCTCAATCAAAACAATAACAAAAGATGACGTCGAGATTCACAGGGTATTATGGGAGAAAACAAACGAACTCCATGTTGAATCAAACCGACCTGAGAAAGACAACATGTGTACTGTCGATGTATCCAAGTATAATTTACATGACGTGTTTATCACAGCAGCACATACAGCGACAGAACGGCAGCTTTCAGTAGCAGCTAGCGCTAGCTTATGCAGCGGTCTTTGACGTAACATCCGGTGTTTCCATGACAACGATCAATATTTCCTGTCTGTCATGGGGGCTCATCATGGCGGCCGCCTACAAGACACGTCCCGTTACAACTATAAAATTACAGATTTCTCTGGCTTTGATAACTTTTGGAAATATTTGAGGTGATGTAAGAACTCAACTAAAACATATATATAACATGGGTTTAGTCCACAGCTCTCTACAATGTTTAGAATTTGGACTGCAGTACCCATTTTAAACACTAGGTGGCAGAGTTACATATTGCTCATTTAATTATATAATTGAATTTGACAAACCGTTACACCGCGCCCACCTGTCAATCAGGTCAGCTACACGCCTTATTGTGAATAACTCTTATCCTTCATCAAATCAAAACTGATGAGTCATCAAAACATTCACCCCCCGTACAGTGTGTGCTGATCGAGACATGAGCTAATCAGACCTGTTTGTTTTTTTGAACCAGGCTGTAAACATGTTAATGTCTGCTGTAAAAACAGGCTTTTTAGAATGGGTGTGTATGTGACTTCCTGTGCTTCTGCAGCCAGCCTCTAGTGGACACTTGAGGAACTGCAGGATTTTAGGCTGAAGCATCGGCTTCATTTGTCAACACCGGAGGTTGCTACTGGGTTAAGACTTTCATAAAAGAAACGACCTAATGCATCATAAAGAGATGAAAAACTTCAGAAAAACGTACTTTTTATATAAACGTATTACTTTGACGTTTCAGGGACACTCGTGTATTAATGGAGGCCGACTTCAAGGAGCTACGTCTCAGAGAGAATCTATAACCTCCTTTATTAAAAGCTCTGAAACAGCCGGGCTCACTGCTCTGATACAGAGACGAGGAGTTTAATGTAAAGATATTGATTTCTACCTTTATTCAGTGAATATAGAAATAAATAAAACACCACCTCCTCTCTGTATCTATCACTGCGGGCTGGCTGCCTCTATCTGTCCCCCTTAATGGGATTTGGGGGGGCTGTGTCAAAGTCACCTCTGAGGAGAGCCCGGTGCCAAGATGAGGGACAGCTGGATGAGAGGATAGAGAGAAAGAGGAGGGGTGAGGGTAGATAATTCCAGAGAGAAGACGAGGGGGAACAGCTGAGAGAGACAGGATGAAAGGGGGGGGGGGGGGGGTGAGCTGCTGGACTGCTGTCCTACTGCCGTTACTGATATCAGAGTCTGAGTCTCAGATTCAGGCTCTACGTTCTCTGGACCTCACTCAGCTGCTTCTTGTTCTTTACCTGGACCTCACTCAGCTGCTTCTTGTTCTTTATCTGGACCTCACTCAGCTGCTTCCTGTTCTTTATCTGGAGCTCAGTCAGCTGCTTCCTGTTCTTTATCTGGAGCTCAGTCAGCTGCTTCCTGTTCTTTATCTGGAGCTCAGTCAGCTGCTTCCTGTTCTTTCTCTGGACCTCACTCAGCTGCTTCCTGTTCTTTCTCTTGACCTCAGTCAGCTGCTTCCTGTTCTTTCTCTTGACCTCACTCAGCTGCTTCCTGTTCTTTCTCTGGACCTCACTCAGCTGCTTCCTGTTCTTTCTCTGGACCTCACTCAGCTGCTTCCTGTTCTTTCTCTTGACCTCAGTCAGCTGCTTCCTGTTCTTTCTCTGGACCTCACTCAGCTGCTTCCTGTTCTTTATCTGGACCTCAGTCAGCTGCTTCCTGTTCTTTCTCTTGACCTCTGTCAGCTGCTTCCTGTTCTTTCTCTGGAGCTCAGTCAGCTGCTTCCTGTTCTTTCTCTTGACCTCACTCAGCTGCTTCCTGTTCTTTCTCTTGACCTCAGTCAGCTGCTTCCTGTTCTTTCTCTGGACCTCACTCAGCTGCTTCCTGTTCTTTCTCTTGACCTCAGTCAGCTGCTTCCTGTTCTTTCTCTTGACCTCAGTCAGCTGCTTCCTGTTCTTTCTCTTGACCTCACTCAGCTGCTTCCTGTTCTTTCTCTTGACCTCACTCAGCTGCTTCCTGTTCTTTCTCTGGACCTCACTCAGCTGCTTCCTGTTCTTTCTCTTGACCTCAGTCAGCTGCTTCCTGTTCTTTCTCTTGACCTCAGTCAGCTGCTTCCTGTTCTTTTTCTTGACCTCACTCAGCTGCTTCCTGTTCTTTCTCTGGACCTCACTCAGCTGCTTCCTGTTCTTTCTCTTGACCTCAGTCAGCTGCTTCCTGTTCTTTTTCTTGACCTCAGTCAGCTGCTTCCTGTTCTTTCTCTGGACCTCACTCAGCTGCTTCCTGTTCTTTCTCTGGACCTCACTCAGCTGCTTCCTGTTCTTTCTCTGGACCTCACTCAGCTGCTTCCTGTTCTTTTTCTGGACCTCACTCAGCTGCTTCCTGTTCTTTCTCTCCACATAAGTCAGCTGCTTCCTGTTCTTTTTCTTGAAGTCAGTCAGCTGCTTCCTGTTCCAGCAGAGATACAGGAATCCAGATAGAGTTCGGGGTGCTGAATGAAGTCTGTCGATGTGATGACATCTCTCAAAAAGACTAGTCAGATCTCCTCCACCATTGGTGCTGACAAATTTGATATCAGAAGTCCCGCCCCTAATGAAGTGCCTGGAGAAACTGCTGCTGAACACCATTCTGCCAGTTGTTGCCCCACAGCTGGACCCCCTCCAATTCGCATACAAGGCAAAGAGGGGCACAGATGACGCTGTGGCCTGTCTGCTGCACCTCCTCCTTCAGCACCTAGACTCCCCAGGTCACTTCGTCAGAATCCTCTTTGTGGACTTCAGCAGTGCTTTTAACACCATCCAAAGGCACCTAATGATCCAGAAACTACACCAGCTCAACACCCCCTCCCGCCTGATCCACCTCATTCACAACTTCCTCAGTGACAGGCTGCAAGTTGTGCGAGTGGGCACAACCTCGTCACCTGTACTAACAACTAACACCGGAGAACCACAAGGATGTGTATTGAGCCCATTCATGTACACACTCTACACCAATGAATGCACCAGCCCGTCACCCACCACCACACACCTCAAATACTCAGACGACACAGCCATTCTTGCCATGCTCACCGACAATAACTCTGTCCTGGACTATCACAACACTATCACAAACTTCACTCAGTGGTGTGAGAAAAACCACCTTCATCTCAATGTCTCGAAGACAAAAGAATTAATAATCAGTCCCCCCTCACCCCAGCACCCACTTTCATCAATACCCAAGCAGTGGGAATAGTTAATAGTTTCAGGTACCTTGGAGTGACACTAGACAACCAACTCACACCAGTGACATCCAAAAAAAGAGCCATCAAAGACTGTCAGCCATCCGCAAACTGAAAGGACTCTATGTCGCCCCCCATCTCCTCCTGCTGCTATATCAGAGCATGATTCAGCCCATCCTAATGTACTGTTCCACCTGCTTCTTTAACATGTTGTCTGTAACAAACAAGGCTAAACTCACACGCATCACAACCATAGCTACCAGAATAATAGGTCTCCCCACACCAAACTTCACAGGACTCAATAACACGGCCATCACACGCATTGCAACCTCAATAGAACAGGACATCACACCCACTGAACACTCCCCTCACCCCCTTCCCTCAGGGCGGAGGTACAGAGCAATGAGGTGCAGAAAGACTCGCCTCGGGAAGAGCCTGATCCCGCCTGTCATAGCGGCCCTGAACAGAAGGCCTCGCTGAAACAGGCCACAGTGGAACTCTTGTCTTGTCTTACTCTGTTATATTCTGTGTTTTGTGTGAGTATGTTCTTTGGTGGGACTTGTCTGTCTGGACAGTAAGCGGTGCTGTGGAAAAGAATTTCCCCATGGGGACAATAAAGTCAATTCTATTCTATTCTATTCTATTCTATTCTATTCTATTCTATTCTATTCTTCTTTGTTTTGATTGGTCGGGTAAGGGAGAAGGGACATTGACGCGGCAATGTTCTAAAAGTTGAACCATTTCCAGCTCAGTGATGAAGTTACTGTACTGAATGTATTTTATTCTGCACAGTGCTGGTGTGAAAATAAAAGAGCTGTGGTCTCATCCTTCGTCTACACAACAACACAGAGACTGAGAGAAAGTCAGAGCAGACCGGCTCCACATCAACACGTTCAGTAACATTGATTTGATTAAAATCCCCACAATCCAATGCTAGCTTCTGTTAGCCTGTTAATGGTATTTTCCATTATGCATAACTTCCTGTCCTAACCTTCACTCTACCAGAAGCTCCTTACTGTACTTCAAAATAAAAGCACACAGCAAGTGAAGTACTCTCAGCTTCAGACAGGACAAACATTCAAAATAAAAGCATAACTTTTTTTATTTTTAAATGTGAAATAATGGAATTTCAAACCAGCGATAAATCACAATTAAGTAACACACTCTACAACCTGAAACCATCTCTGCACTCTGGACTGATTACAAGCAGCTCGTACTGCAACCTTCAGCTGTCCACACTCAACAGGTGTGTGTGTGCGCGTGTGGATTTTGTGACCGCCTATTGCCACACACAAAATGTTCTGCGTGGCTCCGTCTGTGAGTCACATTCAGACTTTATTCTGCAGCTGTTTGCTGAAAACACGGAGAGGAAGTGAAGCGTGTGTGTTGATCGGTGTAAGCTCTTCTTACAGTCGTTCTTTAAAAAAACTGAGGAAGAGGAAGAGAACTTACGGACTGGACTCGGGCATGCTCCGTTGGAGTTCCCCAGGTCTCCTCCTAACAGAGCTCCTACGACACAAGAACACACGGAGAGAGCGGGACATGAAACATCACAAATATTCATCTCAACTCTGCTACCACGAGAACACAAAATATCACTAATGAAATGAAAGAAGAGCTTCTGCTGTCGACACACTTCACTCCACGAGGAGCTTCATTAGTTTGAATTCATTCATGAGAGCCTCTTCAGCAGACCTCAGCGAGGACAGATCATCAGACGCTTTTATATGAAAGAAGAGTTCATGATAAACATTTGATCTTTAATGGACGGACAGTAGGACTCAGAGTCAAGATAGATCCAGGCAGAGATTCACTTTCACCTCATGTTGTGAGGGTTATGTTTAAAGAGGTCCCATTGGTCGCTGTGAGACTGGAAACAACAAAGGAAATGATCCAGCATGAAAATGAATGGCACAATAATAATAATAATAATGATTAATGGCAGCCTGAGTTTGATTAACAACCAAAGTAAGAAAAGTCAAAAACACTCAGAGAACACAAATGTGCTTCTATTCAGCAGAGATCGTCTTTCCATCTTTATCTTCATTTCAGAGAACATTTCCCTCCACATGGCACAGAGCTTTTTCCTCCCTGCTGGGGTTCAGGTTCCGTGCATGGCTCCGCCTTTCCTCAGAAAGGCACAGAGTGGAGGTCATCGGGGGCGGCCGAGAGATATCTGACTGGACAGACGCGTGGAAAACACACAAACGAGCAAACCTAATACATCTGTGGTGATGTGGGACGAAGGCAGAGAGCTGCAGAGAGCTGCAGAGTATTTGCACGGCTGAAGTTATGAGAAGCGGGCGGGGGGCGGGCAGGCGCATTACTGCCTGGGAGAACGGCGCGTTATGAAAGATGCTGTAATGCATTTGTTGCACGTTACATCACCTCATGCTGATTTACAATGAGATTACGTTGCTCGGAAAACAAAGCCTGATAAGTAACCTTGTCTGAGACGCAGAAATGGAGCACAAATCCTTTTAGTGGGAGGGAGAAGGATCGCTTCACTACACGGAGGCAGGAGGCAGCGTGCCAGCCTCCGTCAGGGAGGAGATGGATGTGTGTCATTAAAAAGGCGGAGTGCATTTATGGAGTTATTCACAGAGTGTCGATGCACCGACACTCTCACTGCTCTGCTCGTTCTGCTTCTTGTTCGCTCTGTGAAACGGCGTCGATTTAAACGGTGCTCCGACAGCAAGAGGCTGAAATAAACCATCGATATGAAAAAGCAACACGTGTCTGCGGAGGCAGCTGAAGACGTCCCAGCTGTAAGAGACGTGCAACCCGGAGCAAGATATAAAACAGGATCATAATAAAAACATAATCCTTAAAGAACAATGTTTCTAACCCTGGGCCTTTTCTTAAGAGCAGAATGACAAATAAACGTTTCAGAATGTGTCCAGAGGGTTGAATCAGTCTGAAACAGGAAGTGATGTCTGCGACGTAATCCTCCAGAGGGAATGTGTGACATCAAAGTGCGTCCAGTAAACAGTCTTGTCTTAGTTCAGGCTCAGACTTCATAACTAAAAGATACCCAGAGAGAGACGCTCTGATCAACTGCTGTCTGTTTGTTTGTTTACACGTTTGAAATGAACACATGGGTGTGTACTCTGAAGTCTGAGGAGTTCTTTTTATTATTTTGCTGCTCATTATTGGCTGCGAGCAGATCAGCTGCTATTGGACGAAGCTGTAACTCACTGACCGACCAATCAGCAGCAGGAAGGATTGGTTTGGCTGTTTGTTATTGGTTAACTTGAACATGCTGCAGAGCTAAGCTCCCCTGCTGAGCTTCACTGTGTCTCTCACCTGCGCTGGCTGGTCGCTGTGGTAACCCTGGCGACACGGTGTTCCTCTGCAGAGCCGGTTGCTGTGGCGACAGGAGGCGTGGGTCTTGGAGGGTGGAGGTGACGAAGGAGGTGGTGGTGACCAGGGCGCCGCCGGGGTTGTTGCTGAACTGGAGGGCTGCTGCCGCCGCTGCTGCGTTCTGATTGGATACTGGTACTGTGACGGGCATGGAGAAGGTGGGCTGTGGGACTGTGGACTAGAGAAATGACAGGAAGAAGGCGGGGTTTAGACTGTAGTGACATCATTCACACCTACAGTAACAGACAGGTGATCAGTTAGTGATCAGCAGCAGCTCAAACAAGCTCGCAGGTGAGACGCACGCAGTCACACAAATCGACTAATCAGAAGAAGAGGCTTCCCAAAACAAACTTTATCACTCACACACACACACACACACACACAAACACACACACACACACACACACACACTCTATCTCACACTCTCTCTCTGTCTATCCCTCTCTCTCTCACTCAGTTGTTTTCATGCACGGTGATTCGGTGAAAAGGCGGACAGCTGTGTCTCCTCTCACGACTCATGCCGGGTTAAACAGCAGCGGGTTATTGCGTTGTGTTTTTTGGCGTGTGTGTTACACTCAGTGACGTCCCACCACCCACTGACACGTGTTCATCCCCACGAACATTTCTGTTTTTTATGTTGTTTATGTTCACTATCTACTACTATAACGGGCCGCCTCGCCTCCTGAGATGACCTCTAACGACGAGGAGCAGACAGATCCGGATCCTGGAGAAAATCGAGGGCGAGGACCTCGGCTTGTCCAGCCATCTGACCCATTTCACCCTGTTCCAGGTCTGAAAGGAGGACTTTATTTATAGAATCTGGGCCAGAGCTGCAGCATTCAGTACTGTGAGACCCAGTTAAACTCGGAGGAGGACGAGAACGCCTTCCTGCCTTCCGTCTCTGCCTCTGAACGCCGTTTTTATTGAGCTAGAGACGAAATCAGAGAGTCAAAACAGCTCAAGAAGATTTAATTGGGGGCGGCAGTAGCTCAGTCCGTAGGGACTTGGGTTGGGAGCCGGAGGGTCGCCGGTTCAAGTCCCGATGCGGACCAAAATATGGAAGTTGGTCTGGTAGCTGGAGAGGTGCTAGACCACTTCTCGAGCACTGCCGAGGTGCCCTTGAGCAAGGCACCGAACCCCCACCAGCTCAGGGGGCGCCTCCTGTGGGCTGCCACCGCACTCTGACATCTCTCCATTAATGCATGTCCACAGGTCTCGTTGTGCATGTGTGTGATTCAGGCCTGTGTGTGTGAGAAATATGTCTAAAAAATAATAACAGAGTGCGAACCAGAATTTCCCCGTAGGGATTAATAAAGTATATAAAATAAAATAAAAATAAAAATAAATATAAATCAGTTATATTTTCAAATATACAGTCTCGATCTGCTCTAGTTTAAAATGCTGATAGATTTGTCTCTGCACAAATAAATAAATGTTATTTACTTGACTTACCCTAACCCTAATAAAAGCTCATCCCAATTTAAGTCCCAGTCCCTTTGACTAGCCTGGGGTTGCTGCACGATTTAACAAATAAACGCAGCTCTTTATGGACGCCTTGATGCATTTAGTGTTAATAAAAGCCTGAGCTTTTAATAGAAGTTTTACGTTAAATTGCAAAGTTTCAGAACTGACATTTAAAAACTCAGAAAGCTTCTCCTTAAAAAGTGTTTCTGAAGATGGCGTTAACACATGCTCACATTTATACTGAAGAGCGTGTGGTTAATGACGTGTTGTTTAGTTAAGTTTATGCACTAAATATCTACAGTATTCAGTCATTAATCATATAATAAGAACTTCAGTCTGTTAGGGTTCCGAGCAGCGTGTACAGAGCGAGCGGCACAGGAAGTGGTGACCAGGGCCGGTTGAGATAGCGGCTCACAGCACACCTGCCAAGCAGAGGGTGGATGGATGGGGCGGATAAATGGGGGATGGATGAGGGGTTAGAGTGAAGGGGGCGGAGGTGTGTAAACACAGTGCAAACAACTAAACACTTATCCTCGCTGGGATGAGGGGGCGGGGCTTATCTGCAGACTGACAGCTTTCCATGTTTACTGTGTTTGACTCAGTCCAAGGTAAGTTTGATCATCAGACAGAACATCAGGGACAGGAATCACAGGACAGCTCAGGGTACGATACGATACGTCAAGATACGATACGATACGTCAAGATACGATACGATACGATACGACATGATACGATACGACATGATACGATACGATACGACATGATACGATACGATACGTCAAGATACGATACGATACGACATGATACGATACGATACGACATGATACGATACTATACGACATGATACGATACGATACGTCATGATACGATACTATACGACATGATACGATACGATACGACATGATACGATACGATACGACATGATACGATACTATACGACATGATACGATACGATACGTCATGATACGATACGATACGACATGATACGATACGATACGTCAAGATACGATAAGATACGTCAAGATACGATACGATACGACACGATATGATACGATACGGCATGATACGATACGATACGATACGTCAAGATACGATACGACATGATACGATACGATACGACATGATACGATACGATACGACATGATACGATACGATACGACATGATACGATACGATACGACATGATACGATACGATACAACATGATACGATACTATACGTCAAGATACGATACGATACGATACGACATGATACGATACGACATGATACGATACGATACGTCAAGAAACGATACGATACGACATGATATGATACTATACGATATGATACGATAAGATACGTCAAGATACGGTACGATACGACATGATACGATACGATACGTCAAGATACGATACGACATGATACGATACGATACGACATGATACGATACGATACGACATGATACGATACGATACGACATGATACGATACGATACTGCTAAGTGAATTGTAGAATTGTAGAATTGAAAAGACTGAAATCTTTCCATCACGATGGTGGTCAAATTTAGGAGTGATTTATATTCCAGGTCTTACGGTAAAGTCTTGATTATTGAGGCTGAGAGTAGAACCTGTAAACACCGAGTCGGCTGCTGTGATTTATTCATCGTGTGTCTCATGCAGGATTATTTTAGTTTCCTGTTTTGGTTTCTGGCTGTTAAACTTGAACACACCGACCCTCCACACGAGATGTTTCAGACTCCAGCCCCTTCACTCGGAGGCGACTCGCTGTTAAAGAAAGAAATCTATTTGTGATTTAAAGAATCTGAGCACCAAAGAAAGGATCAAACCAGAAACCCTCGGGTTCAGAAAGCTGCTCTTTACTCGGTGTAACAGCTACAGATCTGTGAGCCCGGGGGTCTCGTCTCGCCGCCTGTCCTCCTCCGACTCCCTCCCTGCCTCCGGAGGTCTTTTAGTACAAGTGGGATTAAGCGTGTATATCCCGGCCCCGAGCTGTCATGCTGGGGATTATGATGCTGAGGGGAGGAGAGGTGGGTGGGGATGTTTGTTCAGTCTGCTGGTGAAAGGTGTGATGGCCGGGCTGCTGGCGGGCTCAGATAATGTGGTGGCGAGGTTGGTAGGGGGGGCGCTTTAGATGAGAGTTGTCCGGCTAACATCCAATCCTTCCAGCTGGAGCTCTCCAGCTGGAAGGATTTAAAACTACGAGAGAGTTCAGAGTGACTTGTTTCCTCCTTCAGGCATCTCGATGGATCGGAACAGAGTTCTGGTTAGTTTAATGAGGAGCCGTGATTTAAGGGGAGGAGTCAGTCTGGTCTTATTTCTGTACTTTGGTGATTGATCGAACACAGCATCGTCTGAAGGTCACGTCTCTCCTTCAGATGACTCTTTGAACTCGGCATTGAGATGGTAGAAAGTTTCACGCTTGTCTTTTTAAACCTTTAAGTTTAGTGTGACCTTTTTAAACAGGCAGAAAAGTGTCCGATAATCACTTCTTCTTCTCCGCACGTCTGACTTCAGGATTAACCGCAGTCCGCAGTCCCATGTGACCAATCAGAGGAGCAGGAAGACGGGTTGTAAATTGGGAGCTCCTCATTAAAGTGACTTTAATGGAGTTATTGAGCAGATAGGGAAAATTAATCAGAAAGAAACTGGCACAGGAGCAGAGCGGTAAAAGGGGATGGGCAGAGAGCCACAGCCTCCAGAAAGTCCAGCTGCAGGAGCAGGACTACACGGGGACTACAGTGACCTCTGTGAGGCTGTAAATAACAACCTGTCAGTGAACGCACCACGTGTTTCTTTGTGTTACTTGCATGATGTCAGGGAATCGTTGACTGGTGCACACAGCACGTCTGCACACTTGTTTCTTAATTGTTGCTCAGAGTTACACATCTGGTATCTAGGCTCCGAGGCACGCTCCGAACGTGTGATTATCATCGTAAAGCGTAATCTCCTCCCTTGATTCAGGTTGCTATGCCAACTTTGATGAAAACGGGGACCTCGTTAGCACTCCTCTCCGTCTGTTGTTTATTCTGGAGCATGACTGAAGATGCGGAGGCTTCAGAAACGACGTCTTAAAGCTATCAGAGTCCGAGGACGCTCCTCACTGAGAGGGCTGAACCTGCAGCTGAGTAATCACAGGAAGGCTGAGCCCTACACGGTGCTACACTCTAATCAAAGCATGCATTTCTCATATATATAAAGTATATATAGTATAATATATGTATTTAAAGATGGATCTGCTTTGTTCTCTTTTCCTGATGAACGCCTGACAGGAAGTCTCTCCGGTCTCATCAAACACTCCTGATAAGTGTTTCACGCCTGGTTGGAAAAGTTCGCGTCTAACTACTTCCTGCTCAGTGACACACCAGAGGGGATTGTGGGTAGTGATTTGCTGGGAGGGTGAGGGGAGGTGCTGCTGGTGAGAGGTGATGTGATGGAGGTAAAGGGGTGGAGAATGGTGAAGGCGGAGTGCTCTGTGAGTAATCAGGCCGCTGTCAGCGGGGGGCACCAACATGGGGGGGGGGGCTGTTACACAGAGAGGTGGGGTGGGGGGGGACGGTACTCACTGACAGCCTATAGTTCTGCATCATTTTATCAAACTCCTCGTCAATTTTTTTGTATTTCTCCTCAGTGCGGGGCGTGAGGGAGAAGGGCTCTTCAGGGTCTGGGCTCTCAGAGTCCCGGTGCTCTTTCTTGTTCAGAGCCTTCGTTTCCCCAAACAGAAGAAGAAGAGGAGGAGGAGGAGGAGGAGGAGGAGGAGGACAGGTTGATAGAGAAATAGAAGAAGAAGAGAAAGGGTAGGTTAGATAAAGTGACAAAAGTGTGACTGTACTCACGCCGTAGCGTTTGAAGAGGCTGTCCAGGTCCTCGGTCTTGCGGTACTTGTCTTCGTTTAGCGGGCTTTGGTCGATGGAGTCGTCGCCGTCGGGCTCGGGGCTGTTGCAGCCGTTAAAGCCTTTCTTTCTCAATGTCTGAAGTGGTTAGAGAGGGGTAGAGGAGGAGGAGAAGGACGCAGGTTTACATGTCATGTCTCATGCACGCTCTTCCATGACCTCTGTTTGAAATGCACAAGGTTTTTTTGTTCTTAAAGGAACAGAAACAGAATTTATACACAAAATGCAAACAGCACAGATTTAACAAATCAAAACAACGACAGGTATCATGAGATCAATGATTTAAAAAATCACAACCGGTCCTTAAAGGAGGCCACGATGGACCCGTGTCAGACGTGGACTCAGACAAACACAGAAATCAGTGAATTCAAGAATAAAGAGAAATTCATTTAAACATTTCAAAATAACATTTTAATTATTCATAAAAGTGTCCTGATTCAAGAAAAAAGATAATCGTACTTCTCCAGGTTAATGCTTCACAACACTTCATCAACTTCTTATTCTCTGCAAATATCTCCAGATTAAATCTCTCACACAAAATCTCACACAATCTCTAGACTTCCTGCTGCTCATCTTCCTGCAGCTCATCACCCTGCTGCACATCTTCCTGCAGCTCATCACCCTGCTGCTCATCTTCCTGCAGCTCATCACCCTGCTGCACATCTTCCTGCTGCACATCTCCCTGCTGCACACCTTCCTGCAGCTCATCACCCTGCTGCACATCTTCCTGCTGCACATCTTCCTGCTGCTCATCTTCCTGCTGCACATCTCCCTGCTGCACATCTCCCTGCTGCACATCTCCCTGCTGCTCACCTTCCTGCAGCTCATCACCCTGCTGCACATCTTCCTGCTGCTCATCTTCCTGCTGCACATCTTCCTGCTGCACATCTCCCTGCTGCTCACCTTCCTGCAGCTCATCACCCTGCTGCACATCTTCCTGCTGCTCATCTTCCTGCTGCACATCTTCCTGCTGCTCATCTTCCTGCTGCACATCTTCCTGCTGCACATCTTCCTGCTGCTCATCTTCCTGCTGCACATCTCCCTGCTGCACATCTTCCTGCTGCACATCTTCCTGCTGCTCACCTTCCTGCAGCTCATCACCCTGCTGCTCACCTTCCTGCAGCTCATCACCCTGCTGCTCACCTTCCTGCAGCTCATCTCCCTGCTGCACATCTTCCTGCAGCTCACCTTCCTGCAGCTCATCACCCTGCTGCACATCTTCCTGCAGCTCACCTTCCTGCAGCTCATCACCCTGCTGCACATCTCCCTGCTGCACATCTCCCTGCTGCACATCTCCCTGCAGCTCATCACCCTGCTGCACATCTCCCTGCAGCTCATCACCCTGCTGCACATCTCCCTGCAGCTCATCACCCTGCTGCACATCTCCCTGCTGCACATCTCCCTGCTGCACATCTCCCTGCTGCACATCTTCCTGCAGCTCATCTCCCTGCTGCACATCTCCCTGCTGCACATCTTCCTGCAGCTCATCTCCCTGCTGCACATCTCCCTGCTGCACATCTCCCTGCTGCACATCTCCCTGCTGCACATCTTCCTGCTGCACATCACCCTGCTGCACATCTCCCTGCTGCACATCTTCCTGCTGCACATCTCCCTGCTGCACATCTCCCTGCAGCTCATCACCCTGCTGCACATCTCCCTGCTGCACATCTTCCTGCAGCTCATCTCCCTGCAGCTCATCTTCCTGCAGCTCATCTTCTGACTCCCACACTTCATTGTAAAAAAATGAAGCAGTAAAAGTCAGATGGATCAGTTTGACCCTCAACAGACAAACGAGGAGCCTTTTTTTATTCCAGCAGCAGATTCAAGAGGAGGAAAAAGAGCCTTGCAGTCAAAATCTCAACCTCAGACAACGTTTCATTGATTTGTCAGGTCAACGTTCACAATATCCGACGCCCACGTGAAGCCACGTTATTACCACTCAATGTGCACTCGCACTCACCCCTGCAAGGTGCTTTCTGGGAGTCACAGGTTAAAAGGGTGAAACCCAAAAGAAGAGAGCTTTGGAATAAAAGGACGCAGCTTAAGCAAAACACCCCCCCCAATTCTTCACTGAGCATACAGGAAGTACTGCAGCAGCCTGAGGCGCTCTCACATGGCGAGAAAATGTAGATTACTGAGAGATGTCAGATGACACGGCGAGGCATCGCACCGCTCTGCACAATCAACAGTGTTGCTAATTGGTGTGAAGCTTGGCGCCGAGGAAAGAGGTTGAGCTGAGAAAAAAGGGGTAAAGGGCGTGTTAGGGAGCACGCAGTGGTGTTTGTGTGGAGGTTAACGGCAGTCAGGTTGTGTCAGTGTTAGCACGCTTCGGAAAGGGCGAAAATGAAAGGGCGAGAGAGAGGGGAAGAGAGAGAGGCTCTTATTTAGAGAGGATTCTGCTCAACAAGATTTGCCGTTAAGTAGCTTTGCCTGCCGGGCCTTCGACCACACAGCCCAACTGAAAGATCCTCGCAGCAAAATGGATCCCAGACGAGAGCTGGAGAGACTTCAGTGGACAAGATGTAGCTCTGGGTGGTGTCAAAAAGAGAGAAGAAGAAGAGGAAGAAGAAGAGGAAGGAAGTCTCTGTCCTTGAAATCCACTCAGACTGTAGTTCACTGCTACAACAAACATCTCCATCTTATGAAGTCGTTTTTTTATCTCTACCTGAATCGTGCTCACCTTCCAGAAGATCAAATCAAACGTGCTGCTGATGTTAGCTGCTAACGGTTTCAAGACTAACATACAGGTAGACTTATATAACAGATGTTTACAGTAAGTGTATCTACAAGGAAACCAAAACAAAGAGCTGAAAGAAGATGAAGCAGATTGGGATTGTTCACGTTCACTGAAACTCTGAAACAGCTGCTAAGAGTTCCTTCTTTACAGTTCGGAGATATCGGAGGTCTTCAATGATCACATATAAAAACATCAAATACACAGTATCTATACCGGTGTGAGAAAGTCAGACTAACATGATCACGTGGTGTTTTTAGTGGATTGTCTGTCAGCCTCTAAGTAGTCCCTGATGATGGTTGTCAGTATTTCACTCAGCCTTTAGATTCTGTCATTAATTACCTCGTGTCGAGAGCGACTGCAGTGTAGTGGCGGTCTGATTCAAACATAAGCACATGTTCTGTGACTCCCACTGAGCTCAATCAAACGCTAAGTGAGGATGATTCAACTGCGAGCAATCCGGCCTCGAGAGCAGAGCCGGCGGAGAGTTTTGGTACCTGACAGAGCGCCGATAGAGCGCCGCCAGACCCCCGAGGGGGCGGAGACGAGAGGTTGTTTTAATTTCAGATGAATTAGTGTCACATGGTCGGAACAGGTGAGGCCAGGAGGGTAATGATGGCTGCTGGGTGTCAGAGTAAAGACACGGGCAGTTTAATAACAATAGTGCTCTTTGATATGAATCTCATTAAATCTCACAGCCTTTATCAACGCCGCTGTGTCAGAGCGTGTTTTATCGAGCAGCCCAGGCGGGTTATTACACACATTTGTTCAAACACGGAGACAGTCGCCTGATTCAGCTGTTCACTCTCACCACAACAAGTCAGCGCTCTGATCTGCAGCTTAATGCAAATGTAACGTGCAGGAGCCACCACCACCGCCGCCGCCACTCGCTTTGTTGACCACGGATGATAAAAAACGCTGTGGCAGCTGGTTTGTTAATATGTGTGTGTCCTGACCTATAAAACTAAAAGAGACAGAACAAATGTAAAATAAATAGACATAAAAGGGTTCGACATGACAAAGACGGCATGTGACGGAGGGCTGCGTGCAGGCGTGGACCTCCTGCACCCTGCTGGCAGCACACAAAGAGTCTGCAGACAAAACCAGGAGGACTCTGGAGCCATGTAGGTGCATCGCTCACATGGACCGACACACAAATATAAACCGTAATGTAGGCCATCATCAAACCATACAGGAGGAGGACTTCCTGTTCCACACAAACTGGATCTCAAGACTTCCTGTTCCACACAAACTGGATCTGAAGACTTCCTGTTCCACACAAACTGGATCTCAAGACTTCCTGTTCCACACAAACTGGATCTGAAGACTTCCTGTTCCACACAAACTGGATCTCAAGACTTCCTGTTCCACACAAACTGGATCTGAAGACTTCCTGTTCCACACAAACTGGATCTGAAGACTTCCTGTTCCACACAAACTGGATCTGAAGACTTCCTGTTTCACACAAACTGGATCTGAAGACTTCCTGTTCCACACAAACTGGATCTGAAGACTTCCTGTTCCACACAAACTGGATCTGAAGACTTCCTGTTCACACAAACTGGATCTGAAGACTTCCTGTTCCACACAAACTGGATCTGAAGACTTCCTGTTCCACACAAACTGGATCTGAAGACTTCCTGTTCCACACAAACTGGATCTGAAGACTTCCTGTTCCACACAAACTGGATCTGAAGACTTCCTGTTCCACACAAACTGGATCTGAAGACTTCCTGTTCCACACAAACTGGATCTGAAGACTTCCTGTTCCACACAAACTGGATCTGAAGACTTCCTGTTCCACACAAACTGGATCTGAAGACTTCTTGTTTCACACAAACTGGATCTGAAGACTTCCTGTTTCACACAAACTGGATCTGAAGACTTCCTGTTCCACACAAACTGGATCTGAAGACTTCCTGTTCCACACAAACTGGATCTGAAGACTTCTTGTTTCACACAAACTGGATCTGAAGACTTCCTGTTTCACACAAACTGGATCTGAAGACTTCCTGTTTCACACAAACTGGATCTGAAGACTTCCTGTTTCATACAAACTGGATCTGAAGACTTCCTGTTTCATACAAACTGGATCTGAAGACTTCCTGTTCCACACAAACTGGATCTGAAGACTTCCCTACAAACTGGGTCGGAGCAGTCGGGATCAAACTGATCTCAGATAACTTTGGAGCGTCTAACGGCTGGTCAGACGATGTCAGACAGTCTGTAATAATCTAGTAAACATGTTTTGATTTCATGGAGGTGTGGACAGTTTAATACAAAATAAAAGTGTGTAAAGGTGTACTTTTTTTACTTCCTGTGTCTTTCATGTTTGACACACTTCCTGTGTACATGACATTTCCTCTGACCTGTAAATATGAGATGATCCCAAACCGACACCAATATGTCTGCTTCTACCGTCCCTCCTCTACTCTCATAATCTGATGCCCCATTCGTCAACAGAGCTGTCAATCATGGTGTTTTATGCCCTCTCCTATGCACTATGCCCTATTTCCTCTCCTATGTACTATATTTTCTCCTATGCACTACATCCTCTATCCACTATGTCCTTTATCCTCTCCTATGTCCTATTTCCTCTCCTATGTCCTCTCCTATCCAGTACCTCCTATGTCCTCTCCTATGTCCTATATCCTCTCCTATGTCCTCTCCTATGTACTATATCCTCTCCTATATCCTCTCCTATGCACTATATCCTCTCCTATGTCCTATGTCCTCTCCTATGCACTATGTCCTCTCCTATGCACTATATCCTCTCCTATGTCCTATGTCCTCTCCTATGCACTATATCCTCTCCTATGCACTATATCCTCTCCTATGTCCTCTCCTATGCACTATATCCTCTCCTATGCACTATATCCTCTCCTATGTCCTATGTCCTCTCCTATGCACTATGTCCTCTCCTATGCACTATATCCTCTCCTATGCACTATATCCTCTCCTATGTCCTATGTCCTCTCCTATGCACTATGTCCTCTCCTATGCACTATATCCTCTCCTATGCACTATATCCTCTCCTATGTCCTATGTCCTCTCCTATGTCCTCTCCTATGCACTATATCCTCTCCTATGTCCTATGTCCTCTCCTATGTCCTCTCCTATGCACTATATCCTCTCCTATGCACTATGTCCTCTCCTATGTCCTATGTCCTCTCCTATGTCCTCTCCTATGTCCTCTCCTATGTCCTATGTCCTCTCCTATGCACTATGTCCTCTCCTATGCACTATATCCTCTCCTATGCACTATATCCTCTCCTATGTCCTATGTCCTCTCCTATGCACTATGTCCTCTCCTATGCACTATATCCTCTCCTATGCACTATATCCTCTCCTATGTCCTATGTCCTCTCCTATGTCCTCTCCTATGCACTATATCCTCTCCTATGTCCTATGTCCTCTCCTATGTCCTCTCCTATGCACTATATCCTCTCCTATGCACTATATCCTCTCCTATGTCCTATGTCCTCTCCTATGTCCTCTCCTATGTCCTATGTCCTCTCCTATGCACTATGTCCTCTCCTATGCACTATATCCTCTCCTATGCACTATATCCTCTCCTATGTCCTATGTCCTCTCCTATGCACTATGTCCTCTCCTATGCACTATATCCTCTCCTATGCACTATGTCCTCTCCTATGTCCTCTCCTATGCACTATATCCTCTCCTATGTCCTATGTCCTCTCCTATGCACTATATCCTCTCCTATGCACTATATCCTCTCCTATGTCCTCTCCTATGCACTATATCCTCTCCTATGTCCTCTCCTATGCACTATATCCTCTCCTATGCACTATATCCTCTCCTATGTCCTATATCCTCTCCTATGTCCTCTCCTATGCACTATATCCTCTCCTATGTCCTATATCCTCTCCTATGTCCTCTCCTATGCACTATGTCCTCTCCTATGCACTATGTCCTCTCCACTCTCAAAGTCCAAACTGATTAGTAGTAATTAGTAGAAGAGCGAAGACAGAACTCGTCCTCTTTCTCGTACAAACACACATTTTCTCTGACATCAGCAGCGTCTCTCTCTCTCTCTCGCTCTCTCGCTCGCCCTCTCATGTAAACATAACTGATATTAGTGAACATTGCAGAATAAACACGAGCAGCGCTCCCTCCCTCTCTCTCACTGACCATTTGTGTTACATTAGAGTAAGCTGGCATGCTCTCTCTCTCTCGCACACACACACACACACACACACACACACACACACACAGTAACACACTCTGTCGTCCTGTGGTCAGCTTGTGTCTCAGTCAGTCCGCCATCTGTTCACCTGTAGGCCCTCTCTCTCTCTCTCTCTCTCTCTCTCTCTCTCTCTCCATTGTGTTGCCAGGGTAGGATTCACCCTGCAGAGCACCACGCTGGCCTCTGACTGGCTGCAACCAATGGCAGGCCCCACCCCCTTATCTCCCTCCTTTCCTCCTCCCCTCTTTGGCTCGCTTGCTCGCCCGCCCACCCGCCTGTCCGCTCGACCTCTGTTTCCATCTCTCTCTCTCTCTCGCCTTCTCATCTCTCGGCCAACCACCTTTAACGGCGCTCTTGCTCTCTCGCAGAAAAGTGCAAAGTCTCGCACTCGTCCTTTTGTGTTTTTTTGCTCTCCATATGTGAGTCTCCCTGGACGCCTGTTTCCTCTCATCCTCCTCCTCCTCCTCTCATCTCTGGCCCTCCCTCCCCCTCTCTGTGTCCTCCTTTAACCCTCTCTCTCTCTCTCTCTCTCTCTCTCTCTCTCTCTCTCTCTCTCTCTCTCTCTCTCGTCCATATCTTGACCTGATCCAGGAGCGTCACATTCACACTCTGTCTGTCCTGTTCGTTCTGTTCGTCCCTCCTTCTCTTCTTGGCTGCGTGTCAAACCCTCATTGATCTTTTTGTTACTCACTGAATCGTTCCCGCAGCACTAAAAACGATCTGATAAAAAAAGAGGAAACTTCTGTCGTCTTTCCCGAGCGGCGTGTTGTCGAGGATTTTGTGTTAAAGGTTTCTTCTTTGCAGCAGCTCAGAGTTCTGACTCATTTCTCTCAGATTGACTTCATCAACAAGTCGTGTTTAATTTGTGTCTCTTGTTTCTTATCACTGATCCTCCTGAAAGTTCACGTGAAAAGTCTGATCACAATTAACATTTTGTTTTCTCTGATAAAAATCAAATGTTAACGTTTGGTACGGTTACACTTTGACATAAAAAACTTGAAATGTTGTTCGTTGACGTGAGAGAAGAAAAAGTCTTTTATGTTTTTATTAGGGCTGTCAAACAATTCCAGTTTTTATCTGGGGGGTCGATGGTAGCCTAATAGTTGGTGCACGCCCCATGTACGGAGGCTATAAAGTTCTCCCACGGGCGGGCGGGTTAGAATCCGACCTGTGGCTCCTTTCCTGTATGTCATTCCTTTCTCTCTCTCTCTCTCTCTCTCTCGCCCTGATTTCTGATTCTATCCACTGTCCTGTTTTTAAAATAAAGGCCCAAAAATAACTCTTAAAATCTGGATTCAATACTTCATCACATTTTTAATCTCATGTTTGTTATTCTTTTATTTCACAATTAAAAATAAAACTTGTTAGACTTTTATTTTGAATGTTTGTCCTGTCTTAAGCTGAGAGTACTTTACTTGCTGTGTGCTTTTATTTTGAAATAAAGTAAGGAGCTTCTGGTAGATGGAAGGTTAAGACATGAACACAGAAACAGGAAGTGGTTAGGGATCAGGTTGTCATGGAGATGGATCATTGTTGAGACAGAAGCCGTTTCCTGTAAGTGTTTATGTAAAATGTAAATAAAGAATCATAAATCATGACTGTTACTCTCGAAGCATCGACTGCAGACCGTCTGAGACCGGACGCTTCTTCTCTCCACAGACATCAGAACGTTTCCAAATAAAGATCCTCACGATGTTCTCCGGTTGTTTCTTTATCGTGTGTTTGACGCGTCAGCCCTGACCCTCCTCCAGCTCCGACTTTATTCATCCCACGAGTTAATGGACCCTGCTCTCTCGCTCGCTCGCTCGCTCGCTCTCTCTCTCGGGGGGGTTGAGGCCTCGGGACACTTTGCTTAGTTAGAGAGGAAGTCGAGCGTGTGGGAAGTCCCTCCTGTCAGAGAACGTGACTTCCTGAAGAGGAGTTAGTGAAATGGTCGGCCTTGAAACGCTGCAGAGAAGCTGCTGTAATAAAGAGAAATCACTTTAATTATCGCGGCGTCTCATTTTGATCTTACTGTCAGATGTTTGGAGACACGTGAGCTTTACACTCTGCCCCACAGCGAGTCCATGCATTAAGAGCTGAGATAAAAGAGTGCGTTCACTTCAATATTGATGATGGCGTCAGACGCACAGGCGGACGGAGTGAAGTCGTCTGCACAGGTTCTTCTCTAGCAGGAGTTAACATCAGACCCGTCTTATCCAATAATCTGACTTTATATCAAACACGTGGAAAATATCAGAAGTCAATTCTTTAACGAACCGTCTTCTAGGCGTCTTTTAAATCACCACATTCACTCACTTGATCAGAATTTATAAATCAAATCTGTTTCATAAACAACCAGAGCAGGGGCGCCGGTAGCCTAGCGGTAACTGCACGCCCCCCATGTACAGAGGCTGGGGTCCTCGATAGCGGGCGGCTCGGCGCTCATGTTTCAGGCTGAGTTGTCAGCTTTAACATGTTCATCGTGAAGCCATCAAGGTACCAAATAAATGCTGATGGCATTATGACCCTGTCGGCTCTCCGTAGGTGAGTCACAGCCGCTTCTCCCTGCAGCCACTGTGATCACTTCCTGTTGTGGCTATCATGGCGGCTAACAGTATCAGCTACTTAAGGGGTCAATCCTGTCAAGAGATCTCCTGTGATTGGTGACGCTCCCCTCGCTGTGACCCAGGAGGATCGGGGCATCGCCCATGATCCTTAAGCCCCTCCCCCTCCTCGCAGAGACTCTCTCCTGTGAGCTCTGCCTCCTGAGGGCTGCTCAGAGTAAAAAAAAAAAGGGCTTTCCCGTTCTCCGCCCATCGTGATGCTTTCTCTCCTCGTCTATTCATCGCCGCTCTTTTAGTGTTTCACTCGCTCGTGTTCCCTCTGTCCCCTCGCTCTCTTCCTTCCCTCGCCCTGATTGGGATCTGCAGTCAAGCGGATTAACACACTCTGGCAGGAGAGGCAGGCTGCCCACACACACACACACACACACACAGAGTCGAGCAGCACGTGCATCTCAAAGAGAGGCTGTGTGTGCATATGTATTGTGAAGGAATTTACACACACACACACAGAGACACACACAGAGACACACACACACAAGCACACACACTTGAATGTGAGATAAAGTGCTTCTAAGCATACAGGGACACTTCATGTTCAGTACACACAGGGTGATATACACAAGCCAAAAGACACACGTGTGTGTGTTACTGTGTGTGTGTGTGTGTGTGTGTGTGTGTGTGTGTGTGTCTTACTGTGTGTGTGTGTGTGTGTGTGTGTGTGTGTGTGTGTGTGTGTGCGTGCGTGCGTGCGTGTGTGTGTGAGCCTGCGTGACTAAATCCACACTTCATACTCAAAAGCACTTGCTTGGAGAGACTCACGGAGGCAGAGCAGCAAACGGGCACATTGTGTGACTATCCAATTATCCTCTCTCTCTCTCTCTCTCTCTCTCTCTCTCTCTCTCTCTCTCTCTCTCTCTCTCTCTCTCTCTCTCTCTCTCTCTCTCTCTCTCTCTCTCTCTCTCTCTCTCTCTCTCTCTCTCTCTCTCTCTCTCTCTCTCTCTCTCTCTCTCTCTCTCTCTCTCTCGCTCTCTCTCTCTCTCGCTCTGTCATCGGGTCCGTCCCGGCTCTGCCTTGGACCGCCTCACACTCTGTACCACCTGACTTAATCTGGACTCTTTGATAATTACCATATAATTCATCGGTACGCTCTCATTCGTTGAATATTTCACTCTGAATTCCCCCGACAGTCCCAGCATGCATTACGTGTTTATGACTCATGACCTGCTTCAGTGTGAGCCAAACAAAAGATGGAGGCTACGTCCAAACGATGTGTTTGAAAGTTCAACTAGGAGCATTTGAGCACCTGAAGAACTGAAGTCTGTCCTCATTAATCATCTGTAATCACTCTGAGAATGTGAGAACCCAAACCAGGAGCTCCATGAAGGCCTGATAAAAGCACATGTGGATTACTGAGCTGCAGAAAGTAGTCCCTGACACATTTCATTTATTGAGGGTAACACCTCAGGGTGCTGCATGAGTCACGAATAACATGTTCGGTTATCCAGGAAATTTGAAACCCTAAACACCAACATCACTGGGTCATGTATCTACAATCAGAGCATGAACATGTAGAACATTCAGATATTTCAGACCTTGAAATGTGCTGCTCTATTGTTGAATAATTAACGAGTCTTTAGCTTACAGCTTCATGCAGCGTGATCAAGATATTTTCTCTCAGCCCTCAGGTCACATGAGGACTTATTCCTGATCTCATGTTTCCAAATGTGGCAGCAAAGGTTAAATAATATTTATAAAAATAAGGATTAATGGAAGATGGACGCTGCTGATGTGATGCTAACACCTGCTTAGCATCACATCTGGCAGCAGAGGGGACAGCTGAGGACAAACGCTGGAGAAAGTTACTAAATGCCTCCTGGCCTGCAGAGAGAACGTGTGTGTGTGTGTGTGTGTGTGTGTGTGTGTGTGTGTGTGTGTGTGTGTGTGTGTGTGTGTGTGTGTGTGTGTGTGTGTGTGTGTGTGTGTCAGGGGTGGAGTGAACAGGGTGGTAAAGGACACACACAACGAGAAGCTCACCAGGCCTGAATATTGTATGAGGCGATCTCATGGGCCACTGCAGAGCGTGCAAACAGAGAGATACACACACACACACACACACACACACACACACACACACACATAAAGAGAGAGAAAGAGACAGAGTGACACACTTGAAAACACAAACACATGTACACACAAAAAACAGAGCCAGTGGAGCTTGAGTTGATGTGGCCCGAAGCAGCCCAACGCCCTGACACACACACGCACGCACGCACACACACACACACACACACACACACACACACACACACACACACACACACACACACACACACACACACACACACACACACACACACACACACACACACACACACACACACACACACACACACACACACACACACACACACACACACACACACACACACACACACACACACACACACACACACACACACACACACACACAGCCATCTGCAGCTGGAGATACAGCCTACAGAAAGGCTTTACTGCTGACACAGTGAGACAGACAGACAGAGAGAGAGAGAGAGAGAGAGAGAGAGAGAGAGAGAGAGAGAGAGGGAGAGAGAGAGAGGGAGAGAGAGAGAGGGATAAGAAAAGGAGGGACGGTCATGACAGACTAAATCAGGTTAAAGGAACGAGGAAGGAGGAGAGAAAGAACAGCAGGAAGGAGGAGAGGAAGAACAGCAGGAAGGAGGAGAGGAAGAACTGGAGGAAGGAGGAGAGGAAGAACTGGAGGAAGGAGGAGAGGAAGAACAGCAGGAAGGAGGAGAGGAAGAACTGGAGGAAGGAGGAGAGGAAGAACGTGAGGAAGGAGGAGAGGAAGAACAGCAGGAAGGAGGAGAGGAAGAACAGCAGGAAGGAGGAGAGAAAGAACGTGAGGAAGGAGGAGAGAAAGAACAGCAGGAAGGAGGAGAGGAAGAACAGCAGGAAGGAGGAGAGGAAGAACTGGAGGAAGGAGGAGAGGAAGAACGTGAGGAAGGAGGAGAGAAAGAACAGCAGGAAGGAGGAGAGGAAGAACAGCAGGAAGGAGGAGAGGAAGAACTGGAGGAAGGAGGAGAGGAAGAACTGGAGGAAGGAGGAGAGGAAGAACAGCAGGAAGGAGGAGAGGAAGAACGTGAGGAAGGAGGAGAGAAAGAACAGCAGGAAGGAGGAGAGGAAGAACAGCAGGAAGGAGGAGAGGAAGAACAGCAGGAAGGAGGAGAGGAAGAACGTGAGGAAGGAGGAGAGGAAGTGACAGACAGAAGGGTGGAGGTGAAAAACATGGCAGCTAACTCTGCTACCTCAGTCTAAGTATCCGCCCACTCATATCAAAAAGTGCTTGGTCGACACTTTCCCTGAGATTTCAGCCCTGATTGGTTTAAATCTCAGTGGATGCAACAACAGCAGCACCTTCAGCCCTCTGCAGACCAAACAGTCCCAGGAAGTTAAAGTCCTGTTTCACTGTTTCTGTGTCCGCTGAAAATCAAGAGATGGAGTAGCTGGGCGATGTGTACTAATGAGACACAGACAACTTAACAATCAGCCTTGTGCAACACATCCTTAAAAAGGTCACTTTACTCCTGGCATGAGACGAGATGCACTGTGCAGCGTTTCAGGTGCAGGTGGGTGCGATGCTATGTGATGCAGTATTAGCGTTGTGTTTGTTGAGTTGCATTGTGTAGTATTTCAGTGAAGTGCGGTGCAGTGTAATGGGAAACGTTGGGATGCGATTTGATGTGAGTGAATACAATCAGATAACACACGCTACGCTACAACACGCTACGCTAACAAACGCTGCTCTTTTTGTCCCTGTAGGTCATTCTGACTGAAGGGACACACACCATTACACACTTCCCAATAAAACATGTTCATCTTTTAAACACAACATAAATCAGTGCAAAAGTTCCAAACACCAGGACCTTATCGCACATCCACTACAGCCTCAAGAAACATGATCTTAATGAACATGAAGCGACCAATCCGTGAGCAGATATGAGCGTCCTGTTCTAAACGTCTCCGTCTCTGTCCCTACAAACAATGACACAACCAGTTTCACGTTCAAAGTCTCTGATTCTGAGCTGCAGACCACGATCAAGAGACATGGATCTATATCTTTATATCTATATCTGTGTGTAACAGTAAACTGAACCACAACAGATCCTGGTCTTTGTAAAGAACCAGTCCCAGTTAGATCTGGATCTAAACTGGACACAGTCGACGACTGTGCCGCTTTTCTAAACTCAGGACCTTTATCAAACACGTATATATACATTTATTTTTAAACGTCTTGACCTTTGGTGGTTAAGAAATGCTCAAATAAAAGATGGAGACTGAAGGTGCCTCGAGGAATCCAGCTCCTCTCGACTTCCTGGAAGAGCTGCAGTGAGAGAGCAGCTGGATCTGAAGCCCCCCCCAGCTCACGAGCTGCTGATTGATTTAGATGTTAGTGGATAGCTACAGACAACACGGAGAAGAGCGATGCCTTAAAGCTGAAGTTAGAGGTCGGAGGAGCCTCTCAGATGAATCAAACTATCTTGGAAGCCTCTGGGCTCCTTCCAATAACACATTTGATGAAACAACCTGAGAGAGGGAAATAAAGCTCATCATGTGGTGCTCAGGTTCACCTCTCCTGAGACTCAGGTAGGTTGGCTTGGTTTACAAAGGCAGTATGTAACTCTGCTGGAATATTATAGTCTCCTCTTCTAAAGTAGGGCTTTTTCAACCAATCAGCAGCGTGATGGTGTAATACTGCAGGGTTAGGGTTAGGGGGGAGGGGGATGTATCAGACGATATATTTACAGTCTGTGTGCAGCTGAAGACGTTTACAACCTTACACACCAGAACTTCCCTTTCATTTAAATATATCACCGTGGTTACACGTGAGGAAAACAGATTATACTCCGATATAACTGGCGTTAGGAGTCAAGTCAACGTGCAGAGTCCTGGTAAGTACAGATCATGAGAATAAGAATACAGATTTGATCTCATGGTAGCTGGATAGTCAGAGGCTGTGTGTTCACGCTGGAGGAAGACTGAAACCCAAGCTTTCAACAGAACCATAAATATGTGCCGGGGTCTCTGCAGCGACAGCGTTTGCAGCTGACCAATCACAAACTCCTGCAGAGAAACGTGCTAAAAGAACAGCGAGAGAACGCTGAAAGGCAGGAGCGCTCCGGCTGTAAGTCCACGCTGCATATGAAGAACCCTGAGTGCTGTTCTGCAGAGTGCACGGCTCGCTGAATCATACCTAACCATCTCGTGTTGATGAGAGGGCCGTTATGTATGAAAGGGTCAGGAAGGCGTGTGGATGTGCTCCGTGCTGCGTCTCCCTCAGAGACCACAGAGAATGTTCTCCTATTACAGGATCGCCCTCACATCTTCATCACTGACCTCTCTTCGAGTCAATATGCTAATGAGCTCATGTTACAGCTCAGCCTCTTCATTCATC
>CM036542.1:277500-347500 GCA_020745685.1 Tautogolabrus adspersus | reverse complement strand
CCTCCATCATCTCTCCATCATCTCTCCATCATCTCTCCATCATCTCTCCATCATCCCTCCATCATCTCTCCATCATCTCTCCATCATCTCTCCATCATCTCTCCATCATCTCTCCATCATCTCTCCATCATCCCTCCTTCATCTCTCCATCATCTCTCCATCATCTCTCCATCATCCCTCCATCATCTTCTCTCCTTTAAGCCTCTCTTATCTCATCCTTCTGTCTTTCTCTCTCTCTGTCATTTCTTATTTCTCGCCCTTGTTTTCTCTTCCTCTCTTCTCTCTCTCTCTTTTTTTTCCACATCCTCCCCCCACTCTCCCGCCCTCCATTCGCACTCGCTCACTCATTGCTTCCTGCTGCCACAAATCAAATTATATCGGGGTCGTATCCACGGGCAACCGACTCCCTCTCCTGCCTCCCCTCCGCCCCCCATTTCCCACCTCATCACACTCTGCTTCCATCATCTTACCTCCCTCGCTCGCTCTCTCTCTCTTTTCTCCTCCTGTCTTTATCTCACGGCCTATCTACATATCTCCCCCTCCTCCCCCTCTCTCTCTCACAGAATGAGCAGATGAATTATGTTGCGATGTTTGAAAGGGAGGAAATTACGGCTGTGGAGGATGACGAGTGGTTGGTGATGAAGAGACAAGCCTCCTCCAACAACAACAACAACAACAACAACGTCAGCTCTGCTAACAAACCATTAAACCATCCATCCAACCAGCACAGGCGCTGAAAACAAACAAAACCACCTCAAACATCCTGATCAAACACTCCCTCTCCCTTCTTCTTCCTCTCTTAGAAAAAGTGGGCGGCGGGGTAAGTGACTCTGGGTCCCGCTGTTTGCCACAAAAGATAAACAAGCTGGAGGTAATTGACATTAAGAGTGGAATTGCCAGGTAACCAATGGCAACTGAAGACTGAGACATCGTCAGCGTGGAGCGAAAGGAAGAGAAAGAAAGGGGGCTGGTGGTTTGATGTGTGTGTGCGTGTCTTGGCGAAGTGGTGGCGGTGTGGCAGATGGATGAGGAAACCACCACTGACAACCGCAGCCTCCTCACGCTATTTCCTGTAGCTACAGTCTCTCTCTCTCTCTCTTTCATTCGCGAGCAAACAGTCTGGCTCACAGCGTCCCGTCTGAACAGCTCAAACTAAACACAGATCACAGATCAGAGCCGTTTGACCACGTTTATGGTTTAAAAAAAACAAGGTCACAAACAGAAGGCGTCTGTCAGAGAGCGCCTCAGAGTTTAAAAAAAAAAGAACTGAAGACGTCTAAAAAATGATTTTTAATCATAATTAGATGAACACGAGTCTGAGGTTTGTGTCCGCCTGTAAAGGGTTAAAATGAAGATTCCTCTTCACCCAATCAGAACTTTACCTCTCTGCTGTTGCTAGGCAGAACATGCTTTACTTTCAGCTCTGTGATTGGTGGTCCCAGGGGGCCTATAAACATAGGTTCTCCTTTCCGACGTGTGTTTGTATGTCAAGAGACAGGTCACCTTTTCAAACTTTTATTTTGCAGAGCGCCGCTGACGTCAACAGACGGCGTTCTGAAAAGATCAAATATTTTCAAATCAAAGCGCTCGTAGCGAGCGTACAGAAAAGGCAGAGGACTCAGAAAAAGACGCTAGGCGCGCACTTTTTCTCCAGTTTCCGCCTGCTGCAGCAAACGCTCTCTCCTCGTTGGTCAGTTTTTAAAAAAACATGGCGCTCAGGTGGACACGGTTCATTAACCCACAATCTCCTCCTCTCTGGGTTTTCTTTCAAACATTAAATTCTGTAGAAGAAGAACAACCCGGCGGGCTCGTCTCCTCGTCGGTTAGACTGTCTCATTCAACAACCGCTGTCTCCGAGTATAAAACATTAAACACGTCGGATGACCCTGAGACTGAGAACTTCTTCGTATAGCGTGCAGCAGGAGGATGACTTTCTGCCTGTCAGGTGGGCGGGTCCATAAGTGCGTGATGTCACGTGAAAGCTCTGAATAAGGCACTGTGTCAGCGTCTTCAATTGCAGAAAAACTGAGCGCCCAGCGTCTGTTTTCTAAGAGCGCCGCCTTTTTCGTGTGGTGGCTCTGAGCGCAAAGAGTTAAAAAAAGTTAAAGTTCTCCGAAAGGCGGAACATGTTCCCCGTAGTTAAGCCGCCTACAGATCGTGTCTTGTATCCACATCCTCCTCGTCCGCGTCTGATCAGGAAATAAACGATCTCAAATATAAAACATGCAGTAAAAAGTGACGGAGCAGCGTCGCTCATACAGTGGCCGTTATCAACAGACTGTTGTCATGGAAACAGGACGGACGGGCAGTGCTCTTCTTCTCAGCAACAAACGCTTCATGCAACACTCCAGAGCGCACAGCCAGCAATTTTCTGCCCAGAAAAAACGCCAGGTGGACACGGGGCCTAAGAGGGTTGCAGCCTTTAAAGCAGGGGTGGGCAACTGGCGGCCCGGGGGCCCCAATCAACCCTCAACGTGGCCCTCAGGTCAATTTTTACATGAAGAAAACATGACAAAATCTGCCATGAAATCATGAAAACCAGAAAAATGTCTATAACAATATTTGATCACTGGTATACGTTGAGTTAAATTTGAGACATAATTGACTGTAATCGTTTTTGGATCCTACAGTTTGGCCCCCTGACACTGAGAACTCAATGAATGCTGCCCTTGCTGTGACCAAAGTTGCCCATCCCTGCCTTAAAGCCTTTGTCACAGCTGCCAGGTGAGACATTGTTCTGAAGCCGTCACAATCATGACCAATAAAAGAGCTCAGGTGAAATGCTGAACCCAAAGAACCTTGAAACCGCCTTAAAACGCTGTTAACATGATGCTGAATGCACGTTTACTTTGTGCACTTTGTTGTGAAGCTTTCGCTCTGGTTTCACGGTTCTTCATCTCATCACGCCTGAAGGGTCACGGTGTCAAAGACGTGAGGACACCTTCTCTCTGATGGGAACAACACTCTGAGATGAGATTTTAAAAAAGCCCTCAGATGGATTCAAACAGTCCGACATGCTCTGCACTCTTCCTCCTGCGTCTTTTGTCTCCATGAAGACACGTTCTGTTTGAGATGCTGTCGTGCTTCCAGCCGGGGCCCACACTCTGAGCGCTGTTTATTCTGCACAGCTTATGGCTTCATCTTTGAATGGACACGTAGGAGGGTGACAGCCTCAGCCCTCATGTACTGATCATTAGCTGAAGTAACGCCGAGCAAGCGTGGAAGAAGGAGTCTTTCTACGGAATGTGACAGAAGGACTGAATCCTGTTCCAGCGTGGATGTGTCTGTGGATCACACCGTCAGATATACAGGAGGAAACGCTGCTGGTTAATCAGCTGAGCGCGATCAATAAGTCATCTTTGATTGGGACATTCTGACCGTGTATCACCACAGAGTGCGTCCCCTTATTGACAAACTGTTCAACACCTGAAACAAACGCCAGCACCGTTAACCTGAGCCCGTTGGAGCAGAAAGCGTGCGCCTCCTCCTTCATGTCTTTACTGATGAATAACGAGCCGTCATACTCTGCCGCTGACCCCCTGCAGGCACCGTTTGTTCTCCTTTATGGAAATGCGACCTGCTCAGATTGATGAGGAGAAAACTGAGGATGATTTTCCAAACCCTGCGGCCGGCTGGCGGTCACACCGCTCAGGTTGTTTCTCTCTCGTCTTGTTTTTCTCCTCGCTCCTCGTGCTTCTGAAGGTGGGCGCGTCAAATCCATTACTCAATCTGCTCAATGGAGCAGAGCCCATTTACCAGTTGACTCATTTTGGATGGATCATTTCCCCTTTCATCCTCTCTGACAATGCAGCTGATGTAACCAGAGGGGCTGAGCGGAGCAGGGCCGTTGTGCTCTTTTTTCTTCACCAGAGGGAGAAAGAAACTGCAGTGATTGTTCTGCAGAGTCATGTGAGCCTCATTAAACATGATGCCACTGTATTGTTCTGTTGTTGGATCAGCAGACAGCCAGTACGCTGCTCATGCTACATGCTACATGCTACATGTGAAGACTGCGTGGAGACTTCTCATCACACGAGTCTCAGTTTTCTGTCACCACGGTGGAATAAAGTTGTGGAGGAGCGTCCTGCTCGAAGGTCTGAGCAGGATGTGTTCAGGGCCAGTTATTGCTGCCTTCAGGTGCTCGTGGGAAACATCGAACTTCTCAGTTGTGCAGCCGTAATGACAACACAAACAAACATGAACGCTAGAAGTGAGGTTGTTTTGTTGTGGCTGATGTTGAAGCGAGCAGCTCCAAGCTCCGTAAAGCTTCAGCAGCAGAATGACGAGCACAGAGCGAGCGTCAGGTGAACGTTGTTATCCATGTGACTCACCTGGTGTCATTTAGAGTTCAAAGTCTGCCTGCCTGCTACAACTCAGATGCATTCACTAAAATGTGAAACTACTAAAAAGTGACAGTTACCATGAACAAATAACTAAATATTTTTCAAACATCGACTGTTGACTCAGTTTGTGTTGCCCTGAAACATCCAACGTCACGACTCAGCACATTTCCCACTCGTGATGACGACTTTAGAGAACCGTTCATGAGCTCAGAACGATAGAATACCATAAATACAATAAATATGATAAATAGGAGGAGCACATGAAGGCAGCAGTAGACCATAATCCTGCAGCAGCCATGTTGCTGTGATGTCACACTCAGGGTGTCTTCCTGTTCTGTTCCAGGTTTAAGTCAAACCTGAGCGACTGAGACGATGTGGAGCTACATCAGAACACGGTTTGAGTTAAAGACATCATTAATAAACACTCAGCGTGGCCTCTGAGTTTGCTGATTTGATTTGATTCCCGGCTATCATTCACTCATTTCATTCATGTCTGAATTTCTTGGTTTCTATTCGTCTTCTCTGAGTAACAGCATCTTGATTCGGTCTCTGTGTCGATGTTCTGAACACTAAAGACGTTCTGACTGTGGCTAGATGGACGTCTGCTTACCTGTCTGTTGCGTTCGTCAGTGATCCTCTGGATCTGGATCTTTTTCCTCCCCATGTTTTCGGTGTGGTGGTGGGAGGGTCCTGAGGGAGCGGAGGGGTCGTAGTCAGGGATGGCTGTGGTCGCGTCTCTCTCTCTTAAGATGTCTGGTCTCCTCTCCGTGCGCTGTCGAGGACGAACGTCTCCACGTGGATTTAAAAGAGTTTTAAAAAAAAGAAAAAGACAGGGAGAAGGAAGAAGAGGAAGATCAGGGTTTGGCGTATTGCACCCTCTTCAGATCATGGTCCTGTTTCCGGGGTGAAGGTCATCCACACACAGGCTGACGGGGGTCCTCTGGCCTCCCCTTCACCTCAGCTGGGCAGCTCCTGAAACACAACACAGAGACATTTTTGAGTCTGAGCGAGAGACTCTGCTTTGTTTGCATACGCTGACCCACTTTATCTACTCCAAACACTGGATCGCCCTGACCCCGTGTACAGCCAGAGAATAAATGATGCAGCCATGCAGCGGCGGCGCCGTCAAATCAGAAGCACGTTTGGCTGAAACATGAAGGGATGGGTGGGTGGGAGTGTTTGTGGAGCTACATGCGGAGCAGGAGGCCCTCAGGGGCCCGGGAGGAGGGAGGCTGTGCTGTGTCAGCTTCATTAGAGGCATCACCGCCACATCACTGATCTGCTGGTCGCCCGCGGCACACGGCTGCCCGAGCCGGGGCCCGCCTGACACGCCGAATGTGGTTCCCCAATCGAAGGCAGAGAGGGAGCGAGAGGGGGAGAGAAAGAGACAGAGAGAGAGAGAGAGAGTACAGAGAGTGGACATGTTCTCTGTGTCAGAGAAGACTTCCTGTTCTGAGCTGGTTTAACGTTTCAACACGGACACGTTTTCACTCACTGTTAAATATCAGACCTAAAAAACATCAGGAGAGATCATCATGAGGAGAACAATAATATTCTAAATATTACAGAAGAACACAGATGTAACCTTTCCTGGAGTCAACGAGCTGAACTTTTGTTGTTCTGACATCATGACCGTCAGGACAGACGTCACGGACGAGGACGGGTTCTGACTGATGACACACTACGGTTCATGTTCAGTGATGATGTCACGCCTGATTACCTGAGCCGACCTAATTCAACACTTCCATGTGACGAAGATAAAGCGTGTTAAAATGAATGTCTGACTAACCCTGAAATAAGGCGGCTCTGCTGCATTCTGGGACGCCTGATCAAACATATAAAAAGGGTTAAAAGTGGCCTTCAAAGAGAGGCGGGGTCTCTGAGCGGAGGGAGTCTGCAGACTCATGAATGAACAAGGAGGAGGCGGAGCAGGAATGGCAACAGAGGCGAGACTGTTTTAGGCCCCGTTTCTACTATTTGTGGTTCAGCATTAAAAATAGCGCTCTATATATACATACAGACTGTGTACACACAGTACAGCGTGCTCTCTCTCTCTCTCTCTCTCTCTCACACACACAGACGGCAGCGGGAGCCAAGTGGCAGCGTTACAGAGCTGAAGCATCTGGAAAGCTGCGAGTACAGACACCACACCAGCTCTCCAGCATTGTTTGCATTCTCTCTACCTGGGAGAGCAGCAGCAGAAGAAGAACGCCCTCCGTTTACATCCATTCTTATGAAACAAAGAATGTGAAACAGGCCGTCAGGAGACTGACGTTCCCTTTGTGCTGCTGTGGGCGTCGCAGCGCTCTGCACGCTCGTTTGGAGAGGATGCACTTGGCTCTGCTTTGGCGATGAGTTGCTCATGAATAATGCACTGAAGGAAAAGAGTTTGTGTGTATGTGTGGGGGGGGGGCTGAGAGAAAGAGGGTGTTAGGAGTGTCATAATTGTTTTGTAAAAAGGCTTGATGAAGAACTGGAGGCTGCTTCCTACATGGAAAATCTACAATAAGCTGCAGGAACTGAATGTACAAACTGTTGGCAGCATCGCTCTCAAATTCTCCGCCAGCTTCTCCTGCACGGTTCTCTTAAATCCTCTCTTCTTCATCTCATCCTCATCTTGTCCTTTTTAGACAGACACAGATTTAACAAAAGCATAATGAATACTACCTGGATCACCTCATTAGTGTGCTTCTTAAAAAGGGGTAGGTGTTCCTAATATGTTGTGCAGTCACTCGTTTCATTCAGCTCCAAATGGCACTGCTGAGAGGTGCAGGTAACATCATTTAGCTGCAGAATAAAGAGGTGTGTGTGTCTTCGTTAGCTGCTGAGTGAGAGGGGGGCTGACTCTGGTTGTGCTGAAGTTCAAAGGCAGTGCACTGAGGGATTTGTCTTCAGGCAGCGGGCTGATCACACATGAAAAGGATGCTTTATCTGCCCGGGGGTGGTCAAGTCTCAACCTTTTTACCCTTCATGCTGCGGGAGCTCTCTTCCCATGTCTGATGTCAGACAGAATCTCTGCGCTCACATGGGAAGCAGGAAGGCCTGGAGTGTGGCTGCTGCCTGGCCGAGCAGGCGAGAGCGCCGCAGAGGCTCTGCACAATGAAAAGATTAATGCTGATAATTAGGAATCTGCAGAGGTCCCAGATAAGAACCCTGGGGAACATCCAGAAACGTTTAGATGTTTTATTTTACAAGAGCCGTGTAACAGGCTCCTTCTTTTAAGATTTATAAGAGCTGGACTCAGGGAACATGGTGCATTAAAGCACAAATGGATTAGAGAGCTTTCAAGGCACGGACGTTTCAAGTACATCCACCACATTTCTAGTTTTTAAGATCAGATGCTTAAGCTGTCAAGACTTGATGAAAATGTAACCATCCCTGTAGATAAACTGGGAAGATTGGCTGAAAAAGAGTAGAATCTGCCAACAACAGCCCTTAAAGCATTAAACAGGCTGGAAACTGAATCCCATACAAAAGGAGGACCTATCAGGCTTTCCTCCTCACTTCAAACTGCTAACCCTTCCTATGCTAACATAAGCCGTTTTCACGTATGCACTCTATATCTAGATAATTTCGGGAGGACTGCTCCGGAATTGCTATGGAAAAAATAATCGGGGTCTGGCAGGAGAAACTCCTGGGGAAGTCTGAGCAAGATGAGGTTGTTTGCGTTCACATACAGTTCCTCTGGGAAATATCAGGAGTTTTTCAGGAGATATCTGCAAGTGTGAAAAGCCCTAATAGTGTGCTAACAGTAACAAATTCAGTCAGTACACAGTAAACACTGCAGGGAGGCCTGCCGTCACTATCTACCCAGTTAGCTGCTTCCTGTTTTCTGCTGGAGAGAGAGTACAAACCACATGCTGACCAAGGTTGTCAGTATTTACGATAGTAGATACCCGATGAAAACAAAAGAATCTGTTACTTTAATGATCGACAGTATCCAGAAGTATCAAAGCTTTCAAAACAACTTCAGATCTACATTGCACAAATACGTCATCATCATAAGAATGAGAGGGAAACCCTCGCTTCTCTCCAGCTCTTCCGTCTTGTCCCAACGTTTACAACTTATTTGTGCAATTCAGACAGGATTGGCAGGATTTTGCCAGCAATTTTTGGAAATCAAAAACAACCAAATACTGGGTGTCTGGGACTTTTTGTGTTGCCGTGGTAGCTCACATGTACGGAGCCTGGGTCTGTTGAAGCTGGCCGTGTAGTAAAGAGGTAAGACTTAGAAGCGCTGTGTGTGGGTGTGGTGGGCGGTGAGAGCTGGCACGGAGGGGGGGTGACTCTGGGACGCCAGAGTTCAATGTTCCCGAGGTGCAGCGGAACTAATCGGAAGAAACACCAGTTTGTGTTTGATTTAATGGAAATATTACAAACTGGCAGTTGGAGTTTTTTCGACCACCTTCAGCATCTGCTTCAACAACATGAACATTTGATTCCCGCACTCTGCTGATTGGTGTTTAAAGCAGAAGTATTCAAAAGGATGTCATGAGTGATTATTAAGGGATAAAAGCAGAAAACAAATCAAATATGAAATATTGTTAATTTCTCAAACAAACAAACTACGATATTACACTCGTGCCCACTGAGCTTCATAAAGGGTGAATGAGGTCGGAGCCTGCAACGAAGATTAGTCCATAAAAGAACAGTTTGAAAATATTGCAGCGCATCATTATCCCTGACATCTGTCACTGTTAAGCATTCAAAGCTTCAATCTTCTCTTCCAGCCATGTGAGTGGAAAGACTCACGCTGCGAGGGGCAATATTATGATTTGGACATTCATTCCTGGAGAGAAAGTCGACGCAGCAGTGTGCTTCGCTGTTCTGAAGCTGGACGCTTCCCACTACAACCACCGTCTTCTCCAGTTGGACAAAAGGAAGCTCCCCTTGGGGAACCAGGGGTTAAGTGACTTGCTAAAGGCCACGTCACCCAGATTTTCCCAGCCGGTCGATCTGTGAACTGGTGACCTTCCTCCTGACAACCTGCCTGACAGTCCTGCAGGCTAACGCTGCCCTGGATATTACTGATACATCCCCACCGATGTATCCGCCACAGGCTGAATGTGTCAGGACCTGCAGGGAGGGAGCGCGGCACCGACTGAGTCATGACACAATAACAAAAACACTGACACGCCACAAAGAGCAGCAGGAGACTGGTGTGTTTGGAAAGATGTGATGCAATGAGGTGATGAGTGTACGGGTCACATACAATTAGAGCAGAACTAAATCTGAAACACACTAACATATCTCCATTAAAAATATAGGTGTTCTGTTGGTCACACACTTTGAAACTTGTGCACAACTCATGTCTGCACAGCTCAGGTCTGTACAGCTCATGTCTGCACAGCTCAGGTCTGCACAGCTCATGTCTGCACAGCTCATGTCTGCACAGCTCAGGTCTGCACAGCTCAGGTCTGCACAGCTCAGGTCTGCACAACTCAGGTCTGCACAGCTCATGTCTGCACAGCTCAGGTCTGCACAGCTCAGGTCTGCACAGCTCAGGTCTGCACAGCTCAGGTCTGCACAGCTCAGGTCTGCACAGCTCTATAAAGTAGACTTTTGAGACTTTTCTTTTTTGAATTTTTAAGCAGCATCATCAACTTTACTATCAAGTTTGGCCAAAAGAGTACGCTGTGTCACTACTGAAACCACTCAGAGTGAACACGTGTTAAAGAAGACAGTGTGTGTGTGTGTGTGTGTGTGTGTGTGTGTGTGTGTGTGTGTGTGTGTGTGTGTGTGTGTGTGTTCCTCACTGCATGTCCATCCTACACTGCTCGGGTGTGTTAAATGTCAGCAGAGCAGCCTGGAGTAGAGAGATAACAGTCAGTCATGGGGGGGTTTAACTTGTAAAGGGGGGAGTGAAAACTGCAGCCGGAGCCGTACGCTGCAGAGAAATCCATCACTCCACACTCTCATAGTAACATCTGTGGAGGCTGAACCCCGCCACCTCCCCGAGTGATCAGTCCACATCGGGCCAAAACCCTGATTACTACAACCTGGATTTATCTGGACCTGCACAGTTTAATGGAATGACTTCAGAGCCTACAACACCAGGAATCAGCGAGAACTCGAGTCAGTGCTTCCATCATAGTTTGAAACATCTTGGCCATGTGACGACAGCCGGGACTCCGACGCAGGAAGTTTAACAAGCTGGTGAAAAGCTTTCAGAGTTCAGAGTATTTAGGACATGATTGCGTTGCATAGTCCTCCGTCATGTTATGTTTAGTTTACTTGTCGCTTCGCTGCATAACCTAACTCTCAGCCGATACAGTAAGGATGTGAGAAGGCTCACTTATCTGAAGCTCCTCGAATTCTCTGCTCCCAAGAACGATGTTATGTCTGCACATGGCATGAAAAACACTACTAACCAATCAGCAACATTTTAATCTGTCGCTGATTCGCTGATCATCAAATAGTGTGGACGTAAACAAATCTTTGCACCACTTCAGCATGCTCTACATGCGACTGTTCCCCCCTGACCTCAACCAAACCAAGTAGTGTGAACGTCGACCTGACTGTCCTGTTGTTGAAGCTAAAAGACTCCACACATCAGTGATTGGTGCTTACAGCCCTTAATGAACACATCGGATGATCCGGCGTCCCGAGTCGCTCCGGTTTGAATCAGTTCATGAACTTTTGACAGATGAAAACAAAAAGTAGTAAACAGAACAATCCTCTCCTAACTGTGACACGGCTCTCCCTCCTTTTGTTGTCCTGGATCATCCAATCAGGAGTCGGCTCTCAGGGCTGGGTGTGTTTACTTTTGGCAGTGATGTAACCCGACAGGTCAAACCACATACATGCCTTGACAGGGGTTAGTCTCCCCATCAACAGCACGCCACACGGCGAGTACTGTGGGACCTGCCAACACATCCTCTTCTGAGCTGCTGGACAAAGACGCCTGTGTGTGCTTTCACACGCTGCATTATGGGTAATATCTGGGTATATTCTGCTGTATTCCTGCCAAAGGCACACACACACACACACACACACAGTCGATCAGTGACGGCCGGGGCACCCTGTGTTAAAGGCGTGGGTGTGTTGTTTGTTTTTAAGTGTACGTGCTCGGGGAGACTGCGGCCCGGCAGTGTGGGCGTGATTCACGAGGCGAGATGCACAGATCCCATCACAGCCCCTCCCCTCCCACCCCATCCCCCAAACACACCTCCACCACCACCTCAGAAGTGCTGCCCTTGCACGGCATCAGCCCCCCTCCCCCCTCTCAAAAGACTTACCCATGATTGGCCAAGAGGAGGGGGGAGGGGGAGGGATTTTTTTCTTCTGCCAGGGTTGGCAGCATACGCACAATCACAAACCAGGTTTCACATTCAAAGCTAGCAGCTGCTCCACTGATTGTAACCCCACCTTTTACTCCACCTGCCGATGACTAAAACATCAGACTGTTGTTGGTCCAGCAGAGGTGCATGCTGGGTGAGTGAGGCCCAAGTGTCTGACTGTTGCCCAGGAACCTGCAGCAACAACCAGTAAACAGGCGACAGCTGGTCCTGGCAGAACACCCTCAAGGTTGGGCCGCAAACCGAGCCTCTCCGGGTCAGATGAGGAAATTCATCGGCCCGGTTAAGACGCCAAATCCCCCACCCAGCCCTCCAAGAGCCCATTGGTGGGTCTGTCGCTGCTCCAATCAGAAACAAGCCCATCAGATACCCCCTCCTTTAAAAGCTGGTTCATGTTTACAGAGTCTCTGCATGTTGGCGAGCTGCAGATGAACTCTGGCATTAATTCCTTCATGGTGACAGCGATTCTTAAAGCGGAGCTCCAGAGTTTCAGCCTCTCCTCTAAAGCTGGAGCTCTCAGCAGAGATGGAACATTTAGAGGCTGGTCAGTCTGAAAACAGCTGTTCAGTTTCAGCCATCGTCACATTCAAAGTCAAAACACTGAACATATTTCACTCTGCAGCGCTCGGCCCCTCAGACATGATGCATTGTGTTCAAACGTCTTTACCTGCTCGTTTGTCGACAGTTCTTTTAGTCCAATGATCTGAACAAACCTCTTTCTATCTCCAAAGTGTTTATAGTTTATATCAGCTGGTCCTCCAAGACAGGAACGTTTCTTTTGATTCAGAAAACAAAAGTCAAAAACCAATCTGATGCAAAGTGACTTATTTAAAGACTTCTTCCTCCGTCCTCTCGTCACTCTCACTCCACTCTTCAGCGTCTATAACCTCGTTTCCACCAAAGGCCCCCAGAACTAAAAGGTTCCTGTGGCCCATGGTTGTATTACTTTGTAAATGACTTCATTGATTAACAATGAAAGAAGACGAGTGCTGTGTTTAGTGTCATTAAAGAAAAGAAGAATGAACACTGGATCCCTCACTCCCCTCAGTTCACTCAGAGACACCTCTTAGGAAGAGAAATGATTTTAACCCTGTGATGAATCTCTTTAAGTTAATATTGGGGGAAAGTATGTTTTTGTGATTTTGACATTTAAACTTTAGAACATCTGATGTTTTATTGTGAATACAGAAGATCTGTGTAGGATAGGGTTAGGGTCACCAAAGTCAGAATACATTTGATTAAAGATGTTTTTGTGTCATTGAGGATAAAGATGGGAGGATGTGAAGATAACTAACAGTCCAACTTGGAAAGAACTCAGTTTGAAATTAAAAATGCGATACTTCAAGACACCGTTTATCATTTCTAAATATGACAGAAGACACATTTATGCTGGAGGAACTGTAAACAGGTTGGAGATCATACTCACATCTTTTAGGGATTCAAACAGAAATACGAACCATCCTCGGAGTAGAGTTACCGCTTACAGCGTCATATTACATCTTAGGTTTAATACCGGATGGAGCCATGGATAAAGGTTACTACACATCCTTCTTCTGGTGGCGAGGAAAATGAGAAACACATCCTGGCTTAGACCTCCCACCCTTCTCCAATCACTTCAATAAAATCTATAAAGGTTTTCAATCCAGATGAAACCTCTGACTCTTCTGTTGTTTGATTTTCTATTTATTTTATTGTTAGTTTAGTGAATGTGTTCTTAAAGTCAGACTTAGTCTATAATAATGTGTTTGTACCTTTTTATAATTGTAACAGTTAAACTTTGATTAAAATAAAGGTAGGGTAAAAACAATGGGCTCTCAGCTCTTTCAAACACAGTGGGTGATCTAACACCCTGCTGTGACTGACCAATCAGAGACATTCAGCTCTGCAGGGGCTGCATGCCCTGTTGTCAAAAGTCCCTGGACCTTCAGAAAGTACATAACCCCTAGCAGGGTCTTTTTTAGGGGTCAACTTCCACCCCAGAACTACATTTCTACCCTGGTAGATCTGGTGGAAACGCACGTAGTTCCTCAAAAAGACCAGAGTTCTGGGGGAAAGTTCCTCCGGTGGAAACGGGGCTAATGAGATCCGTTGCAGAGCGCTTCTCACCAACGCTCATTTTTGCTAGGTTACTAAAGTTAACCTATGCTTCCATCAGTAATGTCTGTTAGGTGTGTTTTAGCTCTGAGTGTTTAATATTTACTTTAATTCAAAGAAATATCACCAAGAAAACATGAAGACGATGTAAAGGAGTCATGGGTTATAAAAAACATGTGACCACGCTCGACAGTGTAACGAGCGAGTCTGTGAGAGTGATGGCAGTGAAGCAGAATCCGGAAAGTGATGACACGATAAACGGTGAACAGTTCCTGCTGTAACCTGGGTCAGTCGTGTGAACAGTTCCTGTTGTAACCTGGGTCAGTCGTGTGAACAGTTCCTGTTGTAACCTGGGTCAGTCGTGTGAACAGTTCCTGCTGTAACCTGGGTCAGTCGTGTGAACAGTTCCTGCTGTAACCTGGGTCAGTCGTGTGAACAGTTCCTGCTGTAACCTGGGTCAGTCGTGTGAACAGTTCCTGTTCTAACCTGGGTCAGTCGTGTGAACAGTTCCTGTTGTAACCTGGGTCAGTCGTGTGAACAGTTCCTGCTGTAACCTGGGTCAGTCGTGTGAACAGTTCCTGCTGTAACCTGGGTCAGTCGTGTGAACAGTTCCTGCTGTAACCTGGGTCAGTCGTGTGAACAGTTCCTGCTGTAACCTGGGTCAGTCGTGTGAACAGTTCCTGTTGTAACCTGGGTCAGTCGTATGAACAGTTCCTGCTGTAACCTGGGTCAGTCGTGTGAACAGTTCCTGTTGTAACCTGGGTCAGTCGTGTGAACAGTTCCTGTTGTAACCTGGGTCAGTCGTGTGAACAGTTCCTGTTGTAACCTGGGTCAGTCGTGTGAACAGTTCCTGCTGTAACCTGGGTCAGTCGTGTGAACAGTTCCTGCTGTAACCTGGGTCAGTCGTGTGAACAGTTCCTGTTGTAACCTGGGTCAGTCGTGTGAACAGTTCCTGCTGTAACCTGGGTCAGTCGTGTGAACAGTTCCTGCTGTAACCTGGGTCAGTCGTGTGAACAGTTCCTGCTGTAACCTGGGTCAGTCGTGTGAACAGTTCCTGCTGTAACCTGGGTCAGTCGTGTGAACAGTTCCTGCTGTAACCTGGGTCAGTCGTGTGAACAGTTCCTGCTGTAACCTGGGTCAGTCGTGTGAACAGTTCCTGCTGTAACCTGGGTCAGTCGTGTGAACAGTTCCTGGGTCAGTCGTGTGAACAGTTCCTGCTGTAACCTGGGTCAGTCGTATGAACAGTTCCTGGGTCAGTCGTGTGAACAGTTCCTGCTGTAACCTGGGTCAGTCGTATGAACAGTTCCTGGGTCAGTCGTGTGAACAGTTCCTGGGTCAGTCGTATGAACAGTTCCTGGGTCAGTCGTGTGAACAGTTCCTGGGTCAGTCGTGTGAACAGTTCCTGTTCTAACCTGGGTCAGTCGTATGAACAGTTCCTGGGTCAGTCGTATGAACAGTTCCTGGGTCAGTCGTATGAACAGTTCCTGGGTCAGTCGTGTGAACAGTTCCTGGGTCAGTCGTGTGAACAGTTCCTGCTGTAACCTGGGTCAGTCGTATGAACAGTTCCTGGGTCAGTCGTATGAACAGTTCCTGGGTCAGTCGTATGAACAGTTCCTGGGTCAGTCGTGTGAACAGTTCCTGGGTCAGTCGTGTGAACAGTTCCTGCTGTAACCTGGGTCAGTCGTGTGAACAGTTCCTGTTGTAACCTGGGTCAGTCGTGTGAACAGTTCCTGTTGTAACCTGGGTCAGTCGTGTGAACAGTTCCTGTTGTAACCTGGGTCAGTCGTGTGAACAGTTCCTGCTGTAACCTGGGTCAGTCGTGTGAACAGTTCCTGTTCTAACCTGGGTCAGTCGTGTGAACAGTTCCTGCTGTAACCTGGGTCAGTCGTGTGAACAGTTCCTGCTGTAACCTGGGTCAGTCGTGTGAACAGTTCCTGCTGTAACCTGGGTCAGTCGTGTGAACAGATCCTGCTGTAACCTGGGTCAGTCGTGTGAACAGTTCCTGCTGTAACCTGGGTCAGTCGTGTGAACAGTTCCTGCTGTAACCTGGGTCAGTCGTATGAACAGTTCCTGGGTCAGTCGTGTGAACAGTTCCTGCTGTAACCTGGGTCAGTCGTATGAACAGTTCCTGGGTCAGTCGTATGAACAGTTCCTGGGTCAGTCGTATGAACAGTTCCTGGGTCAGTCGTGTGAACAGTTCCTGGGTCAGTCGTGTGAACAGTTCCTGGGTCAGTCGTGTGAACAGTTTCTGGGTCAGTCGTGTGAACAGTTCCTGCTGTAACCTGGGTCAGTCGTGTGAACAGTTCCTGCTGTAACCTGGGTCAGTCGTGTGAACAGTTCCTGGGTCAGTCGTGTGAACAGTTCCTGCTGTAACCTGGGTCAGTCGTATGAACAGTTCCTGGGTCAGTCGTGTGAACAGTTCCTGCTGTAACCTGGGTCAGTCGTATGAACAGTTCCTGGGTCAGTCGTATGAACAGTTCCTGGGTCAGTCGTGTGAACAGTTCCTGGGTCAGTCGTGTGAACAGTTCCTGGGTCAGTCGTGTGAACAGTTTCTGGGTCAGTCGTATGAACAGTTCCTGGGTCAGTCGTATGAACAGTTCCTGGGTCAGTCGTGTGAACAGTTCCTGGGTCAGTCGTGTGAACAGTTCCTGTTCTAACCTGGGTCAGTCGTGTGAACAGTTCCTGTTGTAACCTGGGTCAGTCGTGTGAACAGTTCCTGCTGTAACCTGGGTCAGTCGTGTGAACAGTTCCTGTTGTAACCTGGGTCAGTCGTGTGAACAGTTCCTGTTGTAACCTGGGTCAGTCGTGTGAACAGTTCCTGTTGTAACCTGGGTCAGTCGTGTGAACAGTTCCTGCTGTAACCTGGGTCAGTCGTGTGAACAGTTCCTGTTGTAACCTGGGTCAGTCGTGTGAACAGTTCCTGCTGTAACCTGGGTCAGTCGTGTGAACAGTTCCTGTTGTAACCTGGGTCAGTCGTGTGAACAGTTCTTGCTGTAACCTGGGTCAGTCGTGTGAACAGTTCCTGTTGTAACCTGGGTCAGTCGTGTGAACAGTTCCTGCTGTAACCTGGGTCAGTCGTGTGAACAGTTCCTGTTGTAACCTGGGTCAGTCGTGTGAACAGTTCTTGCTGTAACCTGGGTCAGTCGTGTGAACAGTTCCTGTTCTTACCTGGGTCAGTCGTGTGAACAGTTCCTGCTGTAACCTGGGTCAGTCGTGTGAACAGTTCCTGCTGTAACCTGGGTCAGTCGTGTGAACAGTTCCTGCTGTAACCTGGGTCAGTCGTGTGAACAGTTCCTGCTGTAACCTGGGTCAGTCGTGTGAACAGTTCCTGTTGTAACCTGGGTCAGTCGTGTGAACAGTTCCTGCTGTAACCTGGGTCAGTCGTGTGAACAGTTCCTGTTGTAACCTGGGTCAGTCGTGTGAACAGTTCTTGCTGTAACCTGGGTCAGTCGTGTGAACAGTTCCTGTTCTTACCTGGGTCAGTCGTGTGAACAGTTCTTGCTGTAACCTGGGTCAGTCGTGTGAACAGTTCCTGCTGTAACCTGGGTCAGTCGTGTGAACAGTTCCTGTTGTAACCTGGGTCAGTCGTGTGAACAGTTCCTGTTGTAACCTGGGTCAGTCGTGTGAACAGTTCCTGTTCTTACCTGGGTCAGTCGTGTGAACAGTTCCTGCTGTAACCTGGGTCAGTCGTGTGAACAGTTCCTGCTGTAACCTGGGTCAGTCGTGTGAACAGTTCCTGCTGTAACCTGGGTCAGTCGTGTGAACAGTTCCTGCTGTAACCTGGGTCAGTCGTGTGAACAGTTCCTGCTGTAACCTGGGTCAGTCGTGTGAACAGTTCCTGGGTCAGTCGTGTGAACAGTTCCTGCTGTAACCTGGGTCAGTCGTGTGAACAGTTCCTGTTGTAACCTGGGTCAGTCGTGTGAACAGTTCCTGTTGTAACCTGGGTCAGTCGTGTGAACAGTTCTTGCTGTAACCTGGGTCAGTCGTGTGAACAGTTCCTGCTGTAACCTGGGTCAGTCGTGTGAACAGTTCCTGGGTCAGTCGTGTGAACAGTTCCTGCTGTAACCTGGGTCAGTCGTGTGAACAGTTCCTGGGTCAGTCGTGTGAACAGTTCCTGCTGTAACCTGGGTCAGTCGTATGAACAGTTCCTGGGTCAGTCGTATGAACAGTTCCTGGGTCAGTCGTATGAACAGTTCCTGGGTCAGTCGTGTGAACAGTTCCTGGGTCAGTCGTGTGAACAGTTCCTGGGTCAGTCGTGTGAATAGTTCCTGGGTCAGTCGTGTGAACAGTTCCTGGGTCAGTCGTGTGAACAGTTCCTGGGTCAGTCGTGTGAACAGTTCCTGGGTCAGTCGTGTGAACAGTTCCTGGGTCAGTCGTGTGAACAGTTCCTGCTGTAAAGTCACTGTAAAGGTTCTTTGTTTTTATCCATGCTTTAAAGAAGGAGCCGACAGAGTCTCACTGGATGAGGAGGCAGAAACAGATTCTATCAACGTGTGGAGAAAATCATCTCACAGTTCTCATCATTGATTTCAGCGTCATAGTGATGTTTGACCTGCACACCACAGACGTGATCAGTCACCAGATGAAACGTAACACCGTCACACACCTGCACAGGTGAATCCACCAGCTTCCAGCATGTTTGGATCATTTGTCTTCATGTCAGGATGCTCTCACTGGACATAGAGTGATGAATTAATATTGGTGAAGTATTGATCCGCTAAGACTTCAGACTAAGCCACTGATCACTCACTTTGACGTCCTGCTGCAGAGGTCATGACCCCAGCAGCTCCTCCATGCAGAGAGGTTGCTCGCCATCTTCCTGAAACATGAAGCTCTCGAGTCCTCCGATGATATTCTGCCTGCAGTTCTCTTATATTTCATCAACAGTTGATTAGGAACGATATGGTGAAGTACAATGTCAGATATTCGTTGGACACTTTACCCAGCATGCCTCAGAACAGTATGGATATTTTAAGGAGGGGGAGATGCTGCATCGTCCCTTCAGTCTGCACAGACTGCTCTGCTTTGACACTTCGGGGGCTCAGGGGGACGTTTACATCCTTTAACGTTTTCAGAGTCCTTCATACTCTTAAATACCAACATTAAAATCTCATTTATTTTAATAACCGATTATCAAAAGTACCAAAGATTGAAGAAAGACTTCAGATCTTCAGTCAAATTTTAACCAGAAGCTTTCGCGAGACAAAAAGGGAACGACGGCACAAATATGTTGGAAATGTTTCTTAATTTGAACTTAGACAGAGTGCAGGAGTCTGTCTGCAATTTCTGTTCATGCAAAAGAAGAATTCCTTCAATATTGGGTATCTACTAATTTAGGGGGTAGCATAAGCCCCCTTTGAAATCTGATTGGCCACCCCAGGTGCCACCCCAAAATCTATGATTGGCTATTAGCCTAATCAGAGGTGGGACTTGAAATCTAATATTCTGGCTGTTTTGAACAGGCTAATGGTCGTACTTTCAGTTGTAAATAAATACTTTGCCCTTTCAAACGAAGATTCATCCGCCTCTTGATCCTCATTCATCATCCCTTCCATCAGCACAGACACACGTTGACCCCACTCTGACTCTGTTCACAGGTTTCCAGCCTCATCTTCAGTCTCCGCGCCGCCACAACAAAAAGCTCCGTCACACAAAAAGACCTGCAGACAAAACAACGATGTCATCAACATGACACCCGGGGACAGAGGCTGCAACGCCCTGGCCGGCATGTTTACCACAGTTTGAGCCTCACCAGTGGAACACGTTTCTCAGGACAAGACGCCTGACGCTCAAACACAAACACGTTCAGGTGGTTTGATCTGTGCAGCCAGACCAGGAACAAAAACTCCTCCAAGTTTTTAACATTTCATTCTGTTTACAGAGATTTACAGATTTACCCGCCATCAGCGGTGAAATGTGAAGAATGCAAACACACAAAAACACACACCGAGACACACACACACACACACACACACACACACACACACACACTCACACACACACACACACACACACTCACACACACACACACTCACACACACTCACACACACACACACACACACTCACACACACACACACACACACACTCACACACACACTCACACACTCACACACACACACACACACACTCACACACACACACACACACACACACACACACACACACACACACACACACACACACACACACACACACACACTCACACACACACACACACTCACACACTCACACACACACACACACACTCACACACACACACACACACACTCACACACACACACACTCACACACACACACACACACACTCACACACACACACACACACACTCACACACACACACACTCACACACACACACACACACACACACACACACACACACACACACACACACACACACACACACACACACACACAGAGACACACACACAGAGACACACACACTCACTCACACACACAGAGACACACACACTCACACTCACACACACACACACACACACACACACAAAGAGACACACTCACACACACACACACACACACACTCACTCACACACAGAGACAGAGACACACACACACACACAGACAGACACACACAGACACACACTCACACACACACACACACACACACACACACAGAGACACACACACACACACACACACACACACACACACACACACACAGAGACACACACACTCACACACACACACACAGACAGACACACACAGACACACACTCACACACACACACACACACACACACACACACACACACACGCACACACACACAGAGACACACACACACACACACACACACAGAGACAGAGACAAGCAGCTGCTGAGAACACCATGGTCTCTTTCTCTTTCTCTCTCTCTCTCTTCTGAGATCCTGACACAAGGCCGAGCGACACGGCAGGTCAGTCGTCACCTGATCAACCTACTGAGGGAGCATCATCACAGGAACACCTTCATCAATGCCATCTCAGTCTTGAGAGTAATTAGAGGATAAAGAGGCAGACACAACATCTGTGTGAGGCAAAGGAATTCTTTGAGATATTTAAATCAAATGTGCTTTATGATATCCAGACTTTTGAATCAGCGCGAGTTCTCCACCAGGACAGGAGCTGTCAGCTTCTCATCATCAGCTTCACATCCCTGATGTTTGAAATATATCACTGAACCTTATGGAGGATTTCAGTCCTCGTCCCTCCACACAGGTCTTCTCTCGTCAAACACAGGAGGACCCCAGCGATCCAAAGAGTCACCTCATAAAGAAGTTTCATATTAAACATCAGTGTTTGTCTTTCAGCAGACACAGGATGTTAGAGAGGACTCATATCTGTCACTAATGTCTCTTTGTCTGTCAGCAGCTGTGTACCCAGCGTTCTCTGTATGATGACCGCAGATGATGTGAGAAGACAGCTGACGAGACTCCACGCGGGCAAGGCTGCAGGTCCAGATGGGGTCAGCCCCAAGGTGCTCAAAGCCTGTGCCCCCCAGCTCTGTGGAGTCCTTCATCACGTCTTCAGCATTAGCCTGAATCTACAAAGAGTCCCTGTGCTGTGAAAGACGTCCTGCATCGTTCCTGTACCGAAGACGCCGCGCCCCTGCGACGCTAAGGACTACAGACCGGTGGCTCTGACGTCTCACATCATGAAGACTCTGGAGAGACTGATCCTGGATCAGCTTCGGCCGATTGCCAGGTCCCGATTAGACCCCCTCCAGTTCGCCTACCAGCCGCAACTGGGAGTGGAGGACGCCATCGTGTTCCTGCTTAACCGTGTCTACGCTCACCTGGACAAGCCGGACAGCACTGTGAGGGTCATGTTCTTTGACTTCTCCAGTGCTTTCGACACCATCCAACCGGCTCTACTGGGTGAGAAGATGACGACGATGCAGGTGGATGCTCCTCTCGTGTCCTGGATTGTTGACTACCTGACTGGCAGACCGCAGTATGTACGCCTTACACACTGTGTGTCAGATAGGGTGGTCAGCAACACGGGGGCCCCACAGGGGACGGTCCTGTCTCCCTTCCTCTTCACCCTCTACACCACGGACTTCAACTACAACACCGAGTCCTGCCATCTTCAGAAGTTTTCTGACGACTCGGCTGTAGTTGGATGTATCAGCAAGGGTGATGAGGCCGAGTACAGGACTGTGGTGGGTGACTTTGTCGTATGGTGTGAGCAGAACCATCTCCAGCTCAACGTGGAAAAGACTAAAGAACTGGTGGTGGACCTGAGGAGGAGGAAGGCACCGGTGACCCCTGTTTCCATCCGGGGGGTCGATGTGGACTCTGTTGAGGATTACAAATACCTGGGAGTTTACATTGACAATAAACTGGACTGGACTAAGAACACTGATGCCGTCTACAAGAAGGCCATGGGCCGCCTCTACTTCCTGAGGAGGCTGAGGTCCTTCAACATCTGCAGGACGATGCTGAGGATGTTCTATGAGTCTGTGGTGGCCAGTGCTATCCTGTTTGCTGTGGCGTGTTGGGGCAGCAGGCTGAAGGTAGCGGACTCAAACAGACTCAACAAACTGATCCGCAAGGCCAGTGACATTATCGGGGTGGAGCTGGACCCTTTGACGACAGTGTCAGAGAGAAGGATGCTGTCGAAGTTGCGTAGCATCTTGGACAATGCCCCACACCCACTCCATGACGTGCTGGTCAAACACAAGAGCACATTCAGTGCTAGACTGATCCCTCCACGATGCACCACAGAACGCCACAGGAGGTCATTCCTGCCTGTGGCCATCAAACTTTACAATGCATCTCTCTAAGAGGCGCACACTGTATACTTGTACACTGGACTTATTTACTTATTTATTTAATGTGCAATCTGTCTTTGAACCGGTCAACTGTGCAATATATTTATAACTGTATATAGAAGCAATATGTCTATACGTGCAATTATCTACAAATATGTTCTTATGTTTTATAGAAACTGTTTATTACCATTATACTATATATTCACACCTGCAATCTGTCTTTGAACCGGTCAATAAGAACAATATCTTACACTAATACATACACCGTGCACTACCTGTTCAACACCTGTAAATTCATCATGTTTATCTCTACCTTGTACATATGTTATTATAGTGTTTACTGAGTACTTACTTCTTGCTTATTTTTATTGCTATTATTATCTCTATTTCCTACTGTGTATTGAAGAGCTGCGCTGGCACCCGAATTCCCCCCCGGGGATTAATAAAGTATTTCTGATTCTGATTCTGATGATTGTTATATCCACTCACACTGTACGACTGAATCATTTACGACCTACGACCAAAGCTCTCAAGATGTATGTGCTCAGTGGGATCGTCAAACACGACCTGAGAACTCACAGAGTCCGGGTTTCATCAGGACGGAGAACAGAGTTCATAAAGTTTCCTTTGTGTGTTTCTGTTGTCTCATATGAACGACTCAAATACACACACAGTCGTTCAAACAATTCAGGAATTGATTCGACCGGTCAGGAGCAGCTGATCTGGCCGTGATTGGTTGGCTTGCCTCCTGTAAACAGAACAACTGATGATGCTTGACCCAGTGAAACTTATCCTGACTGTAACTTAGAGACAGTCAGCAGCTTGTTCCTTCAAAAAAAAATACAGACAAAGTAAAGCTGCTCCATCGTCCCTTCTGGGCCTCCGTACATGTGTGCTGGTGACTGTGTCTGCAGAGACCCTGTCCTCTGACTGGATTTTACTGTTCTGGTTTGTTTTGGTTGACTCGGGATGTTTCTGGGCGGAGCTGGTGTGTTTCCTCCAGCCAATGACAGCGCAGCAGGTGAGTTTAGGAGTGGATACAATTCAGTGATTGGACGTGATTCAAACCGGTGAATATGACGGACGTGGACGTAGCAGCAAAGAAGAGAAAATATAATCACAGTGAGGAGAAACACCAAGCGGATAAAGCTCGTTCTAAAACGAGGGTGAACCTTGTGTTGGCTTTTACCCGTGGACGTGGAGTTGGTCTGCTTCCTGTTGGACAGGCAGGTGACAAACACCGGCGGTTAGCTTGTGCTAGCGTGCGTTAGCTTGCAGTGTAGGTACAAGCAGTAAACGTACACACTACGTCCTGCAGCGGACAGGACGATGAGGTCTCATTCTTTTCCAAAGTGACCGAGCAGGAAGTCAAACACAGAGCTTCAGCCTGATTCTGCTCGCCGTCTGCTCTAAACGGAGCGTTTGTCAGCAGCAGCTCAGCTCACAGTCCTGAAGACAAACTGAGGAGCGTTAGGGACACTGATCTATAACAGTTCTTACATGAACACACGCTGCAGTATCATATCTTCACATCGCACACAGTCTGTCATGATTTAAAGTCCACTCTAACAGCTGTTCATTTCACGTTGTTTATTATCGTCTGTTCTGATCCTCTTCTTTAAGCGTCTTTAGAGCCAGTGGAGCTGTTTCAGGATTTCAAATCTTTAATCTGAAAACAAAGATGAATCTCCTGGATGTGTAAAGAAACTTTACCGTTTGAATCAGCAGACACGTTTATTTGGAGACAAGGAAGTTTTGCCTGAGGATAAAAAACCTTCTGAATGATGAAGGAAACCAGCTCACGTTCTCTGCTGTGTTCACTGAATCCTTTTTATATTAAATCAAACTATTCTGCTGTTAAAGGTTAGTTTCAGAGAAGAAGAGACCCCTGCAAAACATTCGCCTCTAAAGAGTTCAGACTTGTTTGTAAAGTTTACAGTTTGCTCCGTCGTCAATAGAAACACGATGACGCAGCTCAAACGAAGACGCAGAGTGCTCCTCAAGTGATCGTTTTAACTTCTCCACTACAGAAGCAACAACAACTAACCCTAACCCGACTCAGCTTCACAGAACACAAGATATCAAAGATCTAAGCGTTCAACTGTTCAACTCCACCACACGGTCTGAAACAGATGTCAAGGGCACACACACTTGGTCCACACATTAACGACAGCGTCAGCCTTCCATTCAGGAGAGAAGAAGAACAGGTGTGACGTTACAACAAGCTCTCCCAGCCGTAAATCTCCCCCACAGACCCCCCCTCTGTTCTGTGTCCTCTGTCAGCACATTTCAGGGTCGGGGACGGTGTCAGCTCGGCGGCTGGTGATGAAAAACAGGCCCCGCAGAGAACGTCACCTCGCACTCCTCGCTATCTACCTCGTCAAGTCCTCCGAGGCGCCAGCAGAGCGCCCAAAACCTAAGACTTCCTGGTCTAGATTAGGACACGTTTCTGTGACTGTCTGAAGAGCTTCAACTTTAATCGAGGAGGAGAAGTAACGGGAACGATTAAAGCCTTAAAGAAGCCGTCTAGAACGACGTTTACTACACAGGTCATGATGGTTTACAGAGACAACGCATTCAGAGCGATCAGAGCAGAGGACACACACACACACACACACACACACACACACACTCCCTCCTCTTACCGTAAGGGATTAAAGGTGCCTAAAGGCGGCGTTCTGAGCTCGCTCTCTGACACAGACGGGAAAGTGGTGGTCCTGATTCTGGATCGAGGAGGTCAAATTAAAGCAGATTTATTCCGACCATGCAGGGAGGAAGTCCTGAGTCCTGAAGAGTCCGGCTCTGAGCAGCACATGTACCCAACAACGCTCGACTGACAACTGCTGCTGGAACGCCGCGCTCCTGACACCCCAAACTGCCCCTCTCTCACTGGACCCCCCACCTCTCCTGTTGCTGCTTCTTGTTACCCCCCGCCTCCCTTCAGACTCTCCCCCCACCTAAACCCCTCCCAGGTCACCCTTTGCCCTAATGTGCCTTCAGCAACTGCCACCAATCCATCAGTGTCTGCAAGGACCACGAGCCGCTCGCCATTGGGCTCTTTAAAGGAGCAGTACACAAACGGGTTCGGGTCCAGGACGGATTAGACCCTGGTTTAAAGAAGTCTAATGACAGTACCCCACAGGAGGACTCCTGCTTTTACATCTCATAATAATAAAGTCATATTTCACATCTGGTTTGTGAGGGAGGAATTCAAGTCTGATTGAATTTCTGTCAGCGAGGGATCAACGATATCAACTCACGATAGGATTCACATCACGACTTTATCATTTCAATAAAGATATTAAAGAATAAAATAAAAAAATAAATATTTGAGTTAGTTTCAATTCTCTGACAAATTCATAAAATACAATTTCCATTCTTTTTGTCTCACTGTTGAATGTAGAGACTAAAACATCAAAGTCACACTGACTTCACTTGTTCCCGTCCTCTCTCCGTCATGAGGTCAGGATGGAGCGCAGTAAACAAACGGTGGTGTACTGGTCAGTAAATAAAGCTGGTGGAGCGCTGCTTTGATTGAAAAGACTCCTCAGTTAAAGACAACAGGTGAGCAGAGGAGGTGAGCAGAGGAGGTGATCAGAGGAGGTGAGCAGAGGAGGTGAGCAGAGGTGATCAGAGGAGGTGATCAGAGGAGGTGAGCAGAGGAGGTGATCAGAGGAGGTGAGCAGAGGAGGTGAGCAGAGGAGGTGATCAGAGGAGGTGAGCAGAGGTGATCAGAGGAGGTGAGCAGAGGAGGTGAGCAGAGGAGGTGATCAGAGGAGCTGAGCAGAGGTGATCAGAGGAGGTGAGCAGAGGAGGTGATCAGAGGAGGTGAGCAGAGGAGGTGATCAGAGGAGGTGAGCAGAGGAGGTGATCAGAGGAGCTGAGCAGAGGAAGTGAGCAGAGGAGGTGAGCAGAGGAGGTGATCAGAGGAGGTGAGCAGAGGAGGTGATCAGAGGAGGTGAGCAGAGGAGGTGAGCAGAGGAGGTGATCAGAGGAGCTGAGCAGAGGTGAGCAGAGGAGGTGAGCAGAGGAGGTGATCAGAGGAGCTGAGCAGAGGTGATCAGAGGAGGTGAGCAGAGGAGGTGATCAGAGGAGGTGAGCAGAGGAGGTGATCAGAGGAGGTGAGCAGAGGAGGTGAGCAGAGGAGGTGATCAGAGGAGGTGAGCAGAGGAGGTGAGCAGAGGAGGTGATCAGAGGAGGTGATCAGAGGAGCGGAGCAGAGGAGGTGATCAGAGGAGGTGAGCAGAGGAGGTGATCAGAGGAGGTGATCAGAGGAGGTGAGCAGAGGAGGTGAGCAGAGGAGGTGAGCAGAGGAGGTGAGCAGAGGAGGTGAGCAGAGGAGGTGATCAGAGGAGGTGAGCAGAGGAGGTGATCAGAGGAGGTGAGCAGAGGAGGTGAGCAGAGGAGGTGATCAGAGGAGGTGATCAGAGGAGCGGAGCAGAGGAGGTGATCAGAGGAGGTGAGCAGAGGAGGTGATCAGAGGAGGTGATCAGAGGAGGTGAGCAGAGGAGGTGAGCAGAGGAGGTGAGCAGAGGAGGTGAGCAGAGGAGGTGATCAGAGGAGGTGAGCAGAGGAGGTGAGCAGAGGAGGTGATCAGAGGAGGTGATCAGAGGAGGTGATCAGAGGAGCGGAGCAGAGAGACTTGCAGGCTGTGGGTCTCTACTTCACAACTATCAGCGTTATTACACCCGTGTGTGTGTGTGTGTGTGTGTGTGTGTGTGTGTGTGTGTGTGTGTGTGTGTGTGTGTGTGTGTGCATCCTCCAGTTGGATCCTGAGCTGCCTGCAGTTGGACAGCAGCTGCTTACATACGTTTTGGTCCACTGGACCCTTTAACCCCCCTGCTCCTGAGACACACACACACACACACACACACACACACACACACACACACACACACACACGCACACACGCAAACACACACACACGCAAACACACACACACACACACACACACACACACACACACACACACACACACACACACACACACACACACACACACACACACACACACACACACACACACACACACACACACACACACACACACACACACACACACACACACACACACACACACACACACACACACACACACACACACACACACACACACACACACACACACACACACACACACACACACACACACACACACACACACACAGCTGTCGGAGAGTTAAATACACCGGTAATGTCTCGTGCCACTCGACCAGAACTCCCTCCCTCTGCTCCACAATGACTCCTCTGCTGTCACACTCCTCCGGCTGTGACGCCACATCTCCCCCTCCCCGCCCGCTCTGATGGAGCCCGCCGCTGAAGGCTACGATGTGACGCCGTGTCCGAGGCTGTGGAGATCAGACGCTGGCAGTCACAGACTCTGGGAGATACAGTTAGCTGACAGCAGACCAACTCGACTGTAAAAGGAGAGATCTGTAAGCGTGTGTGACAGCAGCTCTGCTTCCCAAGGAACAACTCTCAGCCTCTTTGACCTTCCCTGACCTTGAAGTCTCGGCGGGGGCCGGAGGGTGTGGGAAACAGGAGGCCAGGAGTCTGCTAAACAGTTGTGTCATTGAGTTTCCACACAGCACAGTGAATGTATGCAAGGGCGCCAAATGGTTCAAAAACGGGCAGAAAATTCCAAGAGACCATTTCTCCTGAAAAAACAGAGAGAGAGAGAGAGAGAGAGAGAGACAGAGAGACAATGAAGCAAGAGAGAGAGGGGACAGAGAGAGAGAGATTCAAAGAGAGACAGAGAGAGAGCGACAGAGAGAGACAGAGAGAGAGCGACAGAGAGAGACAGAGAGAGAGAGAGAGAGAGAGAGAGAGACAGAGAGACAATGAAGCAAGAGAGAGAGGGGACAGAGAGAGAGAGAGAGAGATTCAAAGAGAGACAGAGAGAGACAGAGAGAGAGCGACAGAGAGAGAGAGAGAGCGACAGAGAGAGAGAGAGAGAGTCCCATCGTCACAGCATGGAGGACCCCATCACCTCCATGACAAACAAAACAGTCAACAATATTTTACTCTCAGATATTTTAATGCACCGCCATCTCCACTTTGTAAAACAGGCTAACAAGCTAATGAGCTAACAGCTAACAAGTCAACGAGCTCTGTCGAGTGAGAAAGAGTAAGAAGATCAAGAACATTTTCCTGTAGGACTTTACAGACTCTTTCAGCACCTCATCGAGCTCCCTCCTTCCTCCTTCCTCCTTCCTCGTGCATGTCTACATGAGCGACAGTTGGGGTTTGGCGATGCACTGCTCGTGAGCTGTTAGGACCCTCAAAGAGGAAACAACTGAATCAAACTGATTTAGTTGCTGCCGCTCGCTCACGTTACATGCTGTTAGGGTTAGGGACACGCTGTCAGGTATCTCAGTAGACCAGATCTATCATCACAGCCCGGTTCTGCTGGCTTAAGGGAGTAAACTGGTACGTGATGATACATAATGGACATTGTCGGTGTCACTTTGGGGATCAAAAAGCTGTCAGAGTATCTCTTCTTGATAACTGCCTCGTTTCACCACTCTCTCTCCACACACACATGATCAGTCCTGGTGGTGCCTGGCTGCCAGGGGACCCTCCGTGTTGAACACGGGGTGCTGGCCTGGAGCCTGAAACGGGGATCTATGCGCCTACCTCTGCTTCTCCTGAGACAAACAGGAACGTAAGCCAAGGCTGTGCATGCAGAGGGGATCTGGCTCTGAGGAGAGGTGGGGGAGGCACAAACACAGAGAGAGAGGAGATCTATTCTGTCTCCTTTCACAGAGCGGTGAGAGGAAGAAGCTTCTTGGCCCGCAGGCGAGTGTATTTATGTTGAAAGGGAACACGAAGCGTAGAAGCTGCAGCTCTCTCAAGGATACACACGGCCACGTAGCTGCAAATACTCAGGACCAGTTTGAGGAAAGAGAAACACATTGATTTTGTGTACGTGTGTGTGTGTGTCACCTGAGTCATGTGCCCCCACAGAGACAAGCTGCAGAGGTTTAGTTGAAGACAAGTGTATTTAGCTCTCTGTCTTTCTACCAGGTGACGACCACGTTGTTGAATAAACATGATTGGCTTTCATAGGTTTGACAGTAAATAACCTGATTATGTAAATGAGCCTCTTCCTCCTGACCACGACAGCGATGAAAGGAGGATATTTAAAAAATGACAAAGCTCTTCTCTCTCTTTCTCTATCTGCAGCTTTTCTCTGCACGTAGCTGCGCTCTCAAACCAACAGAGCTGAACTCTCAAGCCGACAGAGCTGAGCTCTCACGCTATCGGAGCTGCGGTCTCACGCCGATGGAGCTGACAGAGCTGCGCTCTCACGCCAATGGAGCTGCGCTCTCAAACCAACGGAGCTTCGCTCTCAAGCCGATGGAGCTGCGCTCTCACGCTGACGGAGCTGCTCTCTCATGCTGACGGAGCTGTACTCTCATGCCGATGGAGCTGACAGAGCTGCGCTCTCGCTCTCAAGCCGACAGAGCTGCCCTCTCACGCTGACGGAACTGCACTCTCATGCTGACGGAACTGCACTCTCACGCCGATGGAGCTGACAGAGCTGCGCTCTCGCTCTCAAGCCGACAGAGCTGCCCTCTCACGCTGACGGAACTGCACTCTCATGCTGACGGAGCTGTACTCTCACGCCGATGGAGCTGACAGAGCTGCGCTCTCGCTCTCAAGCCGACAGAGCTGCCCTCTCACGCTGACGGAACTGCACTCTCATGCTGACGGAACTGCACTCTCACGCCGATGGAGCTGACAGAGCTACGCTCTCACGCCAATGGAGCTGCGCTCTCAAACCAACGGAGCTTCGCTCTCAAGCCGATGGAGCTGCGCTCTCACGCTGACGGAGCTGCTCTCTCATGCTGACGGAACTGCACTCTCACGCCGATGGAGCTGACAGAGCTACGCTCTCACGCCGATGGAGCTGCGCTCTCAAGCCGACAGAGCAGAGCTCTCAAGCTGATGGAGCTGCGCTCTCAAGCCAACAGAGATGCGCTCTCACGCTGATTGAGCTGCACTCTCACGCCGATGGAGCTGCGCTCTCAAACCGACAGAGCTGAGCTCTCAAGCTGACGGAGCTGCACTCTCACGCCGACGGAGCTTCGCTCTCACGCCGATTGAGCTGCGCTCTCACGCCGACAGAGCTGCGCTCTCACGCCGACGGAGCTGCGCTCTCATGCTGACGGAGCTGCACTCTCACGCCAACAGAGCTGCCTCTCACGCCGATGGAGCTGCGCTCTCACGCTGACGGAGCTGAGCTCTCACACTGATGGAGCTGACGGAGCTGACAGAGCTGCGCTCTCACGCTGACGGAGCTGAGCTCTCACGCTGATGGAGCTGACGGAGCTGACAGAGCTGCGCTCTCACGCTGACGGAGCTGAGCTCTCACACTGATGGAGCTGACGGAGCTGACAGAGCTGAACTCTCACGCCGATGGAGCTGCGCTCTCAAGCAGACAGAGCTGAGCTCTCACACTGATGGAGCTGACGGAGCTGACAGAGCTGCGCTCTCACGCCGATGGAGCTGCACTCTCACGCTGACGGAGCTGCACTCTCACGCTGACAGAGCTGCACTCTCACGCTGACGGAGCTGCACTCTCACGCTGACGGAGCTGCACTCTCACCCTGACGGAGCTGCACTCTCACGCTGACGGAGCTGCACTCTCACGCCAACGGAGCTGCGCTCTCACGCCGATGGAGCTGCACTCTCACGCTGACGGAGCTGCACTCTCACGCTGACGGAGCTGCACTCTCACGCTGACGGAGCTGCACTCTCACGCTGACGAGCTGCACTCTCACGCTGACGGAGCTGCACTCTCACGCTGACGGAGCTGCACTCTCACGCCAACGGAGCTGCGCTCTCACGCCGATGGAGCTGCACTCTCACGCCGACGGGGCTCAGTTATTTCCACATAAAGATGATGAGAAACGTTTGAGACTTTATCAAGAGGACATTCTAATGGTGCACTCACACCAGGCCCGTTTGCTCCATACCGTTCCGACGCACGATTAAGCAGAATGATAGATTTTGTTCTTCGACTGTCCTAAAAGTTCTGAATGTGAAATATTGGCGGTCAGAATAGAAAACAATGAAATGAAAAGTTGACAACTAATCACTCAATCATTACAGCGTCACCTAGGGGGGTCAGAGTTACAGAACTCAGAGATGGAGATGTTCCATTTTATTTCTGTGTCTTTTTAAAGTCTGCAGAGTTTCTGCTTTTACATCCTGACTCTTTTTCTCCTTTTTATTGCCGTATAGATCCCAACGTGTGCTCTGTGAACGCTGCATGTAGTGCACGAGGACGGGCTCCCTTCTCTGCTGCTTTCATCTCTTTATCTGCATCATGTCCATGGAGGAATATTCACACTGATTGGACAAACATGTATTTCCACTGAAGTCGTTAAATGTTCCCAGAGTGGTCGTCCCACAGCAGCTTTCTCTGAATATCTTTAGACATGACATCACAGTTCCCTTCACATCATTTAGTGGAAAGCCTACGTTAAGTCAATGTGTTGTTGGAACTTTAAGCACATCTGAATCCATGAAACATAAACGATGATCTCATTATGTTTTACACAACAGGCCTCTCTGTGTCTCAGCCTATCAGGGGGAACTCTGCTGCTATCTGCCAGCCTCAGGAGCTGTCACAGCTAAAGGTTAAAGGTCAGGAGTGCTGAGACAAGCCCCAAACAGACGCAGCAACCTTTTCCCTTTGACTGTGTGGCTCGCTCAGCTGCTACCACCGAGGCTCCGACGCCCTCCCACCCTCACAAACCCTTGACACTGGACAGATATTTCTCTGATACGTCTCTAAGAAGTCCTGTGAGCTCCATTGCTATCCTCCATGTAAGGCCTGAAGGTGGATTTAAGTCCAGACTCTTCCTTGAGAGGAAGTTCAAACACTTCTTAGTAAGCTGTTTCTGCCTCCCTGCCGAGCGACTTCAGGGAAACAAACCCTCGCTGTGTTCTCCTAATTAACACTCGCTGCTTGTTGCTTTATTATATTTTAATCTATCAAGTAAATTAAAGCCATAAATCACTCAGCACCTGTGACTCCCACGCCAGCATGAGTGGCTGCAGAGCGCCGAGGCATTCAGCTTACAGCGGGAGAAACGAGAGCAGACGCCTGGAATTAGAGATTCATCCATGTTTCATTTCAAAGAGCTGTTTGCATCAGGAAGTCTGAGAGGGAAACATTCTCTTTTAAATTCTTGTTTGAAGTGCTGATGGAGAAATCAGCCCAGCTCCAACATCAGCTCTGATTTCTGTGAGAGTAAACGGACTCTACGAGCACGTTGGAGATGAAAACGATGAAGAGTCTTTGTGCATGATGGTTACTCAGAGACAGGGATTAGAAATCAAACCTCAGCTCTGATCTGCACATCCCCAAACTCCTCTATCAGCCTGCATGAGTCTCATGTTGATCCTGTTACATCCTTTATTAGATCTGAACATCGTCTGTTTGCTGGATAACAAGTCTGTTACAGTCCACAGCTAATGAAGGTTCAGTTAAGCTCTACGTCTGATACAGAGACAGACGGAGACTTCTGGCCATACCTTCATTTCATGTCCATATTTCTGAACGTGTTCTAAAAGTTTTATTAGACTGACATGTTTCAGGGTCATGAAGGTCACGAGCTGAAACGCGTCGCTCTACTTAAGTTAATAGAGTTGATCTCGTACAAGTGTTGCTGGAGTTTTTCACTCTCTGTGCACCGTGGTAGTTGGTGAAGTTGAGCCATAAACCCGACTCTGCTTCTTCAGTGTTTTCTCAAAGCTCACAGAAACGGACCAAACGTTGCAATACCACCTGAACTCACGGTGGCAGTGTGGAGCAGTTCAACCCAACCAGTAAAACACAACGAAGAAGAAAACTGGGCTCCTGTTCGGCTTCAGGGATTAAACCAGTACGTGATAAAACATCATTCACAGTGTCGGTAGCTCGTGGCCAGTCTACCTGTGATGGTTATGACATCATGGCTAATATTCAAATCCACTATGGAGAAAATGAACAGGATTATTACTTCCTGAACCTCACTGTTGAGCTCTATAAGATGAAACATCGTTTATTCAATAATAACCAGAGAAACACTAACAAACTATTTTTACAACATGGTCATCATTTCAGCTTCTGGACAGCTGTTCAGATTCAACACAAGAGAAGAAGAAGGACAGGAAGTGAGGCCGTCAGTAAACAGAAGAGTCGACAGCTGGAAACACAAAGAGCACATCAAAGAGTGGAACACGACTTTAACGGAGTCACCGTCTGAACCGTCTGAGAGACGTCCAGCTGAGGTTTGAACCCTTCATTCACAAACGGATTCTCTGTACACGTCATCAGACATTTCATTACTTTAATAAAGATTCTGCTCTCCTCTTTAACTCACCATGTGTTGCATCAACAGTTCAATCCTTCAAATATTTCCTCTGTAATCTTCTCTGTGATTGGTTGTTAACTGTTCCTTTGACGGATTTTTAAACAGACTTTGTCATGATGCTTTTCATATCGTCTCTGAAGCTCTCTGAATCTCCTCGGAGCTGAAATGTGATGTAGGGATAAACTCGCCGTAAAGTCTGAGTCTTTAACTGAAGTATTTTACAGTCTGGTCCTGGTCTGACTTATTCTGGGGTCTACATGACGAGTGGACCAGCTCTGACTGTTACCCTCAGAGTCTGACACATGTACTGATTTAACCAGAAACAGCTGTGGCGTCGCTTTCTTCAACGCCACCAGACTCCATTAAAAGAGTCATTTTATCTGAAAGAACAGGAGCTGCTGGTCTACCTCTGCATCGACTCTTTGGTTTGTTTGTGTGATCAATGGAGTTGGATCAGAGGTGAACCTGAACACACCAAAGACACATCACTAAATAAACCAACAATCCAACAAGGCAGCAGCAGAGCAGCGACTCCCATGTGTTCTCTGAGCTTTTGTAAATTTAGTCCCATCAATGGCGGTCTCCATGCTGGAGACAGGCTGAGAGCTGGAGCTGAGGTTTTAAGCCTCCTGACAAACCGTTACACCGCGCCCACCTGTCAATCAGGTCAGCTACACGCCTTATTGTGAATAACTCTTATCCTTCATCAAATCAAAACTGATGAGTCATCAAAACATTCACCCCCCGTACAGCAGGCCGATTCAACTGGCGGCCCTCGGGCCAACTCCGGCCCGCGGATGACTTCAGACTGGCCCGCGGATCAGTTCTTTTTACAAGTAGAAAATAAATAAATTATGAACAGGGAAAAAATTGTGAAGGACTGTCATTGTTGCCAGAGTAAAGCGTTAAAAACAGCAGAGCGCTCCTGTTTAATAGAACATCTTTGGTCCTGTGCTCGCAGCCTATCACAAGCTTGTGTTGTTCATGGAATAAAACACCTTGGTGCACCGCACTGCTGTGTTGGGCTTGTTGCTAGCTAGCAGGAGTATCCATATAACAGATTTGGCGAGATGTCACTGTCAACACTAAAGAAACGGAAAGTGGACGGAGAAATATGTGTACACTGAAACTGCTGAGGGCAAGTCAATGTGTTTGCTCTGCAATGAGTGCACTGCGGTTGCGAAGGACTATAACCTGCGGAGGCACTTTAAAACTAAACACCCCGTATTTGATGAAACTTATCCACTGGGTTCGGATTTTCGCCAGCGGAAAATAAAAGCTCTGACTGCAAACTACGAGCGTAGCCGAGTTGTCTTCAATCGATCCTGTTCAACCCAACAGAAGGCAACTGCAGCTTCTCTCCGCGTAGCCTGGATCCTCGGTAAAAAGAAGTGGCCATTCACTGATGCTGAAACGGTGAAAGAGTTCATGCTAGCCGCTATTGGGGAGGTGGTTACGGACAATGAAATGAGAGACCAGGTGATATCATGCATCAAGACAATACCCATGTCAGATACATCAACTGGAAGGAGGATAGATGTGTTAGCCAAAGACGTTTTTGAAACTCTTTTGGTTGAATTAAGGAAAGCTGAAGGACGAATCCACGGACAACTCAGACACAGCACAACTTTGTTTATTTGTTTTTTTGATGGTGAACCCGAGAGCACATCGTGGACCAGAAGAAGGACATACAACTGGTGAAATCAATTTCCAGAGGATTGTTGCTTTTTCAATGACAATGGACTTGGTTTGGAGTGCGTTAACATCTGCTGATGAAGTCGCTCCACCAGAGCGTACTATGCGCTCAACTTAGCGGTGAGTTTAAAAATACAATGGACACGGTTATGTCTATTATTAACTTCATCAGATCAACATCCAGTCTTCAACACAGACTGTTTCGTCAGCTACTTGCCGACATGTCAGCGGAACATAACATTACATAATGATGTCTAAGCAAGGGCAATGCTCTCAACACGGTCTGTGAGCTCAGGGAGGAAATTGTCAGTTTTCTCCGCAACAGCAAGCACAAGAAAGCCGCTACGTTTCTTTCTCTAATGCTGGATGATGGATTTGTGGCAAATATGTGAGCGATATCTTTCATCATTTGAATACACTTCATCTGGGACTTCAAGGGAAAGATAAGACGGTGGTTGATCTTGTTGAAAAAGTAACTAGATCTTTTCTCGTCTGACCTCACAGACAGGATGCTCCATTTTCACACACTCCGTGACTTCTTTAAGTTGTCAACACGGACCACAGTAACTCAAGTAATGTCCGATTTTTTAAATAAGTTGAGAGACAACTTTGCATCCAGATTCAATGACTTTGACATGCCCAAAGAGTTGCTGCATTTCGTAAAGGAAGGAAGGATGGAGGGAGGAGTGGGTAGGTAGGTACCCTAAAAACCTACAATGATACTGTTATAATAATAATAATAATAATACTTTATTTGTATAGCACTTTTCAATACAAGTAACAAAGTGCTTTACAACAGACAATAAGATCAGACTAATAGAATAAAATCAAAAATAAAATCACAGAGTAAAAGCATTTTTGTAAAGGAATGTCTTAAGTAGAGATGTAAAACAAGGGACTGACTCTGCAAGTCTGATCTCCTCTGGCAGGCTGTTCCAAAGTCCGGCTGCTCTGACAGCAAAGGCCCTGTCCCCTTTAGTTTTTAGCCTGGACCTTGGAACAGCCAGTAGGGCTCTGCCAGAGGATCTCAGACTGCGTCCTGGTTCATAAGGGGTTAAAAGCTCAGAAATATAAGAAGGGGCCAGCCCATGTTGTGCCTTAAAAGTGATTAAAAGAATCTTAAAATCAATTCTAAAATCAACAGGGAGCCAGTGAAGGGATGCTAAGACTGGAGTGATGTGGGCACATTTGTTTGTTCTTGTTAAAAGCCGGGCTGCTGCGTTTTGGATAGTTTGAAGACGGTGGATGGATTTTTTACTGAGACAGGTGTATAATGAATTACAATAATCAAGGCGGGAGGAGATGAAGGCATGGATAAGTTTCTCCAGATCTTTTTGCGACATGAGTGATTTGACCTTGGCTATATTTCTGAGCTGGTAAAAACAGGACTGTACAACTTTCTTCACTTGAGGCTCAAAACACAAGTCCTGGTCAAAAACAACCCCAAGGTTTCTGGCTGAGGGCTTCACATGATGAGCTAGTTCTCCTAAGTGTTTAGTAATTTGCTGTCTTTTTGATGGGGGACCGATGACTAACACTTCAGTTCTGTTCACAGCAGCAGACGTGTCTGAAATGATTCAGATTTATATGAAAGCAGCAGCAGTTTTTATGTTCATAAATAGATCATTAACAATGATAATAATACAAGCTGTTGTTTTGTGGTCAGGCCTAAGGACGCAGATATTTCCTCAAAAAGTGCAAGAATGACTGGCGACACTTGACGTTGATGAAGGTGCCCTGCAACGTGAGATCATTGACATGCAGGCTGTTAACGACGTTTGGATCTACATACACCTGCCAATCCAGCTTCTTTCACATGAATGCCATCAAAAGCCCTGACTTCATATAATCCGTCCTTCTCTGCCATTGTCCTTTCAAAAAAGTGCAATCTCTCTCATTAGCAGCTTGTAAGTGTTTGTTTCTGTTTTATCCATGCAGACTTTACAGTTAGTTGTTGACCTCTAGCTGGACGAGAGTCATCAAAGTGAGTTCTTTGTATAAAAGTCTTGATTTGTTTAATGTCAAGTTCTAGTAATGAAAGTCTGTTTGAGAAAAACAATTCTGGTCCAAATGTTCAGCTCCTGTAACTTCTGACGACCTGCTGTTCCTGTGGTTTGCTTTAGAGGAGATGCTGTGCTGTTATAGGCTGAGGTGGCTTTATTTCTGGGGCTGACACCTTTGTTGCAAAGAAAATGGATGTTTTCAGTCAGTAATTTCTACTATTTTTCCATGTAGCACAACAAAGGTTTATAGATGTGATAGAGCGTTGTGTCACATGTACATACATAATAGGAATAATGGCTTAGGGAGATTGTCTGGCCCCCAGGTCCTTAGCTTTCTGAAAATGTGCCCCCCTGAAGGATATAGTTGAATAGCACTGCCGTACAGTGTGTGCCAATGGAGACCCTAACTCTCTAGTGGACACTCGAGAAACTGCACGATTTTACACTTCAGCATCGGCTACTTTTTTCATCACCGGAGGTTGCTGATTGGTTAAGACCCTAGTCATTATTAAAACAAAGCGCCCAGGTTTCAGAATGTTGGAATGGCCCTTTAACTTGTAAAGAGATCTCAGGTAGTGGATCAAAGCTGATAAACAATTACTTACATATAAACTGGGGGGGGGGGGGGGGGTCGGACTTCTCAAACAAAGCCGTCTGTTACAAGAGCAGAAAAGAGGACCAGACCGCCATGACGCTCTGTGCAAGCAAGAGGCGCTCTGTTCTGCACAAACAGTTTCCCGAAGGCGAAGAGGCATTTGTTGTGCAACGGGGCGGCGAGGGCCACACGGAGGTAGAAGCCCCCCGCCGCCTTCTTCATCCCTCTAAGAGCTTCCTCACTTGACTAACACACACACACACACACACACACACACACACACACACAACACCAAACACACACACACTTCTCCTCAGAAACAGCTGACGTTTAACAGGCTTACAACAGCTGACAGGCTACAGGTGGGGCAGAGGGGACCATTCATAACCCCCCCCCCTCCTCCTGTTAGGGCCCGGCTCATAATTCCCCTCAGCAATACACACACACACACACACACACACACACACACACACACACACACACACACACACACACACACACACACACACACACACACAAACACACACAAAACACACACACACACACACACACACACACACACACACACACACAAACACACACACACACACACACATACACACACACACACAAACACACACACAAACACACACACACACACACACAGACAACACACACACACACACACACACACACACACAATGTGTGTGTGTGTGTGTGTGTGCGTGTGTGTGTGTGTTTGTGCATGCGTGTGTGTGTTTGTGCGTGCGTGTGTTTGTGCGTGCGTGTGTTTGTGCGTGCGTGTGTTTGTGCGTGCGTGTGTGTGTGTGTGTGTGTGTGTGTGTTGGTGCTCGCCCTCATGGTTAATCCATTATCATGTCAATGCAGGTTTTCCCTTCGATCATGGCGGTGTACGATCATGATGACCGTCTGATGTGGATCACGCAGGTCATGATTGTGACCTCTGCGTAGACACGAAGAGGCCGCTCACGCTCTCTCCGTTTGTCGGGTACGTTTGTTCCTCGTCATGACGACAGGCTCCCCATGAGGAGGTTTATTCACGAGTGTAGAGAGAGCCTTGTGAGGCAGAGTGAACTGCGGTGAAGCACAGGGACGATGTTTAGGACGGCGAGTATGGCTTTGTAAAAAAAAAGAGTAAAGCTGCGGAGGAATAAAATAAGAAGAAGAGGGGATTTGAAAGCACAGCACTTCTTTGGATGAGACAAACCACGGCGTGAAAGAAGGAAACTCTTCTCTGGATCAGCTTTTCTTGCTTTGTGTGCAAAACCGAGCAGAAAGAGAAGTTTCCTTAAGTTCCCGAGCAGGCGTGATAACCACCAAATCTGCTCTTTGTTCGCTCATCATTCACAGCGTGCAGCGAACCCGCCGCCTGCTGCGTGCACTAAATGATTTATTCTCAGGTTTCATCCAATAAGCAGCACAGACAAACACACGGGGGGGGGGGGGGGGGGGGGGGTCGTCCCTGTTTGACTTCATGCAGCTTCACACCATTAAGACTTACAGTTCTCTGCTCTCACGATATCGATGCTGGACTCCTCTGTTCCATTTCCACTGACGGCGTTTATCACGATCTGCAAAAAGAACGAGAAGAAACGTCACACGGGAGCCAGACTCAGACTGAACACGTGACCGAGACACAGGTGACCAATACATTCAGAGGAAATACACACGTAGAATTATAGAGCTGGGGGGAATTGACATTCACTAAAGTATCGCCATTTCTTATTGGACAGTGATGGTGACGTCGTGTCAGTTCACCGAAAAACAGCCGCGGTGAGCACAGAGCAGCAGAACGTGTAAAGGAGTCTCTGATGGACTCAAAGTGCTCCCCCTGGTGGTCCAAGGATCCGCTCTCCAACTGCTTTATTCATGGTAACCATATGAGGGAGTTGCTGCTCTACCTCTGTCACCATTGGCTGTTATTCTTCCTCTGTTTAAACAACTCAAGCTTCAGGATCGCAGCAGCAGATGGACAACAGAGAAACCAAACAGCTGTGAGCCTTCACCAGTAAACAATGCATCGAGTGGCACATTATGAACCCTCTCACTGTGATACAGTATGACCTGGTTGGTGTTCTAACGTGGTTAAAGCTACTCGGTCAGCATCAGATCCTGAGCTGGTTTCTAATGTTCACAGAAGAGTGAAGAAGTCCCATAATTCTGATGATGAAATACATTTTCGTGTGCACGCCGATCGGCTTCTTGAACTTTCTCTGCGTTCTTGAGGAAGCAGCGGGAGGAGGACTGCGAGCTGCTGTTCCAGCTGTAACGTGATAACCAGTTCAATAACACAAACAACCGGCAGAATCCTCCAGAGGAAGGATGCAGAGAGAGAGTGTGTGTGTGTGTGTCTCTGTGTGCGTGTGTGTGTGTGTGTGTGTCTCTGTGTGCGTGTGTGTGTGTCTCTGTGTGCGTGTGTGTGTGTGTGTGTGTGTGTGTGTGTGTGTGTGTGTGTGTGTGTGTGAGTCAGTAGGCGGATGTCTGTGTGCGTTTGCTTTCTACACAGGAGCGAGCGCGTGTGGGCTGGAGAGCAGGAGAGGCCTGGGCGAACGAGAGGTGAGGACGAGTCAGCCATTGAACACCATCAAATAAAACGTTATCTAATGCTGTGCTGACACGGCCCCGCCACGAAAACAAGAACGCTCTCTATCGACCCAAAGCACCGCTGTGCTTTTCCCCGTGAAAAAACAGAAACACTCCTTGCTGACGGCGTGAGCTGGTCTTTACAGCCGAGCTCAGACAAATGGATTCCAGCAGCTTTAAAGAACTCATAGAGCTCCGATCTAGAGACTTCAGAGACCTTTTTAATAAAACCTCTGAGGACAAAGGGGGGGGGGGGCCATGGACAATTCACACTGAGACTCTTCTAGAGAAATCTGGGCAACACCAGACACTTCTTCAGACTTTAACTGTGAAACAGAGACGTGTAAAAACGCTCATTTAGAGACATCAGATAACAAAAAGGAAGTCCTGCTGTTTGAAATCATTCCAATCCTCCCCGTGTTAAAGGGATGGTCAGCTTTTTACCAAAGATTAAGGTCTTAACCAAGCTGCAACCTCTGGTGTTGAAAAATGAAGCCGATGCTTCAGTGTAAAATCCTGCAGTTCCTGGAGTGTCCACTAGAGGCTGGCTGCAGAAGCACAGGAAGTCACATACACACCCATTCTAAAAAGCCTGTTTTTACAGCAGACATTAACATGTTTACAGCCTGGTTCAAAAAACCAAATAGGTCTGATTAGCTCATGTCTCGATCAGCACACACTGTACGGGGGGTGAATGTTTTGATGACTCATCAGTTTTGATTTGATGAAGGATAAGAGTTATTCACAATAAGGCGTGTAGCTGACCTGATTGACAGGTGGGCGCGGTGTAACGGTTTGTCAGGAGGCTTAAAACCCGCCTCAGCTCCAGCTCTCAGCCTGTCGTTAGGTTGACTGAAAGTTAGGCTGAGACAGCATTTCCAGCATGGAGACCGCCATCGGTGGGACTCCAGCGCCCCCTGCAGGAACAGACGGGGGAAGTCACTCAGGCTTCGTATATTCAATTTTATTTAGTTTAAACTAATGCTGAAGTCACAGCAGCATCACATGCTACCAGGAGAGGAGGACTGGTGGACCACGGGGAGTAAGAGCTTCTCCTCCTTCTATACCTTATTCACCTCCCTCTCCTCCCTCTACACCTCCTTCTTCTTCTCCTTATGTAAAGGTCTGTCCTATAGCAGAGAAAGAATGAGGAAACATAAGCTGATCCCCCCCCCCTCGTTCTACACTTTAGCTCGTGGCTAACTCCATGAGCCCTGCGCAGATGGTCCCATAACGCCATAGCAGCTGTGCGACCGTAAAACACTGCCACGCCCCAGCGAGGAGGAGGTTGATATACATTCAGATATTCAAATGAGGCCGTAACCTCTCTGCTGAGCTGGAAGTGGAGGAGAAGTGGGAGGAGGGACTGCAGAGAGAGTGGGGAGGGGGATGGATGGATGGACAGAGTGATGGAGGCTATAGATGAAGGTGATAGAGATCAAGAAAACACCAAGATGTCAGATAAAACAGAGGCAGGGTGAGGGTGAGGGAGAGAGGTGAGAAAATGCAGAGGAGGGGGAGGTTCACAGGGAGGGAGGAGGGGGAGTGTGAGAGGGCCGCCTGGGTGTAGTATTTCAGCTCCTGGCTCTGCTGCTTGCTATTTCAGCTGTGCTGAAGTCATGGCCAGAAGCCCCTGCTCTCACGCCATCGTAACCCCGTCAGTATGATGGTACGGTGCTCGGGCTGCGTTCACAGTGCAGCTGAAAGTCTCCACATTCTTATTTCCCCTCGTCAAACGCAGACCTGAGGTTTCCTCCTCCGTGTGTGAACACATCTGTGGCAGCGGGTCGAACATAAGAATCATTGAGGGCGAACTGCGTCCACTAACAGTCGTTGTTTTTGTCAAATGTAACTTTCATAATTTAAACCATTTCTTTTTAATTATACGTTCACTGTTCTCTAAATATGACTGTTTTTTTTTACATGTTAGGACTTAAAGGTTTGTAAGTGAAAGCAACAGAGCAAGGCGGTTTGTGTTGAAGGAGACGCTCTGATTCAGACAACATGGTATTCAGAGCAGAGCAGAAACAAGACCAGAGACATAGAGATCTTTGATCATGAATGTGTTGAACCAGCACAATTAAGAGGTCACAAACTCAAAGATAGAAACGGTCGTCCAAGAGAAGACAAGTTTCTGCAACAATTTAGAGATGAACAGAAAACCCTCAGAGTGGGCGCTCCTCACTTTCTGAACATGTTGGCAGCCGCTGAAACAGAAACCATCAAGTAACTTTCAGCTCGAGCTCCGATTTAAGATCTGAGTCAGAGAAGGAGCTCTGATTTCTGAAACATCTCAGCTTCTGGAGGCAGAGTGAGCCGAGCTCTCTGAATCCTGAACGATGCATCGCAGTGAGAAACACAGACGGACCGAGTTTCAAAGAAGAAAAGAAACCTTCCCTCTCCCCTTCTCCTCCCTCCTGTCTCTCCTCTCTATCCTCTCTCTCGTCCCTCCTGTCTCTCTTCTCTATCCTCTCTCTCCTCCCTCCCGTCTCTCCTCTCTCTCCTCCCTCCCGTCTCTCCTCCCTCCTGTCTCTCCTCTCTCTCCTCCCTCCCGTCTCTCCTCCCTCCTCTCTCTCCTCCCTCCTGTCTCTCCTCCCTCCTCGCTATCCTGTCTCTCTTCCCTCCTCTCTATCCTCTCTCTCGTCCCTCCTGTCTCTCTTCTCTATCCTCTCTCTCCTCCCTCCCCTCTCTCCTTTCTCTCATCCCTCCTCTCTATCCTCTCTCCCTTCTCTACCCCGTCTCTCAGACTCCTCCAGTCTTGTAGGTACTCCTTGATCCTCATCCCAGCGTCTTCTGGTTTTCCGCTCACTTCTTTTATAATCTTTTTTTGTGATGCGTTGTACAGAGCAACAATACTAGAACGACCTGCAGTGACCTCTGGGTGTTCAGCTCCAGTCTTTAGACACACAACCGTTAATCCTCACAGAATATAACTCAGTCGATTGCTGCCCGCTGCTCATTCTGGTTCTCAATAATCCTCTGTTTGTGCTGCTTTACTGGATCTCTAGCAGAATCCAGCTGAGCGATGAAACATTTCAAACAGTTCAAACCAACCAGCTAAACACAATGAAGAAAAAAACTTAGGAGAGTGTTTGGACTTGTACCCCAAACTTCCAGCAGGAACGTGTGCGTTGCATGTCAGCTCCCTCGTTGGTCAACACCCACTGCATTCTCAGAGCGCAGCACAGAGCAGCATGCAGACAGCTGAAGACGCAAGACCAAGAAGATCCCAAGGTCATTACAGAATCTAGTGCATCAGCGTGAGATAATCCGATGTTTGTGGTATAAAACCGTATAAGCACAACGACAAATTGTTGTCGTTTTGTTGATGTAGAACAGTGAAATACGATCTAGCATCAAAACGTGTTTTATTCTGAAAATAACCCGGAAGTTTTAATGTTGTTTCTGTGTCTGACTTCCTGTCGCTGAACTGTGGTAAGTTGATGCTCCGTGCTCCGGCATCCTGCAGAAATAGAAGCCTTGTGTTTCTGCTGCAGACGACTCCGGACTGACGGAGCCAGTGGAAGCACACACATTAACTTAAGTGAAAACCGTTCAGCTGTGCTAACGTGACGGAGTGGAGATGGACTGAACATGTATCTTTAGCAGTGAACAGTTTTTCCAACCTGTAGACCGTCGAATGTTCTTTACATGGTTTCATTCGATCCACTCTGCTGACGAGTCTGTTGGCTTTGTCTTTAAAAACTTTATGAGACATGCGTGTTTGTGCTCCAGTGATTGATTTCGTCACGTGGCGTTACAGGAGCCTCGAGACTCGACAGCAGAGTAGACAAGATCAAACGTTTTTAAGTTTTAAAAGATGTGGAACAGGGTCGTCATGGATATGATCCCCGTCTCACATAACAGGAGTCTTGTTTTTAAATCAACATGGGAACGATGCTTTAATTTAAAGTTTAAGTTCATTAGTGATATTGCTCTCCATCCCTCTCTCTCTTTCCATCCCTCTCTCTCTCTCTCAGCTCTGTTCTTTCTGAGCTCTCTCTCTCTCTCTCTCTCAGCTCTGTTCTTTCTGAGCTCTCTCTCTCTCTCTCTCTTTCTCCCTCTCAGCTCTGTTCTTTTCCTCGTCCTCTCTTTTTCTGTCTTTTCCACTTTTTAAAAGACGACTGAAACTAGTGGAATCTGAATAAAGGCCGAGCCGCTGAAGGTTTCCAGAAGCTGAACTAAATGGATTCAAACTGACTTTAAGTGGATTCTGACACGGCGGCCCGGTCAAGGTCAGAGCTGTCCCGGTCTGAGAGTGGTGCTGCAGCCCTGACAGAGACACTCTGGTTATCTGAGGTTAAACTTGCAAACTGTGTTGGTCAACGATGCATTTAACCCACGTGGATGCTGTGAGGGGGTGACTGGATATCGGACCAGCGTCCCCTGAGCCCAGCGCACAGTGAGACACAATGTGCATTTGTCCCATCAGAACATGAAGAGGACAGAACACTCGTTAATCTGGATAAAGTGCTGCTGCCTGTAAAGGGAGGAGGAACAGCTGAAATGTAATGAGAGAGCTACAGATTCTATAATCCCTGCTCCAAAGAAATGTTACGTGCTTTCTGTGTTTTCATTCGCCTTCTGTTTCCACCTCGCAGCCAGAATGAGGTCAGCACACATTTCCATTTGGGCTCCAAAGCGGGTTATTTCCAGCAATTTCTTCCGAGGCGGGCCAGATAAATTTAGCGCCCTGAGCGGGGTATTTTTAGCAAAAATCAACAACTGAGTGAGGATTTACCACACGGGGCTTTTTTTCCTTTCATTTCCGTTAACATTTACGTAACAGATCGTCAGAGATGTGCACAGACCTGAGCTGTGTGACTAATCTACAAACACACGGAAAGAACGCCACGGTTAAACCATCCCTGAACCAGAGCACAGCGTCTCTCAGAGCACCGAGGACTCCTGAACGTGGCTCACGGGCACTTTGGACCAACACTCACACATGCTGCGACCTTTCAGATTACAAGACACTCGATGTTTGAAGTCAGGCCGCCCTGCTGCCCTACTTCCCCAGAATGCATCATCTGAGGCTGGGCAGAGGAAGCCTGAGCTGCTGGGACGGATGGAACAGTCTGCAGTGACCCTCAGGAGATCGGGTATTATTTAGGACACGGAGACACACAGAGAAAAGTAGACTGTGATCAAACCCTTTCTCTATACACACACTGTAAGATACATTGTAGAATACACTGTAGGACACACTGCAGGACACACTGTAAGACTCACTGCAGGACACACTGCAGGACACACTGTAAGACTCACTGTAGGACTAACTGTAGGATGCACTGTAGGACGCACTGTAGGACACACTGTAGGACTCACTGTAGGATGCACTGTAGGATGCACTGTAGGACGCACTGTAGGACACACTGTAGGACTCACTGTAGGACACACTGCAGGACACACTGTAAGACTCACTGTAGGACTAACTGTAGGATGCACTGTAGGACGCACTGTAGGACACACTGTAGGACTCACTGTAGGACTAACTGTAGGATGCACTGTAGGATGCACTGTAGGATGCACTGTAGGACGCACTGTAGGATGCACTGTAGGATGCACTGTAGGACGCACTGTAGGACACACTGTAGGACTCACTGTAGGACACACTGCAGGACACACTGTGGGACACACTGCAGGACACACTGTAGGACACACTGTAGGACACACTGCAAGACTCACTGTGGGACACACTGCAGGACACACTGTAGGACACACTGTAGGACACACTGCAAGACTCACTGTAGGACACACTGCAGGACACACTGTGGGACACACTGCAGGACACACTGTAGGACACACTGTAGGACACACTGCAAGACTCACTGTAGGACTCACTGTAGGACTAACTGTAGGACACACTGTAGGACTCACTGTAGGACACACTGCAGGACTCACTGTAGGACACACTGCAAGACTCACTGTAGGACACACTGTAGGATGCACTGTAGGACACACTGTAGGACTCACTGTAGGACACACTGCAGGACTCACTGTAGGACACACTGTAAGACTCACTGTAGGACTAACTGTAGGATGCACTGTAGGACACACTGTAGGACTCACTGTAGGACACACTGCAGGACACACTGTGGGACACACTGCAGGACACACTGCAGGACACACTGTAAGACGCACTGCAGGACACACTGTAGGACTCACTGTAGGACTCACTGTAAGACACACTGTAGGACGCACTGCAGGACACACTGTAGGACACACTGCAAGACTCACTGTAGGACACACTGTAGGACTCACTGTAGGACGCACTGCAGGACACACTGTAGGATGCCTTCAATATGAATGTCGTGAAGGTAGTAACAGAGGCGTTACATTGGAGAGACTGGATCAGCTGAGCCAGCGGGGGAGAAGAGCGCACTTTGTGTGTGCGTGTCTGACTGTGTGTGTACTGTATGTGGAGCTCCCACTGTGTCGTGCTCTCTCTAATATGACTTCACAGACTGGGACACCAGAACTACGCCGCTGCAGACTCAATATGAATGTCTGATGACGGCCAGGCTGCATTACGGTGCTGTTGCTGAATTGCAGTCTGAAAAGATCTCCTGATACGACACACGTCACTCGAGTGAGATGAAGACCAGAGAAGCAGCGACGACTTGCAGAGTGTTGCAGCATCAAACCCCACAGGATCGTCTCCAACCATCACTTCAAATAATGAGGAAGATTTTATGGAGCAGCTTTACAAAAACAAACCACAGAGTCTCTGACACTCCCAAACCCCCCAAACCCCCTGCAGCCCTGACAGACTCTGACTTAAACACACACACTTAAAAACACTCACAGGGGAGAGACCCACAGACACACACACACACACACACACAATCTGATGTTCTGATGTGCTAAAAAACAGTCAAAAAACACACGAACATCACTTAGTTAGGTGCTGAGTCGGAAAAATATAATACAATTGCAAGAAAAGACTCGCAACACTAAAGCTCCCAAATATAAACGTGTTCATTCAAGTGCATTATCAGGGGCACAACGTTTGGAGCCGTCCATCTGCTTTTTTTAGGAGATGGATTAAGACAGTCCTCTTGGGTTTGTGTCCTCTGCTTTTTGATGACAGTCTCTCTATATCCACGGTCCCTAAGTCTTTTCTTCAGCTGCGTGCTCTGTTCATTGTCTGCTTCATCAGAGCTACAGATGCGTCTTCATCTGTGGAATTGACTTATCGGGAGGCTGTTTTTTAACGAGGGCGGGTTATTTAGCCTTTAGTCTGTAGAAAGAAATCTGATTTAAACATCATATAGTTGTGCTTTAATACCAACTCTGTCAGTGCTGTGATGCAGGAAGTAGTTGGTGTTGCTCCTCCTCTCTTATTCAGGTGCCATCCCACTGCTTCCAGTGCTCCTTCATGAGGAACATTACTGTACAGACTCTCAATGTCCAGAGTGGCCATGAAGCTTTCATCATCCTCATTTCTCTTCAGAGTTTGAATCATGTCAGTTGTGTCTAAGATGAAAGAAGGTCATTTACGAACAACGGGTTTTAAAGCGGAGTCTATGAATTTTGAAATGTTTTCCGTCACTGAGCCTATTGCGGATACTATGGGTCTGCCTTTTGGGTTGATCGGGTCTTTGTGGATTTCCGGGAGGGTGTAGAATACTGGGATTCTGGGATGTTCGATTTTCATGAAGTGTTTCTCTTCTTTTGTAATGACTTCATTGTCTTCCAGCTGCTCCAAGCATTCGTGGATGTCTTTCTTTGCTGCAGAGTCAGGATGCAATATAAACGTGGAAACAGCAGCTCTGACACTGACTCACCTCGTTCGTTCTCGTGCTTTCAGCGTCTTCACGATGTGTAAAAGATGCAGTTTGTTAACCTTCATTAAATTCATCCCTCAAGTCAAAACAGTCCGTTTAAAGAATGTTTACCAAACTGAATGAGAGTACACGATGTATATAAAGCGTCACATCATCAGCATATAAAGATTCTCTTTGAGACTCGCTCACAGAGGAGGACCTCGGTCCCGGCTAAAGGAGCATTAAGAACCAATAGAAACTGTGGTAGTAAATCTCTGCTGCTGCAGCTCAGTCGGAGTTGTGATATTTAACGACCGTTTGATTGGCTGAGCGAGAAACTGAAAATGAATCCAAAGCTGGAATAAGCTGAACTTCTTCACTTGTGTTCAGGCCAAAGAAAACAAACAGTAGGTGTGATGAGCAGCACTAGGAGAGGCAGATCTGGCCCGCTCGGGTTCCTCCATCCTGCGTGGAGCTCTGCTGGCTGCATGCACAGAGGGGAGGCCTTTTCAAAATGGCAGCAGGGGGAGAGTGGAGTGCGAGGTGAGGTATGCTGCCGCTGCTTCCCACATTAAGTGGCTGATGGTCTCCTCTTTGTACAAAAACACCTTTGGCTTGAAGTTCCATTAGCAGAGAGGAGTGAGGACATTTCTTTCCCTCCGTCAGAGTGCCGGGGTAAAGCGTTGCCCTGCCATGATTGAATCATAGCCATAATAGCAGAAGGCAGAGGCCTGCTGCGCGCCGGAGTTCTTCCTGTTCTCCTCGCTCAGCGTGGGAACAGCCGCGGACAAAATCTGCCCTGGAATCAGCACACAAAAGAGGCCATGAAAGCAACACGAGCAGAGCAGGTAGTAATTGCTCCTTTCTGCTGAAATGCTCCATCGTTATAAAAAGGTTTGTGGTATGAGGCTTTTCAGTCTGACAGCGGCGGAGAGAGCACGCTTTTCCAACCCCCCTTACAAGAAGATGTTTGTGCCGAGAGAAGGGTCAGCTGGAGGCGAGCACGCCGAAAACACATGTCCACCCAGGCATAAAGGTAAACAGCCAAATCAATGAGGAGGCAGAGGTCTCGGCCACACCACGCTACAGTCGCTGAGCTGGTCTCTGTTCAGCACCAACACTCAGCAGCATGCTTCCTTCCTTTCTGTGCGTGTAGAACGAAAGACAAACTTCTAACTTCCACAGTGTGTTCATGTCACTTTCTGCTATCCAAGCTAATGTAACCCAAGCTATGGCGGCCTCGGCCTTCAGCAGTGATTTAAATCCATCGGCCCTGAGCCCGGCCAACATTGTATTAATTTGTGAAAATTAGACCCAGTTAAAATGACGGTGCACGCCAAAGTCCCCGCTCCCCAATCAGAGTCTGGAGGACGGTGACGGATGGAGAAGCTCTAGGAATCATCAGGTTATGAATCTTTCTGCTCACCTGCTCTCTGCTGTCACTCAAACACCTGCTGTTCTTCTCCTTCTCTCTAAAGCTTCCACGTTGTCCACATTATCTACATTCTACACTTCAGTTGTTCATCTTCAGAGGTGAGGGGGAAACATCACAATGTGACGCTTTGTGATTCTGGATTCATAAACACTTCTCCTTTATTAACTGTCGACATGCGATGGAGGAGTGGTTCATGTTAGGGCTGTGCAATCATCACGGTTTTATCGATATCGTGATATGACCCTCTGCAATAAACACATTGCAGAAGTCTGAACTTATCACAGTAAATCAAACAAACCTTGAATGTAGTCATAGTAGGGTTAACCCCTGCAGTGCCTTCTCCCTCAGCATGTGAACAGTGCACCTGTGGGATGAGGCCTGATTACAATGTTTGTCATGAAGGATCTTTAGAGCCGGTTAGGTGGAGGAAAAGAAAAAGTTAGGAGATTATTTTGGATTCAGGAGGGACGTGCTGCAAACACGTGTTGTAGAAAACATGAAGAACGGCAGACAAACAAAAGGAGTTCAAGCTTATTAACTCTTGATTGTCTGTTATGACAGTATTGAAAAATGTTAACACACGTCTCTTATTTTTCTCATATCGTGCCGTCCTAGTTCGTGTTGTGTTCAGGCTCATGTGAAAAACCTGCAGTCCGAACCCTGCAGTCCGAACCCTGCAGTCCGAACTCTGCAGTCCGAACCCTGCAGTCCGAACCCTGCAGTCCGAACACTGCAGTCCGAACCCTGCAGTCCGAACCCTGCAGTCTGAACTCTGCAGTCTGAACTCTGCAGTCCGAACCCTGCAGTCTGAACTCTGCAGTCTGAACCCTGCAGTCCGAACACTGCAGTCCGAACCCTGCAGTCCGAACTCTGCAGTCCGAACCCTGCAGTCTGAACTCTGCAGTCTGAACCCTGCAGTCCGAACCCTGCAGTCCGAACCCTGCAGTCTGAACCCTGCAGTCTGAACCCTGCAGTCCGAACCCTGCAGTCCGAACTCTGCAGTCTGAACTCTGCAGTCCGAACTCTGCAGTCCGAACTCTGCAGTCCGAACTCTGCAGTCCGAACCCTGCAGTCCGAACCCTGCAGTCCGAACTCTGCAGTCTGAACTCTGCAGTCCGAACTCTGCAGTCTGAACCCTGCAGTCCGAACTCTGCAGTCCGAACCCTGCAGTCCGAACCCTGCAGTTCGAACTCTGCAGTCTGAACTCTGCAGTCCGAACTCTGCAGTCTGAACTCTGCAGTCCGAACTCTGCAGTCTGAACCCTGCAGTCCGAACTCTGCAGTCCGAACTCTGCAGTCTGAACTCTGCAGTCCGAACCCTGCAGTCCGAACCCTGCAGTCTGAACCCTGCAGTCCGAACCCTGCAGTCCGAACTCTGCAGTCTGAAGGTGTAGACTGAACCCTGCAGTCTGAACTCTGCAGTCTGAAGGTGTAGACTGAACCTGCAGTGATGACAGCAGTCTTTACCTTCAGACACACATCAACGAGCTCAGAGCTCACTCCAACATGCTGCTGCTCACTCTGTCTCTCCATCACAGCTCTGACTGACTTGGACTCGCTCTGTAATGTCTGAGAGTGCCACACATGGCTGCCTGTGTTTGCAGTTCAGCAGGACGCTGCTGCAGGAGAGCCTGATCGTACTTCCTCAAATGAACACAAACAAAGAGGAGAGAGGACTTCTTGATGTTCCTCCTTTATCCAGCAGAGCAACATGAAGGAGCACACTAAAACCCCGGGCCCTGTTTCCACACACTGTCTGACTCTGGGAGTTTAGAGGGATACTCAGGAGAATTCTCTCAGAGATTATTTTCTCCTTAGGTTTTGGTCCCGGTGCGCCGCTTTACCCGATGAGAGCGGCGAACAGCTTCGCCTGCAGTCACGCTTCTCAGGAACACAAAAGCCCATTACTGGAGCTCAGCCCACAAGTTATCAGCAGCTTAAATCCTTTTCAGCCAACAAGTCCAGTTACAATATGGAGTTCAATTTGTGGATTGTGTTGCTGTGTGAGTCCCCGAGTGAAAGGCGAGCCTTCACAGAGACGGTGCTAGATGAAAGTCATGGAAGAAGAGATGGATCACGTCTCTAATAAAGAGCAGCATCAACATTTCTGCCCTCGACTTACGTTCAGCACAGACCAACAACCAGCTGATGAAGCAACACGTTCCCACTCTCGACCTCCCCAAAGCCGGCGCTTAATCAGAGACCCCACGCCTCGACTACAGGGGGCTAAAGCATGACGGCGTCTACGTGTTCAAGGCTTTATCAAACCACGTGTTTAAAAAATGATATGACCGATACTCAGAGGTGATCTGTCTTTTATAAGACAGGTGTGATGGAGACAAATGAGTCCATGAAAAACCAGCAGACTCCTGCACGCCGCCTATGTTTAAAAAAATATGTTGACTATGTTTTTGTGCATTTTAGACAATGTGCAGGAGTTCAGCTGCAACTTTTGATCGTAGAAAACAAGAACGTTTCTCATATTTGGTGAGTTACTCGATGTTTGTTGCCGTGATCAGGGCCCAGTGAACAGATCTCACATTGGGCCCCTCCCCCACAGCCTCGGCGTGCGTCAGACATGTACAGTTTAGACGGTGTGATGTTTACCTGTAAATTCCGTCCATTCAAAACATTTAATGACCAAATATCTGGGGTGTAGGACTTGTATTGTTGTTGCCGTGGTAACCAACAGGTATTATCAATGTTACTAAAGTTGAATTTTCTGACATCATGACAACTTTAAAATAACGTTAAAAACTTGATTACAGTTTAAATGTAAACCATCATGTTCATTTATTTCCTCTTTACAGCGCTGACTGAGAGAAACAAACACAAACTACAGATCGATTTCAGGACCAATGAGGAGCCCCCTACAGAGTCCCCCCCCCCCCCCCTACAGCGCCTGGCCGTGGTCATCACCACTCCACACAGTCTTTATAAACATCAGCTGTCATTAAAACCTCATAAAAGTGACACATGGAGAGGTCAGACCATGTGACGATCAGACCTTAAAGACTTTATTTTTTCTGATGGAGATGATGTTGCAGGGGGGGGGGGGGGGGGGCTTCCACTTCTGTTGTTTCTGTTAGCAGAGGAGAGGAGAGGAGAGGACAGGAGGGGAGGAGAGGAGAGGAGAGGAGAGGAGAGGAGAGGAGAGGAGAGGAGGAGAGGAGGAGAGGAGGAGAGGAGGAGAGGAGAGGAGAGGAAGCCGCTCTGATTTCACTTCAGACTTTTCGTCTCTCTCTGAATCATAACGAGTGAATTCTTCAGCTCTCTTGTTTGATGCTTGGTGAAGTGAGAGATCCAGGAGTTCATCTGCACCACACATTTCAGAGTCATGGTTTATTTTAGGGATATAAAACAACTAAGACCCCACCTCCTTCGTCTCTATATTACCTGTTTGACAAACACACCTGTGAGGTTACACCTCTGCTGCCTCACAGAGAAATCTGCTCCCATCCCTCAGCATCTCTCTCTCTCTCTCTCTCTCTCTCTCTCTCTCTCTCGGGATCCTGTGACACCTTTTTGGCAGCCTGGGCTGAACCTGCAGGCGAAGCTGGAAAACTCATGTGTCCGTGCTGCAGTAGATGCCTGTGCTGTTCTAGATAATGATGTCACTGATAGCCTGCCTGCTGACACCAGAGACTCCTCTCCAGAGACACATTCTCATTGTCTTCCTGCCCTCCAATCCCAGCCTGCTGCTGCTTTGGAAATCCTGCAAAAGCAAAGCTGCAAACTGATGGAAGGAGACATTCATCAGTGCAGAAACAACCCACAGATAACCCGACGTGAGCGGGATTCGGCTTTATTGATGCCATCATTACAGGCCTGCTTCCACGAGCAGAATGGTTTCCGGGTTTGAGGAGGAAATGAGAAGTTTGATGGCACTCTCTCTCCCGGGAGAAAAGCAATTACGCACAGCAATGAGAGCACAATAGTCGGAAATGGGCTCATGAAAGAGACATTAAATGATTCTACAGACACAATCAGTTGAAGGATATGAAGGAAAGTGTGTTTTTAATAAGAGGAGCGTGATTAGAGCAGCCAGCACAGAAACATTGCTCTCCTCCTCCTCCTCCTCCTCCTCCCCCCCCCCCCCCCCCTCTCTCTCTCTCTCTCTCTCTCTCTCTCTCTGCTGGTTAAACTTGACATTTTATTAAACTCATTGATGGAGCGATCAAAGCTGTCCATCACGCAGGCGCACTGCTCTCACAGATCAAATCTATATGCAGAAATGAAGAGAGATCGCGTAAGCACGCGGGCTGACACTTGTCGTAAATCGTCTCTGACGGCTCGTGTGGAGACTTTTTTACTGCTGCGCACGAAGCTCCGGACTCACCGGGCTGCGGGATGTTCACCACGCAGAGTCTGCGGGAGGAAAACATGCAGCGTGCACAGAGCGGGAGAAGCTTTGATTGCACAAGTGATGGTAAAGTTATGAACTGAACACTGAGCGGAGAAGGGACCGACACATGCAGAGACCCGCACAGCGCGCACCGGGAATCACAACACAGAGTCACACACGCAGATATCCCAACACACACACACACACACACACACACACACACACACACACACACACACACACACACACACACACACACACACACACACACACACACACACACACACACACACACAGCTGTCAGGAATACACACATACAGGAGGAGGCAGAAAAGGAGTCACTCACCGAGCAGAGAATCCACCTCTGTGTGAGGAGGCGCAGATTGTAACGTCACGCTGTACGTTAAGGACGCTCTCACGGTTTACCGGAGCCGGTGTGCGCCGCGCGCGATGTGCTACGGTCACAGAAAGCTTCCTTCTTGATGCTCAGTTACTCTTTAGTTCTGGCAAATGGAGCCTAATCTATCCGGAGGCTCTGCTCTGTGACTGACAGCAGTGCGGCCAATCAGCGCCTGCTGTCGGCCCCGCTCGGACCAATCAGAGCCTCCGCGCGGAGTTGGTGGAAGGTGAGCTGGGAAGTAGGAAGGGCTGATGGCGACATCATGTGTTCAGAGTGGATATCCCTCCGCCTCGTCGTGTTCAGAGTGCAGCGGCTCTACTTTCACTGATTTAATGACATCAGACACTTCAGCAGGGTTTTAATTATACACTCATTTCATGATCTAATTAAGAGTCAACACACACAGTTATTCAGCAGACAAACGGCGCACAGCTTTTTCATTCATTCTCTGATTGATCCTCAAAGTTCCTCCTGCAGCTCTCTCTCTGCTGCTTCATGTCCGGCGCACTACTTGATCTGCTCCCGGCGGAGGAACACCATGTTTACAGTGACAGTCAGTGTGGCGCGTGAGCCACGTTACTAACACATGCGCAGGTATTTACGTTCCCACGAGCGCACTTCCGGTGTTTTAACCTGACGTAGAGAACGTAATATTTTTACTTTTTTTTCACTGTTTCACGTGTGAACGTGCTTCGATGACGTCATGTGACGTCAACGTTAAGTAAACGGTTTGTCCAGGGTCCGTTTCAGAAAGCAGGTTTAGTTCAAACTCTGAGTCAGTTAACCCTGAAATGAGGGAAACTCTGGGTTTTCTGTTCCAGAGGGAGAGGTAACTTTAGCTCTGAGTCTGTTACTATGGTAACTGAGTCTGTGAACCTAACCTGGTCAGGAGCAGGTTTTCTTCAATGAACCCGAGTTTCTCTCCGTCTCCTCTTTCAGAAACGCCGTTTCATTTCCTCATTGTTTCATTGAGTCCGTATCACGGCGTGTTAGTGAAGATTGAGCGTGTGAATAAAGATCCAGCTTGTCTTCATATTGTATGTGAGGGAGGCTGTAGAGGATAAATGAAGTATTTAGTGGAACATGTGTTTTAGTGGAGGAGCCTGGAGATGAAGGGGCTGCATTACTCCTCAGGGAATAAGAGTCTACATTTACGTCAGGAGATGTTCATTTCATTAGGACTAATGAAGAAAGCTGAGAGGACATTTAGCCTGTGTGTGTGAACACAGCTTTATGTTGGGGACAAAGATAGAGCACATTCAAATAGACACTGAATGAAGTTCACTTTGTTTCATATGTTCAATATGATTCAAACACCACCATGAGCCCAGTTTGTTCTGACAGTTCATTTAGTTTGAAAGTCACTTTTCTTCTGCTGGATTGCATCTTAATGAAAATACATTTGAGCTTTAATACCATTCCAGCAGTTTGGACCTGTGATATTATAATTCTGATGAAATATGAAATGAATAGACTTCATGACGTGCTGACGCCAGCAGCTGTTTCCTCCTCCTTCTCTCTCTCCTTTGAGCTGCAGCACTGTTTCTTTGTCTTCTTATTCAAACCTGTTCATATTCTCCGTATGTCCTCATGAAGATGGAGGTTATATTTAGAGAGGGTTAAAGTACCACCATCTCTTGTTGTCTCCTGTTGCCATGGTGAATCGTAGTATCAGGGCTCCATTAATGTTGGCTTTTTCTCCTCACGGTGCACGCGCTGAACAACGAGTGAACTTACTCAGAGTTGATTTAACAAACTCAAATCAGCTGATCTGGAACCAGAAACTCAGAGTTTCCCAGAGTGTATTCAAAGTCTTTATCACAGCCAGGATAACTATCACCGTCACTCAACTGACAGATTCACTTTCAAACGTAGTACTCGTCAAGGATGCTGTTTAAGCCCCACTTTCTTCACAATCTTTATTGAGCCACGGGCACACATGATCAGGCAGAGTCACACTCTGAAAGGGATTGGAGAGCAGGAACATATCATAGAGCTCTTTGTTGTTCTTCAAGACCCAGAGAGACCTTTTCCTAACCTTATGATAATCCTAGAAGACTTTGGTCAGCACTCAGGTTATAGATTAAATAGAACCATTAAACTATTCTCCTGAGCAAGAAATAAGAGACCAATACAACATTGAAGAAAACATCATTTAAATATCTAGGTGTGGTAATGTGAAAGAACTTGATCAAACATCAGAAATAAATTATAACCAGTTTAAACGTACAGTATGTAAAATCCACCGCTAGGGGGCTCTCAATCAAAACAATAACAAAAGATGACGTCGAGTCTCACGGTGTATCATGGGAGGGAAAACGAACAAACTCCGTGTTGAATCAATACGAACGAGCGAAACCGACCTGAGAAAGACAACATGTGTACTGTCGATGTATCCAAGTATAATTTACATGACGTTTTTATCACAGCAGCACATACAGAGACAGAACGGCAGCTTTCAGTAGCAGCTAGCGCTAGCTTATGCAGCGGTCTTTGACGTAACATCCGGTGTTTCCACGGCAACGATCAACATTTCGTGTCTGTCATGGCGGCTCATCATGGCGGCCGCCTACAAGACACGTCACGTTACAACTATTAAATTACGGATTTCTCTGGCTTTGATAACTTTTGGAAATATTTGAGGTGATGTAAGTACTCAACTAAAAAATATATATAACATGGGTTTAGTCCTTTTTTAATTGAAGTTAGATATTTGAATGTAAACATTAGCATGAAATGCTACGTACTGTAGCTTTAATAACAACATCCAGAAAGATATTAGACGCTGGTCAGCTTTTAATCTGGACTTCAGTACACGAATGGAGGTCATTAAGATGAACCTGTTGACTTATTTCAATCTATTCCACATATCAGAGTCTCAGTTCAGATCCTGGGACAAACTGATATGGAGATTTGTTTGTGCTGGTAAGAGACCCAGGGTCAGGTTTAAAACACTTTCATTGAATAAAAATGAGGGAGGGTTGTCTCTGCCTAACTGGAGGCAGAGATTCCTGGTCTGTGCATGTTGCCCTTTTTACCTGGCAAGATGGAAGGACAAAGAAATGCATATCGAATCTTCCCAACTTCAAACATCACCGGGGGACGAGGTGAGTAGGTTGAGCCAAAACAGTAAGAATCCAACGATCAAAAACAAACCCTGAACATCTGGGGCAAGACTGTAAAAGAGTATCATTTGGGGGGGCGATCCTGCCTTGGATCCCCAGTTTGAACCCGGTCTCTGTGATTCTGGATTCAAGCAGTGGTGGGATAAAGGTATTACAGCAGTGTGTACTTTAACTGCAGAAGGAATATAAACTCCAAAACAAAGATTTCTTCTGATACCTTCAAGTAAGAGATTATTATGAGAGGAAGATCAAAAGAGTACAACAAGAAGATTATCTGGAAGCTATACCAGAGTCTCCAGACACAGAAAGGGAACGATACAGACGACATCAAATCAAGACGAGAAAAAGAACTTCATCTGGAAACACTCAGGGAGGACTGATGTTCCATGTGGAGCACACAACACTCATCCAGCAGCTCCAAGAGGTGGAGAGGACACCTCACATTAAAAGCCCACAATCTCAATCACATCAACAATGCTGGACACAGTGACGCCAAGCACTCCCACATCTTTTGGACGTGTCCAGAAATTCAAACATTTTGGGTACATTTTTGAGTAACTCTGAAAAAGATTTTTGGTTATGGAGGACCTCATGATGTAAAGTTCCTGTACTTTGGTTTGATAAGTGAGAATAGTATCTTACTGCCCATCAGGAGATGGTATCAACCTGAGCCCCCCCCCAGCCTCTGGGAATGGATGCAAATAGAAAACTTAAAGGAGCAACGTTTGCTAAGAAGTGGGAGAGCTGGACGGACTCTGTAGCAAAGAGGACGACGCTCTCGTCTTGTGACTCTTTTGAACATTAATGGACTTCCAAGTGGAAATATATTTTCATGACTTGTTTTTGTCTTTGTTCTTTCATGATGTTTGTTTGTTGAAAAAAAGACACAAACAGGATCAGGGTTTACTGAACTGAACCAAAGCGGACCGCTTGGTGGAAACGAGTCTTCACTGAATCCTTCTCGTCACTTCATTCCTTTTTTTGTTTCCACATCCAACTGTACCCTTGTTTGGTAGGCGGGGTGTAAACCAGATTGTGATAGCGGCGTCATTACGTAACAGCGTGACATCATAGCAGTGGGACACGGTGTAGCCTGCCAATAAATTCAACAAAGAAGAACTTGATACAGTAAACAAAGCATTTTCTCCTTTCTTCTTGGCATGCGGCCGTTTATCACAAGAAGCGAGCTACGTGCTGACATTTTTTGCATTCCTTTATTACCGCTGTTACACAGGAAGTGACAGTTCTTTCAACCAATCAGCAGACTGCAGTGTGTCTAGTTCCACCCTTTAGGAGTGGATCGGAACGCCTGGGACCCAAACAGAGGAAGACTGTTTTGGTAACATCCTCGACTTGACCCTTTGCTGTAATTTGGACCTGATAGCATCACATACGACCCTTAATGATACCATGATGATGACTGACTGAACATTCATCGTAATCAGAGTCATTCACTTAAAGCAGAGCGTGATCTTCTCTGGGAACCTCCGAGTAAATGAACTAACGTCACCACATTAGCATCGGATGCTACATTTCAGTACATCGAGGCACTCAGACAAAAGTACTGGTGTTCATTTTCACACTAGTTTCAAGACGTCCACGGTGCTTTTAGTATTCATACTCAAATCCACGCAGGACTTCCTGTTTCATGTCTTCTGTCCTCGTTTCTGAGAGTTTACGTTTATTCTCTGATCAACTTTAGAAATACAAAGTTGAATGTGGCTGTAATAAACGTATAAATGTTGTGTGTTCCCTTTAAAGAGCTCGATGTTGCTCTCTGAGTAAGCTCACACTGATACTCGTGTTTGATGATGAAGATGATGAAGAGGAGGAAGAGGAGTTGGTCCTAATGTAAAATGAACTGATACTGGTGGTGTTGACGGAGACACAGAGAGGGAGCAGAACACACACACAGATTACAGCGTGTTTTCTTCTTTGCATAAAAGGATTATGGGATGGTTTGCAGCAGTCAGATCGACATCCCGCTGCCTTCGTCTCACGCCGTCCTGCTCGTACAGCTGGGTAGTCCGGCGGTCTGCCGCTCGGCCCAGAGGTCAGGGAAAAGCCACGGGAAAAATGTCCCCAAACAGCCGGGCCCGAGGAGGAAACAGGAAACAGAGAGTCTGTTTCTTTAACGACGAAGCCACAGCTACTGACGGCTGCTGCTCAAGACTTCACTGTGCCTGACTCATTAATATTCAATGATATAAAACGACATCATATCAGCCTCATCAGGGAATCACTGCAGTGTGGCGCCCCCTTTTGGAGCACTCCTGAACAGCTGGGCTTTGTGGAGAGAAGTTCACTGAGGGCAAGACATTTCGTTTTCATGTCATCATGAATTAAAGACAAGGAAGAGTCTCTTGAATGTATTGCTGAGAAAATGTGTTCCTTCACATGAGACACATATTTAGAGGTGAGTTCAACACGGAGCCTCGAGGAGGAGGAAGGTCTCTTTAGATAAACGTCGACCTTTTTTCTTCTTCTCTCTTCTTATGTTGTGAAGTGTTTCCAGTCTGATGTTGAGCACACAGGGACACAGGTTCTTCTTCTTCTCTTCTGCTTCACTGTTCTTTTTTGAAAACAAAGTTCACTTAAAAGTGCACTTTTCTCATGGCCAGGAGGGGGCTCCACTGCTTGCATTCAGAACTCATATTCTATAGAAGTCTAGGATCATACGTCCTTCCTGTCAGCTGATTTATTCCCTCAGTAAACATTCTCCTGAAGAGTTTAACCTCTCAATCTGTTGTCTCCAGTCTTCTTCAACACAACAGGATGTTCATTTAGTCAATTATGGTCCAATTAGAGTCACAGAGACCAGAGAGTGGGCGGGGCTACTTTAATACTGACAACTCACCTCTTCACAAACAGAAAAATATCGTAAGAGTTCAAAGACACCCTGAGCTGTTCCGCCTCCTCTGAGTTCATTTTGCTTAAAGTCACAATCACAATTTATATCACAGTAACCATAGCAACCATAATATCTGGCTAACCAAGCTAGCATTGTTAGCTAATCTTACTTGTGTCATCTCAACTTATCTGTCAGGTACAGACTGTACGATTTTGGGCTGGACGATCAGTCGTGGTCATATCTGTGGGCGTGGCTCCAAACGGTGGTCCTATGTCGCAGAGAGAGAGGATCAAAGATGGCCGATCTCACGGTCTTGTGACCAAAGATTTGATTTGATTTGTTTATTCCGAACATGTAACGTAAGACAAAGGTGAACATAAAAAAACAGACTTTAAGTGACATGTCGGTAAAGGAGTGTGAAGAAGTAAACATCTACTCAGCTAGCTTGTGTTCTGACTATAATAGAACATGAACATTCATTTTTATAGTTTATATTTCTTTACAATGTCCAGTTATAAATAAATAAATGACCTACAGATTCTAAATAATAAGAAAAAGAATCCCTGCTGGAAACCCGATACAAACACCTTCGTACACTTCAATAATCCCCTCAAACTGGAGTTCCCCATCCTTCAACCTTTTTTGGATGTTTCTTGGAAGTAGATGATGTTTTGCTTTGAACTTTATTTGTGCTGTTTGAAACTGTGAGTCATTGTGATGTAAGGAATAGTGGATTAGCATGTTCTTGATATGCAACCTTATGAATTGTCCTTCCGGCTCTTTCTTGTTGGATTAACAGCAGATTCAGTGAACGTTTGTACGAGTTAAACCTCTGCACAATCATTTCAATCTGGTAGATTCAGTGAACAGGATGTGGAGTGAGTGATAATCTAGAAGCTGCTTTGTTTAAAGCTCAAATGCTTCTGGATAGTTTAGAGGTTGTATGTGTGATTTCCAAGTTAATTTGTCATTGTGATATTTTGTTAGATTGGATTTTCGGATTTTGTATTTTGTGGATTTCCTCTTGTTGGATGTTTCTGCCCTCGCTGGCTGCCTTCTTGTGTATGACCTACGAACGTTTGAGTAAAGAACTTTTTCTTACAACCTGCTTTTTGTGTCCTGGACTTTCCTCTGCAACTGAGTCTGGTTTTGAAGTGTTACCTCTACAATAATCTCGTTCAATATTAACACCATCAATCTGTATTTGTAGTTGTGTTTCCAAATATCATTATTTTTGTTTTGTTCAGGTTTAACCATCATTTGTTTCTAGCAAATCAGATATTTCATTTAGGCAATTCAGAAGTTATCTCCTCCAAGAATTCTTTCAAGTTTTCACCAGAACAAAAAATATTCACGTCCTCAGCAAACAACACCAACTTCCACACCTTTGATATGTTGCATATGTCATTTATATACAGAATAAACCATTTTGGGCCCAGCACTGACCCCTGGAGAACACCAGAAACAATTTACAAACATGATGAGGGGGGCGCTAGAGAGCCAGAACAAGATGGCAGCATAGCGTGAAGGCTCCGTTTAACTTCGCACACAAAACCACCCCAAACTTTTATAAACCGGCAAACTACATGAAACAGAATATGCCAAAGCCCTCAGCACCTAAGGAGTGTGATATCTTTACAAAGGCTCGTAAAACAACCTCACGAAGCGCCAAGACAACAACGCTGGCAGCACGGTTGACTTAGCCGAAGTGCTGAAAGCACCACGCTCTGAGTTCGGCTCGAAGCTTGACGGGATAAACAATCATCTGGGCGACCTGACAAACTCCATCTCGGTGCTGGAGAATAACCTGGGCGAGACCAAACGAAAGGTAACGGCTAACGAAAAACGTATTGAGGAGGCTGAAGCTCGCATATCCACTACGGAGGGAGCTGAAGGTAAACGTCCTCTCTTGGACTTTATACACGACATGCTTCCTCAATGGCTGGGCTCTGGGCCCGAAAGATCATTCATACTGGAAAGAGCTCATCGTACGCTGGCCCCAGCTAAGCCCAATCACAACAGAGCCGTTCTCATCCGTTTCAACAACTTCCAAGACAGGGAGGTCGTCCTGCGCTCCTCGAGACAGCGGGACATCATACACGACGGATCTAAACTTGCATTCGCCCAGGACGCTGTCAAGAAGCAGTTCATCGACATGGGAGCCTTCCGGGGACTTCCCCTCCAACCATGCGAGCTGAGGGTGCTACACGGCGGAAAGATTCAGTTGTTTTCCTCTCCAAAAGAAGCAGAGGAATTTTACCGCAGCATCACGTCCAGATAAGCCACTCTTGGCCCGGGTTGAACTGTTTTTTTTGTACATGAAGCGGGGTGAGTGCATTAACCTACATGCACAAATATAGGCTCACTATTTCTTTTTTAGGCTTGGCTGCCACCTGGGTTGTTGTGCTCTACAACAGTGGTTCCCAAAGTGGGGGTCGGGACCCCCTGGGGGGTCGCGAGACACTGTTAGGGGGGGTCGCGAGATTCCTTCCAAAAACATTTAAAAATGGGAAATGGTTTAAAATCGGATATGAACGTGTTGACAATCTGCCAAAGCAGAGAGATCATAGAACCGGGCTAATGTGTTTATCCCATCCTGCTGCAGTTTATATTCTTAATATTTACAGTCTATGGTTCTTACACAGACTCGTCTCCCCCTCACCGTCTGCTCTGCAGCGGAGCGGGATCCCCGCTGAGCATGAAAACGAAACTTAAGAGTTAGTCCGTTAAAGAAATCCATCCCGGTTATATACAACTGTTTGAGATTTGTCCAAACCGACAGGGCTCGAGAAACAGTTATCTGAAGAGTTTGCAAAGTTTATGTTTGTAGCCTACTTCAGATGGCGACACAACGAACCGTTTTAACGAGCCGGAGAGACGTTAAACAGTCTGCAGAGAGTCACACAGAGCAGAGCTCAGACAGTCAGTGATGGGAGATATAACCCCGGTGTTTAAACTGATGCTTCCGATGTTATTCTGCTCTCTCTTGTTTTTGACAAGTTACTAACAAGCCTCTCCACCTGAAGCTCACCTGTTGTGATAACGGAAACGAGAATTAAACGATGTTATGAAACGGAGGGAGGCGATCATATCCGCGACTCCGTGAGGTCCGGACCTCGGTGGTTTAAAAAAATGTTTGAATTAGTACAATCATTTATGTCTATGCATTGATTTCCATGCATACTGCTTTAACTTATGTGATGTCAGTCAGCTGCTCTCTCTCCTCTCGTTCAGTGTGCATCATGCAGGTGAGAGTGAGTAACCATGGTGACTGTCTGTTCGTCAATCAACGATGTCCCGCCCCCTCTATGAATAAAACTCTTCTAACAGTAAAACTTACTTTGACCATGTGTCCCAGAATGAACATATTCTGTATTATGTTTGAAGTCCTCATGTTTTTAAATGTTAATAACTGTGTGAATGTAACTGAACACTAAAATAGATTTAAAGACACAAAAGAGGACACAATACTAAATCATTATTTTAAAGTGGAGCAGAAAACCCTCAAATTGTGCATAAAAATGGATCAGAATGTAGGAAAGACATTTCTGATGTTAAAAATGTTCAGGAGGGGGGGGGGACCCCCAGACCCCCAACAAAGACATGTTTGAATAGACTAAACTTATCTGTACAGTTTTTGTGCATTTAAAAACATTATACGAGGTAATAAGTGGTTGAACTGGTCAGTAAATTTTTAAGATCAGTATGAAAAAAAATCGTGATATAATATTTTTTCTAATTTCACCCATTAATTTGAAAATATAAACACACATATGACGGTGTTTGGGCTATTGTGTGGTGTTCTAATGCCAGTGTTTGGATAGGCCTAATAGTGTGTGTGGCTGTGTGCAATGTCAAATGTTTTAAGCACCTACAGGGACAATGGGGGTCCCCAGTCTCTAGGATCGTTATATTGGGGGTCGCGGGCTGAAAAAGTTTGGGAACCCCTGCTCTACAACATTGGTAAACATGGACTCTATTTAGCAGCTACAAACTGGTTGCTGTCAAGTTGACGATGTTATAATATGATATGTCTGTTTTCATTGATTGAGGAAGCACCAGAGTTCAGTGGGATGTAAACAGCATACTTTTTATTTTATAGGAAGTGTTAAGGGCAACTAGCCATCTTATTTTTATAGTTTAAATGAACACATATATTTAAATGATATGAGGGACAGCCCTTCTTAATGGTCTTAAAGTCCTTCTATCTTTCCTTTCTTCTCTATCATATTTTGGGCAGCTACATAACTGTCCATTATTGGTGATGGCACCTGATTTAATCTAGCCCTTTTGATTTGTACGATATTACCATTACCTCGTACTTGTGAAACTGATGCCCACGTTGCCGTGCCCTGCCCCTATGTTCTTCTTCTTTGACCTGCTATTTTGCCGTTGCTTGGAGCGTGTTACTGCCTATAATCTAAGCTTCTGTTTTCTCTTTGGCCTGTTCTTTTTCTTTTGCACAAAGGCCGTATTTTTGTTTTTCTTAAGCAAGATGTACGTTGTTGGAGGTTAGCGTCTAACTGCCTGACATGTTAAGGGTGTTTCTTGTTTCTATGGGGTTACCTGGTCGTTTGGGGACGAGGCTAGGGTTGTGGGTGGAGAGGGTGGGGGGAGTAGAGGGGGGCTCCTTATACTCTACTTGTGTTTTCTTTTTCTTTAACACTATGTTAGTTTTTTATTATTTGTCCTTTTGTTTTGGTCAAACACAGTCTATATTACTCACAAATCTCTGAAACTCATCTGTCCAGCGAGGAGCACAAAAAACTTAAAAGGGACTGGGTCGGGCGGGTTTATTTCTCCAGCTTCACTAGCAACAAAAGAGGAACAGCAATACTTATTCATAAAAATGTGCCTTTCATTTTTAAAGATCAACATACTGACTGAGGGTAGACATGTTCTCATACGAGGGATGCTATATGGGCAAGAAGTAACACTGCTTCACATCTATGCACCAAATGACGACAGTCCTAAATGTATGTTAGACATGATCACATTATTTAACCAATATAACATCTCTGCAGACTTTAACTGCTGCATGGATAGTAACCTGGACAAATCCTCCCCCACACTGTCCAACCCTAATGCATCAAAGACTGTAAGGACAGCCTCACATGACGTAGGTCTTGTTGATGTGTGGAGGGAACTTAACCCTACTGTGAAAGACTACGCCTTCTATTCGGCTAGACACAACTCATATTCTCGATTAGACTTTTCTCTTTTACCCCAGGAACACCTTTCATCCGTGATTTCTTGCAATATCGGGCCCATTCTTATCTCAGATCACTCACCAGTTCATTTACTGCTATCTCTCCCTCAACAGACACATCAGGTTAAACACTGGAGATTTAACTCCTCACTCCTTACCAATATTGAAGCCTGCAATAATATCAGACAGTGGCTGGAACAATATAGGCAGGATAATGCAGCCTCCCCCGTTACTCCAGCAATAATGTGGGATGCTGCCAAAGCTGTAATTAGGGGCCAGCTGATCTCTTACACGTCCGCAAAGAAAAGAACGATCATCAAACAAACCGAACAACTTAAGAAGGAGTTAATCAATCTGGAACAGTCCCATAAACAATCGCCTACAGATGAAACTAAATGCAGTCAGAGCTAGTCTTAGTCTCATCCAAACTGAACATATTAAAAAACTCTTGTTCTTCTGCCCAGTAGGCTGCTAGCCTATCAGCTTAAAAAAGAACGCACGAATAACACAATAAAGTGCATACGCAATACGACAGGCCAATTGAAATATGACACACAATCTGTACAGTCCTCGTTCTTTGACTTCTATAAACGACTTTACAGGTCAGAAAACCCCTCTGAAACGGATGTCCGTGCTTTCTTAGACAAGTGTGATGCCCCAGTAGGGTCAGCAGGTAATGTTTTCATTGTGTGGTGGTTGTCTTGGAGGTGTGTCGACCATGTGATTGGATTGCAGCACTAATTGGAGTAACTCAGCACACCTGGGGCCGGTGTGCTGAGGTTACTTAACCTCCTGCCTTTTCACACTCTCCCCTCTCTGCTTCCCCTACTCTAACTGCTCTTCTCCACAGGTACCCTGCAGTTTTTGTTTGAGACTTTGGTCTTCGTTTGTAAATGAAGAGTTTAACTAATTTGATATAATTTGGTCTAATTTGGTTTAATTTGGTTAAATAAAGAATTATTTTACACTTTAACCTTTTGTGTCTCCCATCCTTTGTTGTGACTTCCTGAGCCGGGTCATGACAACAAGGTATCTCTATCTTCTATCTCAGAGGACGAGAAGGAGCTGCTTGGGGCTCCATTTACTCCTGATGAGGTGTTACAAGCATTTAAATCAATGCCATCTGGGAAAACTCCGGGTTTGGACGGATATCCGGTCGAATTTTATAAGGCCTTCTGGACGCAAATTCACCCCCTTTTCATGCCCATGCTCACAGATTTTTTAGAAAATGGAAACCTCCCTGAATCCATGAAAACAGCGGTAATTTTTTTTATTAACCTTTATTTAACCAGATAAGAACCCATTGAGATCAGGATCTCTTTTGCAAGGGTGACCTGGCCAAGAGGTCAGCAGCACATGTCATAAGAACAGTTACAATGAAGTATACATTAACAACATACATGTAGTGTTTTCAATAAAAAGAAAGTGCGGGAGCTGTGACACAACAATGAAACAACAATTTAAGATTAAAAAAATAATAATAATAATACTAATAATAGGTAGTAACACTAATACATAAGAAGGACCTGCAGAATGTTCCAATTTACTCTCAGTTGACTTTAAGGTAATATCAAAATTAATTGCGCGCAGGCTGGAGGACCTGTTGCCCCAGATCATCAATCCTGACCAATCCGGCTTCGTGAAGGCACGCTACGCCTCTGACAACATTCGGAGGCTGTTAAATGTAATTGACCACTCTGCCCTGTAATAATAATAATAATAATAACAATACATTTAATTTGAAGCGCCTTTCAGGTCACTCAAGGACACTTTACAAGTTAAAACAAGAGCAGACGAATAACAAAACCATTAGTAAAGTAAAAACATCGTGACAACTACAGTGAGAATGCTGTTCTGAAAAGGTGTGTTTAGAGAGAGGACTTGAACTGAGGGAGGGAGTCAATATTTCGAATGTCAGATGGGAGTGAGTTCCAGAGTTTGGGAGCAGAGCGGCTGAAAGCTCTGCTCCCCATGGTGGTGAGCCGGGCAGAGGGGACAGTGAGGTGGATGGAGGAGGAGGATCTGAGGGAGCGGGTAGAGGTGGCAGTGTGAAGGAGGTCAGACAGGTAGGGAGGGGCGAGGTTGTGGATGGCTTTAAAGGTGTGAAGGAGAATTTTGAAGTTAATACGGAAGTTTATTGGAAGCCAGTGGAGTTGCTGTAGGATGGGGGTGATGTGGTGGAAAGAGGGGGTTTGGGAGATGATACGGGCAGCTGAATTCTGGACCAGTTGGAGCTTATGGAGGGATTTCTGGGGGAGACCAAAGAGGAGAGAGTTACAATAATCGATACGGGAGGTGACAAGGCTATGTACAAGAATAGAGGTGGTGTGGGGGGTGAGGGAGGGACGGAGGCGATTTATATTACGCAGGTGGAAGTAGGCAGTGCGGGTGGTGATGTTGATATGGGATTTGAAGGAGAGTGAGCCATCGAGGATGACACCCAGACTCTTCACCTGGGGGGAGGGGGAAACTATGGAGCTGTCAACTTTGGATAGAGTAGATTTAGAACCAACTAGAAGGATTTCACTGTACAACAAATCAGCCTTATTGCTATCGCTAGACGCGGAAAAAGCGTTTGATAGGGTTGAGTGGCCATATTTATTTGCTGTTTTGGAAAGGTTCAACCTCGGAGAGAGATGCTTCGGATGGATTAGGGCTTTGTATATATATGTATATGTTATGCATTAACGGCACCCTCACTGAGAAATTGGGTTTATATAGAGGCTGCCGCCAGGGATGCCCACTGTCTCCATTTTTATTCAATATGGCGAGTGAACCACTTGCAGAAGCCATACGGGCTAGTGAAGAGATTATTATATTATATTGTTGATATTGGGAATACAAAGAATAAAATGTTGTTGTACGCTGACGATATAATCTTATACCTGTCCGGCCCGGAGAGATCGACTCCAGCAGTGTTAGACCTCATCACTAAGTTTGGAATGTTATCAGGCTATAAAATTAATCTGACAAAATCCAACGCCTTCCTGATGAATTCACCAATCTCTGATAAACTCAAGACCATCTCGCCTTTCACCTGGGCACAAAATGGCTTCAAATACCTCGGTGTGAATGTGTCTCCCAAACTCCAAAACCTTTATCAGGTAAACTACATTCCATTACTCAAAAAGATTAAGGAAGAGTTAGAACATTGGAAAATGCTCCACATTTCATTTCTTGGGCGTATTAATGTAATTAAAATGAACGTATTGCCACGTTTCAGCTTCTTATTTCAGTCTCTGCCCTGCTACTAAGACAAACTGTTCGGGATCGTAGGTGGACGGTCTACCTGAACAACACCCCCCCCCCCCCCTTGTTCCCTATCCCTCTTCCTGCATCTTATCCCATCTCCCCCTATCCCGTTCCAAGCCCGGCGCAGTCTAGGCTGTGAAGGCTGTTTGGTCATGAGCCGGGGATCACTGCTGAAGATTTCTACCTTTTAATAAGGAAGTTTTTTCTGACCAATGTAACTTTTGCTGCTTTGCTAAAGTGCTCATGATGGATTAAGCTGGGTCCTTGTAATATAGCAATAAGTAAGGTCTTTGACCTGCTTTTTGTAACATAACAATGAGCATGGTCTTTTTACCTGCTCTTTGTAATATTAATAGACAAAGAGTAAGGTCTTTACCTGCTTTTTGTAAAGCGTCTTCAGATAACACTTGTTATGAATTGGCGCTATACAAATAAAGATTGATTGAATGATTCTTTAAGTCCATAAATAAAATGCTGACCTCTTTTATTTGGAAGAACTCTCCTCCTAGAAGAGCCTTTGAAACTCTAACAAAATCCAGAGAGAAGGGTGGGTTGGGGTTGCCAGATCTATGGATGTATTACTGGGCCGCCCAGACGAAGGGCCTGATTGGCTGGATACAAAAACGGAACAATGCTCATTGGATTGACATAGAAGAAGAACTCTGTTTCCCTACCTCCTTGGCCTCGCTGCCATTTATCAACAATATAAGCACACTACCTCTGGTAACGAGAACCTACGTAATCTACAACACTCTCCGGGCTTGGCAGGATGTGAAAAAGTTTTGTGGAAGCTCTGACAGAGTCTCCGGGCTTGCCCCTCTAGCCTCAAACCCTGATCTGCCACCATTGATTGGGAGGTCCCTGT
>CM036542.1:270000-272500 GCA_020745685.1 Tautogolabrus adspersus | reverse complement strand
CGGTGCAGAGAACATGATCAGCAGGTTGAACTTCCTGAGCTGACACAAACATGTCTTGGACTCTGTCCTGCAGTTACAAGAGAATTTAAAATACTTAAATAGAGATCATACAAAACATCTCCCAACTCCACATAAAAACAGCTTCCTGCAGCAGTGACATGTTGACATATTGTACGGCCCCTTGGCACATCATCATCGGTAACATCTTATTCCGATTATTAAAGGACATCGGCACAGATGAATGTTTGTAGCGGTTCAGCCCGGTCTGAGGGACCCTGAATCTTCTCCCCGAAGGTCAAAGCTGAAGCTCAGAGTGAAGAATGTGGGTCGGGTCAGACACTATGTTCTGTGCCTGTCTAACAACACACTGCTCAATACGAGTTATCTGTGATTTTAACAGACAAGTGACCACACTAGGCTGTTACCTCATATCTGATGATGCTTTCAAAGACGGCCGTATAAAACAGAAACATGACTTTCTGCTGAGCTCCACAGACTCTCAGTCTGAGTAAGAAACACACATGCTGAATCTGAAGCAGACTCCCCACACAGATCCTCCAGCTGAGTGTGTCGTCAATATGAACCCTGACGTACCTGCAGAGCACAATTATTACAGAAACCTTTAAAAAATGTTTGTTTTTTAATGTCCAGTCTTTGGAAATGGAATCTGTTGCAGTAAAAGAAAACAGCCACTAGAGGGAGACGTTGATCTACAAATCATCTGGACAAGTGTGTGACCTGCAGGGGGCGATATCTACTGCTGCATGTGAGTGCAGGATCACCTCAGTGAAGAGCAGCTGAAGTCAGAGCTGAGCGAGAAAATCAGATCAATATTTTGATTTGTTTCTATTCCAGTTTTAAGAAACAGATGTGATGTCTTGATGTGGTGACCTCAGAGCTTTCATCTCTGCTGTAAAGGCTCACAAAGAGGTCAAAGGTCAATAAAGAAAGAACAGCTCTAAAATAATCTTCCTGTTCAGATCAGAGACAGTTTTCCAGAAACATTTGATCGGTGTGATCAGTGTGATCAGGGTCCTCCTGCAGAAGCTGCTCCTCCTCTGAGGAGCTCATCTAGACACTTTGAAGTGTCTGTGAGGAGGCGCTTCTCTGAAACCTCCTTCTTTCCTCAAGAGGAGATCCTGACAAAGGTTCCTCCTCAGAGGACCTCCTGGGTAAACTGAAGACCTCCTGGGTAAACTGAAGACCTCCTGGATAAACTGAAGACCTCCTGGATAAACTGAAGACCTCCTGGATAAACTAAAGACCTCCTGGGTAAACTGAAGACCTCCTGGATAAACTGAAGACCTCCTGGATAAACTGAAGACCTCCTGGATAAACTGAAGACCTCCTGGGTAAACTGAAGACCTCCTGGGTAAACTGAAGACCTCCTGGATAAACTGAAGACCTCCTGGATAAACTGAAGACCTCCTGGATAAACTAAAGACCTCCTGGATAAACTAAAGACCTCCTGGGTAAACTGAAGACCTCCTGGATAAACTGAAGACCTCCTGGATAAACTGAAGACCTCCTGGGTAAACTGAAGACCTCCTGGGTAAACTGAAGACCTCCTGGATAAACTGAAGACCTCCTGGGTAAACTGAAGACCTCCTGGGTAAACTGAAGACCTCCTGGATAAACTGAAGACCTCCTGGATAAACTGAAGACCTCCTGGATAAACTGAAGACCTCCTGGATAATCTGAAGACCTCCTGGGTAAACTGAAGACCTCCTGGATAAACTGAAGACCTCCTGGGTAATCTGAAGACCTCCTGGATAATCTGAAGACCTCCTGGATAAACTGAAGACCTCCTGGGTAATCTGAAGACCTCCTGGATAATCTGAAGACCTCCTGGGTAAACTGAAGACCTCCTGGATAAACTGAAGACCTCCTGGATAAACTGAAGACCTCCTGGATAAACTGAAGACCTCCTGGATAAACTGAAGACCTCCTGGGTAAACTAAAGACCTCCTGGATAAACTGAAGACCTCCTGGGTAAACTGAAGACCTCCTGGATAAACTAAAGACCTCCTGGATAAACTGAAGACCTCCTGGATAAACTGAAGACCTCCTGGATAAAGATTTACATTTATAATTTTTAAAGGATAAGAAAGAGTTAGCCTTGTTAGCTGTTAGCCCAGTTAAACCAGCCATCCCAGTATGTGTTTGATTACTGGTGTTAAATAAAGTTAATAAAGGTCCTGACAGAGAAGCTGACCTGCTGCAGGATCACAGACGGATCTTATCACAGCGTCAGAACGATCACCTGAACTCTGATGTCACATAAAACCACTCTCATGATTCTCTGTGGGTTGTTTTACAATGTACGTCCTGTTCTTTCAGATATCTTTCACCTCCTCCTGCTCCTCCTCCTTCTCCTCATCCTCCTCCTCCACCTTTCCTCCTCCTCTTCCTTCTCTGCTCTCTCTCCTCCTGTCTTTCCTTTCATCGTTTTCCCAACTTCATCAGTGTTCTCCTCCTCCTCTTCTTCCTCCTCTTTCTC
>CM036542.1:207500-265000 GCA_020745685.1 Tautogolabrus adspersus | reverse complement strand
TGAGTGGTTTCCCTCCAGCGCCGACATGAATCTCTGACTCATTAGCATTTATGCAAATGAGTTTTCTAATTGCACGCGTAATGACTGTGGCGTGGGAGATTTTTCTCTCCAGCATGTCTTTTGTTTCTGGATGTATTAGTTTGCTTCTTTGCTAAACAAAGCGGACCTTGTTGTCTTGTTTCCTGCTGGAGATCTGCTGGAGGAGCTTTGTGTCACATTCACAAAGACACGGACACTTTCGGGTTTTCACAGGCCGCGCTGACTCTGTGCAGCCGTCGACAGAAGCCTTTCTGATATCTGTGGCCGAGAGGAGCCCGGGCCGCAGCTCTGCGCGGCCGCAGAGAGAGGAGGCTGCTGGGGGAGAAACCTGCAGGTGAGTCCGGAGAGCATGAGCATGCAGGTCAGAGCCTGTGGATCCTCTGATACGATGTGCGCCACAGAAACGAAATGCAAAATGGCAGCACATAAAGGAGGCAGCAGGGAGGAGATGTTCAAGCTTCCTCACAGACAATTAAAGGCTGAAAAAATGATGGAAGACAGACTCTGATTGTCATGGGAGGGATAAGAGTTTTAACCCCTGAATGAAATATTTATGAGGCAAACCTGCAGCATGTGAGGAGTCAGGTTTAAAACTGCAGAAAATATGATTACAGAAAATCTACTGGATTCATTGTTTCTGAATGTTTTCATGTTTAATCCTGTTTAGTTTACAAGGACATCAGTGTGCATGTGTCAAGGGTGTAGGTTTGGATTCAACATTGGGGGGGACACATTTTCAGTTGGGGGGGGGGGGGGGGTCTTGGGGTTCCCCCCCAGAGAATTTTGAGCGTCAAATCATTTTCTGCATTCTGGTGAATTTTTATGCAACAATTTCTGCTTTTTCTGAATTAATTTATGGCGGAAATGTCTTTACTATGTATAGGAAATTATTATTATTATTATTAATTATTATTAATATTAATTATTATTAGCCTAATTATTCAACTGTACTGTTCATAACTTTCTGTTTAATCAATCACACATTTAAGTCACAGATTCGATCATGTCATCAGATCAGGAAATTGAGAAATTGTAAAAACTATATATTAGCTGGCCTTTGTTTTTAGTATTATTTGTAGGCAGTAGTTCCCAGACCCCCCCTCCTGCTCCCCTCTAAACCCCCCCTTCATTACAACATTACAGACTAAAAACTAAAGTCCATCAGAGAAGAATAAATTATTAATGCTCAAAACAAGTGTTCTCCTGATTTAGCTTTGACAATATTGTAAACTTAATATAATCATCCTGCTGGTTAGTGGACGTGTATATCTCTGACTGCTGCACGTGATCATTTCGGACCCTGTGAAGGTTTCATTTTAACGGTCAAATTGGAAAAAATGTGGTCGGATATTGTCCGTGTTTATTGCACTTCAGTTGACCTCTATACAGTTAATGGGACACTAATGCAAACACCAACCTGTTGCTCTTGCTTTGTCTTGTTGTCACTGTCTGCGCCCGCGACCATAGACTGTATAAAACCACGACTCCTAACCTGACCGGACCTGATCCATTGACCAAGCGTGAGCGAGAGTAACGCGTGTGACTGTGCAGCAGGTTAAGATGGTATGGTCCACTATAGGGGTGTCTGAAATGATTGGGAAACGTATTTACAGGTCAGAAGGATATAGAAATGTTTTGAGCCCCCCAAAATGTTTTTCATTACCTCTTTTTTCGACCTTTTAAAAAAAAATCTTTCTAAATATTGGGGGGGACACATCCCCTGCGTCCCCCCCGAAATCTACGCCTATGGCGTGTGTGTGTGCGTGCGTGCGTGTAAGTGCGTGTGTGTATGGGGCGCGGAATGGTTCAGCTGCATGCACGCCGCACGCACACACGCACGTGTGATTATTTCATAAAAGTAGGGTGGAGCAGCGTCTGGATAACGTGCGTGTGGAGCAGCGTCTGGATAACGTGCGTGTGGAGCAGCGTCTGGATAACGTGCGTGTGGAGCAGCGTCTGGATAACGTGCGTGTGGAGCAGCGTCTGGATAACGTGCGTGTGAAGCAGAGTCTGGATACCGTGCGTGTGAAGCAGCGTCTGGATACCGTGCGTGTGAAGCAGCGTCTGGATAACGTGCGTGTGGAGCAGCGTCTGGATACCGTGCGTGTGAAGCAGCGTCTGGATAACGTGCGTGTGGAGCAGCGTCTGGATACCGTGCGTGTGGAGCAGCGTCTGGATAACGTGCGTCTGGAGCAGCGTCTGGATACCGTGCGTGTGGAGCAGCGTCTGGATAACGTGCGTCTGGAGCAGCGTCTGGATAACGTGCGTGTGGAGCAGCGTCTGGATACCGTGCGTGTGGAGCAGCGTCTGGATAACGTGCGTGTGAAGCAGCGTCTGGATAACGTGCGTGTGAAGCAGCGTCTGGATACCGTGCGTGTGAAGCAGCGTCTGGATAACGTGCGTGTGGAGCAGCGTCTGGATACCGTGCGTGTGGAGCAGCGTCTGGATAACGTGCGTCTGGAGCAGCGTCTGGATAACGTGCGTGTGAAGCAGCGTCTGGATAACGTGCCTGTGGAGCAGCGTCTGGATACCGTGCGTGTGAAGCAGCGTCTGGATACCGTGCGTGTGGAGCAGCGTCTGGATAACGTGCGTGTGGAGCAGCGTCTGGATAACGTGCGTGTGGAGCAGCGTCTGGATAACGTGCGTGTGGAGCAGCGTCTGGAGCAGCGTCTGGATAACGTGCGTGTGGAGCAGCGTCTGGATACCGTGCGTGTGAAGCAGCGTCTGGAGCAGCGTCTGGATACCGTGCGTGTGGAGCAGCGTCTGGATACCGTGCGTGTGGTGCAGCGTCTGGATACCGTGCGTGTGGAGCAGCGTCTGGATACCGTGCGTGTGGAGCAGCGTCTGGATACCGTGCGTGTGGAGCAGCGTCTGGATAACGTGCGTATGAAGAAGCGTCTGGATAACGTGCGTATGAAGAAGCGTCTGGATAACGTGCGTGTGAAGCAGCGTCTGGATAACGTGCGTGTGAAGCAGCGTCTGGATAACGTGCGTACGTCTGGACGTTTGCCGGCACACATTGGGTAAATGTGGTTGTATATAGATATATCTTAATAAGAGCCAGCTAGCCGTACAACAATCAGTTACTTACTGAGAAGAGATGAGACGGGATGAGAGACGAGAGTCGAGAAGAGACGAGGAAAGACAGACATGACAACAAAAGAGACAAGGCGACAGACAAAACGAGATTAGAGACGAGAAATTTAACACAAGAGACTAGAGAGAAAAAAAAAGACAAGAGATGACACAAGACAGACAACACAAGTGACAAGAGATGAGGCGAGAGATGGCATGGATCGAGACTTACATGGCAAGGTAAACAAGAGCCCAGATGAGAGAAGAGACTAGAGACGGGATCAGACAAGACTGACATGACAAGAGACACAATTAGAGAAGACATGACAAGAGACTGAGATGAGACAAGACAAGAAAGACAAGACACATTTTAAAGTAAATAAAGTGAAATGTGTGATATGTGTGTGTGCTCTGAGTTCCTGTCCAGAAACGATCTGTTTGACCCAAATCAGTCAGTCTTTAAGCGGGCCACTCTACTGAGACTGCTCTATCGCTACGAGCTGCTAGAGCTGCGGGTCAGTCCTCAGTTCTATTACTACTAGACCTGTCTGCTGCCTTTGACCCAGTTAACCATCAAATCCTCGTCTCCACGCTCTCTGAACTTGGCCTCTCAGGATCTGCCCTCTGCTGGTTCGTGTCCTTCCTCTCAAGTAGATCTTTAAGAATGTCTTGGAAGGGAGAAGTGTCCGAAGCACACAGTTTATCCACAGGGGTGCCCCAAGGGTCAGTGCTTGGTCCCCTTCTCTTCTCCATGTATACCACCTCACGTGGTTCAATAATCCGCTCTCATCGCTTCTCATACCACTGCTATGCTGATGATACCCAGCTCTTCCTGTCATTCCGGCCAGACGATGTCACAGTCTCAGCAAGAATCTCTTCATGCCTTGCTGATATCTCTAAATGGATGAATGAACGCCACCTTCAACTCAACCTTTCAAAGACTGAGCTCCTCGTCATCCCAGCCAGTCCCTCTATGAAACAACAGATTAATATCCAGCTTAGTACAACCAAACTCATGCCCACAAAGTCTGCAGGAACCTGGGTGTCATGATTGATGACCAGCTAACATTTAAGGTTATGTTGATTTGCCCTGTACAACATCAGGAAGATCAGACCAGTCAGAAAATGCTACACAGCTCCTGGTACAGGCTCTTGTGATATCACACATTGACAATTGCAACTCCCTTTCTGAACACCTACGGCCTTAATGATATCAATGACGACGACAGCGATGATGATGATTATAATATTTAGGATGGTTTTGATACTGAGTAGAACTCTCAAGAACACCTGTCGATGTTTTTGTTGGTGACAATATGTTAACTTTATTATAAAAAAGTGCTTTGCCTCTTCTCACTTCCTGTCAGCACCTGTTCTCTGCCTCTTCTCACTTCCTGTCAGCACCTGTGCTCTGCCTCTTCTCACTTCCTGTCAGCACCTGTGCTCTGCCTCTGGTCACTTCCTGTCAGCACCTGTGCTCTGCCTATGGTCACTTCCTGTCAGCACCTGTGCTCTACCTCTGGTCACTTCCTGTCAGCACCTGTGCTCTGCCTCTGCTCACTTCCTGCCAGTACCTGTGCTCTGTCTCTGGTCACTTCCTGTCAGCACCTGTGCTCTGCCTCCGGTCACTTCCTGTCAGCACCTGTGCTCTGCCTCTGCTCACTTCCTGCCAGTACCTGTGCTCTACCTCCGGTCACTTCCTGTCAGCACCTGTGCTCTGTCTCTGGTCACTTCCTGTCAGCACCTGTGCTCTGCCTCCGGTCACTTCCTGTCAGCACCTGTGCTCTGCCTCTGGTCACTTCCTGTCAGCACCTGTGCTCTACCTCCGGTCACTTCCTGTCAGCACCTGTGCTCTGCCTCTGGTCACTTCCTGTCAGCACCTGTGCTCTACCTCTGGTCACTTCCTGTCAGCACCTGTGCTCTGCCTCTGGTCACTTCCTGTCAGCACCTGTGCTCTGCCTCTGGTCACTTCCTGTCAGCACCTGTGCTCTGCCTCTGGTCACTTCCTGTCAGCACCTGTGCTCTGCCTCTGGTCACTTCCTGTCAGCACCTGTGCTCTGCCTCTGCTCACTTCCTGTCAGCACCTGTGCTCTACCTCTGGTCACTTCCTGTCAGCACCTGTACTCTGCCTCTGGTCACTTCCTGTCAGCACCTGTGCTCTGCCTCTGGTCACTTCCTGTCAGCACCTGTGCTCTGCCTCTGGTCACTTCCTGTCAGCACCTGTGCTCTGCCTCTGGTCACTTCCTGTCAGCACCTGTGCTCTGCCTCTGCTCACTTCCTGTCAGCACCTGTGCTCTGCCTCTGGTCACTTCCTGTCAGCACCTGTGCTCTGCCTCTGGTCACTTCCTGTCAGCACCTGTGCTCTGCCTCTGTCACTCCTGTCAGCACCTGTGCTCTGCCTCTGGTCACTTCCTGTCAGCACCTGTGCTCTGCCTCTGCTCACTTCCTGTCAGCACCTGTGCTCTGCCTATGGTCACTTCCTGTCAGCACCTGTGCTCTGTCTCTGGTCACTTCCTGTCAGCACCTGTGCTCTGCCTCCGGTCACTTCCTGTCAGCACCTGTGCTCTGCCTCTGCTCACTTCCTGCCAGTACCTGTGCTCTACCTCCGGTCACTTCCTGTCAGCACCTGTGCTCTGTCTCTGGTCACTTCCTGTCAGCACCTGTGCTCTGCCTCCGGTCACTTCCTGTCAGCACCTGTGCTCTGCCTCTGGTCACTTCCTGTCAGCACCTGTGCTCTACCTCCGGTCACTTCCTGTCAGCACCTGTGCTCTGCCTCTGGTCACTTCCTGTCAGCACCTGTGCTCTACCTCTGGTCACTTCCTGTCAGCACCTGTGCTCTGCCTCTGGTCACTTCCTGTCAGCACCTGTGCTCTGCCTCTGGTCACTTCCTGTCAGCACCTGTGCTCTGCCTCTGGTCACTTCCTGTCAGCACCTGTGCTCTGCCTCTGGTCACTTCCTGTCAGCACCTGTGCTCTGCCTCTGCTCACTTCCTGTCAGCACCTGTGCTCTACCTCTGGTCACTTCCTGTCAGCACCTGTACTCTGCCTCTGGTCACTTCCTGTCAGCACCTGTGCTCTGCCTCTGGTCACTTCCTGTCAGCACCTGTGCTCTGCCTCTGGTCACTTCCTGTCAGCACCTGTGCTCTGCCTCTGGTCACTTCCTGTCAGCACCTGTGCTCTGCCTCTGCTCACTTCCTGTCAGCACCTGTGCTCTGCCTCTGGTCACTTCCTGTCAGCACCTGTGCTCTGCCTCTGGTCACTTCCTGTCAGCACCTGTGCTCTGCCTCTGCTCACTTCCTGTCAGCACCTGTGCTCTGCCTATGGTCACTTCCTGTCAGCACCTGTGCTCTGCCTCTGCTCACTTCCTGTCAGCACCTGTGCTCTGCCTATGGTCACTTCCTGTCAGCACCTGTGCTCTGCCTCTGCTCACTTCCTGTCAGCACCTGTGCTCTGCCTCTGCTCACTTCCTGTCAGCACCTGTGCTCTACCTCTGGTCACTTCCTGTCAGCACCTGTGCTCTGCCTCTGCTCACTTCCTGTCAGCACCTGTGCTCTGTCTCTATCTGATAAATTAATTGTAGAATTGTAGTGATAATTAACTTTTAATAAATAGTCAATGCAGTACTTTTTTAAACTCAGTTGACCTGTGATGTAGTATTTTCTTTATCACTGTTAAAGTAAATGAAATCTTCTGCTGTTACAAACTACTCTTGTAATTACAGCTTTAATTAGGGACTTATTATAATTAAAGTCATAATGAAGCTACATGTGTTCTTATTGTTTCATTAATGATAATCAAAGATTATAACTATAACCACCTTCATCAGGTCATCATCCTGAGCGATCATTCAGTCTCCTGCAGAAACACAGGAGCTGGTTTTGAAACTGCAGGTTGAGCAGGCTGAGAGGATGGAGAGGAGGAGGTGGGGGTTTTACCGCCGGGCCCTGCAGGAGTTGCCTGATGGGTGCTAATGAACTTGGGATGTGGCACCACAATGCGGAGCGGCCCCCTCGGTCCCGCTCGGTGCCCGGGTTCCCATGCAGAGAGAGGGAGGATGGGGGAGGAGAGGGGGGAGAGTCTGGTCTATTGTGCCTGCTCCTTAGCCCATTAGCCACCTCCGCCGAGCACTCCGCGTTCCCAGGAGTAGCTCGCGGCCTGCCTGCCTGCCTGCCCGCCCGAGTGGACTCGGTATCCCGGCACGGAGGAGGCGGAGGAGAGGGGAGCAGAAACAGTAGCTGTATTTAGAGTTTGATCTCCAGGAAAGCGTCCAAAATGTGCAGAGAAAGAAAAGTGGAGCGGCACATTGGTGGGCAGGAGAGGGAGAGCCCCCCGACAACAGACCGGGGGCTGACAGAGTTGTCTCTTTGGCAGCCGCGCCTCCTATTGAAGCAGTAATTTATTCAAAGGAGATTTTTATCCCCGCGATCTGATTATTATGATAATCAAGTGACCCAGACCCCCTTTCTTGGCTCTTGTCTGCGGGCTCTGGGCTCGGCGGTGACAGTAAAAGCTGATTTTCACGGTCTCTCTCCCCCCCCCCCCTTCTGTTCACATTCCTGGACTCCTCAGTATCAAAGAGGCGCACTGGATGTGCACACTTGATCCATGAAGGCGCAGAGCGGAGGCCGCAGGTCTGCGCAGGGGGCTCTGTGTCAAACGAATACTAGTAACCAGACAAGATTACACAAAACTTTTTATAATCCCACATGGGCTGAGACCGGCTCTAAACCACATAGTCAAAGAGTGAAACAGAGCCACTATGGAGGCAGAGGAGAGGAGGCTTCATGAGGAGGCAGAGGAGAGGAGGCTTCATGAGGAGGCAGTGGAGAGGAGGCTGCATGAGGAGGCAGTGGAGAGGAGGCTGCATGAGGAGGCAGTGGAGAGGAGGCTGCATGAGGAGACAGAGGAGAGGAGGCTGCATGAGGAGACAGAGGAGAGGAGGCTGCATGAGGAGACAGAGGAGAGGAGGCTGCATGAGGAGGCGGTGGAGAGGAGGCTGCATGAGGAGACAGAGGAGAGGAGGCTGCATGAGGAGGCAGTGGAGAGGAGGCTGCATGAGGAGACAGAGGAGAGGAGGCTGCATGAGGAGGCGGTGGAGAGGAGGCTGCATGAGGAGGCGGTGGAGAGGAGGCTTCATGAGGAGGCGGTGGAGAGGAGGCTGCATGAGGAGACGGTGGAGAGGAGGCTTCATGAGGAGGCGGTGGAGAGGAGGCTTCATGAGGAGACGGTGGAGAGGAGGCTTCATGAGGAGACGGTGGAGAGGAGGCTTCATGAGGAGGCGGTGGAGAGGAGGCTTCATGAGGAGACAGTGGAGAGGAGGCTTCATGAGGAGGCGGTGGAGAGGAGGCTTCATGAGGAGGCGGTGGAGAGGAGGCTGCATGAGGAGACAGAGGAGAGGAGGCTGCATGAGGAGGCGGTGGAGAGGAGGCTTCATGAGGAGGCGGTGGAGAGGAGGCTTCATGAGGAGACAGTGGAGAGGAGGCTTCATGAGGAGACAGAGGATAGAAATGATGAAATGATTAACTTTATTATCACATTGGATGATTTCTGAGAATGAGAGCCATACTCTCTGTTTGCTTTAGTCCTGGAATAAGTCTGGGAGTCCAACATAAATAAAGGTTATTAATGCGCATGACTGTGATCCATCAGAGCAAAGAACTTGAACCTGCATCCACGCTGCTCCTCCACCACCACCTCCGCTTCACATCTCAGAGGGTGGAGACAAAAAGCAGACCTGCAATGTGTCAGAAAGGGGAGGGGCTTGGTGGCAGTATATGTTTTTAGAGCAGGCACGTTTTAAATTCATATTGCATCTGACAACGAGAAATGGCGAGCGCGAGGGACAACGCGGGGTAGAGAGAGAGAGAGAAAGAGAGAGAGAGAGAGAGAGAGAGAGAGGAGGAGGAGAGATCTACCTCTGCGCGAATAATGGGGATGATAATAAAACAGGGGGGAAAACCCGTCCGAGGGAAGCTGAATGGATGGAGCCAGAGACACGTCACGGGCAGCCGCAGCCATGAAGACTGAGCTCCAGTCTCCAGAAGCTCACTCCGTCTCCATCAGCCGAGCCGCGCGCTGCTCCGGGAGGAGAGAGGACGCTGCAGAGACCCGCAGACGACGGCGTGAGTATAGTCTAACCTGTTTTTTTTTATGGGGACAGTGTGGAGGCAGGTGCATAAATTGGGCTCTATAAATCAGAGGAAAACGTGTTTACATTGGCTCAGTTTGCGTCGCTTAGCTGCACACATAACGGAGCAGGATGCGTGTGTTAGTCTGGATCTAACAGGGGCAGGGAGGCCAGTCTCAGTCCTCCAGGTTCAGATGTGATTTTATTTCGATCTGTGTGTATGTTTCTGTCTGTAAGGATACAGAGCAGGAGCTGGTGCTTCATTCACCTGCAGATATTGAGAGGTGGAAACATTTACTCAGCACAAAAACACTCATTATGTCTTTTAATTTAAGCTCCTCTGAATCAAAGAAATCTTGATATTTTAATATTTATATGATCAATTAGTTATGTTGGTGACATTGAGTGAGTAGTTGTGTCCAGGCTGAGTGAAAGGTCACACACGATCCTGCAGAAACAAACAGATTCTGCTTCAGTGATGGAACATCAGCCTCAGACTGACTTGTCATTAGAGGAGCCTCCTGCTCCGATTTTGAGGAGAACTCCTCCTGTTCTCAGCCTCACTGACGCATTGTGCTCCGGCTTCAGATGCGCCATTCACACAAGCCACAAAGGCCACAAGGCGCTTCCACATCCTGGTTTCCACGTCTCTCTCTCTCTCTCTCTCTCTCTCTCTCTCTCTCTCTCTCTCTCACACACACACACACACACACACACACACACACACACACACACCTGCAGCAGGCACTCAGCAGGGTCCATTCTAACCAGCTCTGTTCCGTGTGGCAACATATGGCACAAAAACATGCTGGGGACTTTTCCTTTCTGTTCACATTAAGCCTGCAGGACTCAGTGTGGCCATGATTACTAACTTACAGGCCTGCCATGCATGCGTAATAAGACAAAGTGGAGGCGTTCACACCCAAAGCTGGCGGATAAAGGGATCACAAGGCCAACATATCCCGTCCACACGTGTGCCGGAGTCCGAGGCCTGAGCGAGAACACATGTGCGCCCCGCGGACACACCGGGGGACGGATCTTGGACTGCTGGAGCTTTGAAGGCAGTTTTAAGCCCAAAAAAAGAAAAAGTGGGATTATGCAACGTTTCACATGACGAACATGAGAGTATTAATGTGTATGCACGCAGGGTCAGTGCACGAGAACGTAGATGGAGAGCAAAGAGACGTTTGCAGAATCATGACTCTTCATTTAAAAATCAGGAATTACTGATTTTTAAAAATCAGGTCACACTTTCAGGGTTTATCTTTCTCTACATTTTTATTTATATAAGTAGTCGCGCAGCAATACACACACTCTTCATCTTCATCCCTGTGCTCTATCTTTAAACCATCGACAGAACAAACTGCACATCTCTGATGTGAAACAGTAAAGCGCTCACTTTGCCTCCTCGCTGCTGTCTGACACTGAGCGGCCTGCCAGCACGCGGCAGTCTGCACGCGGCAGTCTGCAGGTAACAGCTCACCGTCACACCGACACTACAGGGGGGCTTTAATGTGCTTCATTATGCAGAAATAATTATGACGTCATCATAAGTAATAACTGTTTACATTCAGATGAACAAAAATATCTGAAGTTATAAAATATTGTCTCTCTAAAAAAAAAAACTTAAAAATATAAAAACAGCCGCAGAAAATCGTGACGTCAGACCGGAAATGATGCTTTTATTTTATAAAATTATTAATAATTAATAATCAAAGATTTACAGGAAATTTAGTTTCATCAAATCCTGAAATTAATTTCTCTTTCTCTTTCTCACACACACGCGCACACTCACACACGCGCACACACACACACACACACACACACACACACACACACACACATGCACACACACACACGCACACACACACACACACACACACACACGCACACACACACGCACACACACGCACACACGTTTCACCTCTCTATATTTTTGGGTCGTTCTTTAAATCTCGTGATGAATCATTTTCTAAATGTTCAGTTCTTCACTTCGGTTTAAATTATTCCTAATTAGAGGCGCTGATTGATATGACGTCACACTGATCTCGGCCAATAGCAGAGCGTGCTGAGGTATGAAGGACTCTTTCATTTAAACTTTGGTCAGAAGTCTCGAAGCTGCAGCTGAAGTCCGCGCGAAGCATTTCGGGTAAAACACGTCACAAAGACGAACATTTAAAAACTAAAAAACTCTTCTGTTTGTTTATCAGTTAATAAGAACTTTAAATTATTTATTTATAATGACTTCAACTTATTTCAAATGTTTCATATTCAAAATAATAAAATATAATTATAATGAAATATAAATAAAAACACGTTTTTAAATATCTTTAATTTATTGAACATGAAATTTAAATTTAAATTTGTTTTAAAATAAACAAAAAGAGAAAAAATAAAATGTTCATTATGAATATTATTTATTATTATTATGAAGTTATAATTATTCCCCACCATTAACTGCTGTGAGTGTGTGTGTGTGTCTGTGTGTGTGTGTGTGTGTGTGTGTGTGTGTGTGTGTCTGTGTGTGTGTCTGTGTGTGTGTGTGTGTGTGTGTGTGTGTGTGTGTGTATGTGTGTGTCTGTGTGTGTGTGTGTGTGTGTGTGTGTGTGTGTGCATGTGTGTGTGTGTGTGTGTGTGTGTGTCTGTGTGTGTGTGTGCATGTGTGTGTGTGTGTGTGTGTGTTTTAGTCTCAGCTTTTTTTTTAAATATAAATCTGCATTGATTGAGACAGTAGAAGAAGAAGAGCAGCAGCTGCTTCCTGTAACCTGGAGAGAGAACAATGACACGTGTAGCTCTTTGCTAACGTCCTCAGACGCGGCGTGGAGGAGGAAGGAGGCCCAGAAAAGTCTCTCTCTCTCTCTCTCTCTCTCTCTTGGCATCCGATAATAAAAATGGAGACAAACCCTTTTCTTTTGTTGTCCAACAGACAGAATCTTTTTGGGACGTGGCGGGGTGTTTGAAGCCATCACCCTTCTACGGAGCATGTCAGCGTGTGAGGGTGGATGCGCTGTAGGAAAGGGAAAGATGGCGCCATGGCCAGTTTGGACTGGCTGAAGAACTTGCTTACATTTTTCTTTTGGATAGAGAGGCATTACTCAAGGACCAATCAGAGCATTCTGTGCACAGAGAGAGGTTTCTGATTGGCCAAGTGGTTTGAGGCGGGGATAAGGGGCCACTTGGTGACATCACTAAACGACGGGTCAGGACATTTAAGGGCTGCTGTAGGTTGAGAGAGGAAACAAGGCCCCAAGCCAGAAGAGCGAGGTCTTTGGTGGGAGCGGGCGTTAGCGGCTGTTGGATTTCTTATTCACTCTCCGCTCAGTTTACATGATTTTAACCCTTTCTGTGGTCAGTCTGTAATCCATCAAATGATGTCATATCCAAGGGATGGAGGCAGGTCTTTATTAATAACTCTTTCATCTGCTTCTAGGTCAAGACTGGGCCTATGTCACGTCGCCTGCAGCTTGAGAGGATGGGTAGCCTTCGGGGTTGGTTGTTATCTTTGGTTATCTAGCTGTATGAGTGATGTACATTCTTCATAAAGCTAGATAACCGAAAGTAACAAGAATCCCATTACACTCCTGAAAAGGCATCAAGACCCCAAATGCACCTCCCTGCGAGAAAAGGCAAACCGTGTCTGAAGAAGTGGAGCTTCATGGATGGATTTAGAAGGAGAGTGGAGCTGGATGCACAGTAAGGTATGTGTGTGGCTTTTACACACTTCAAACTTCATTGTAAGGTTTGGTCTATTGATGCTGTTTCAGTCCATCACTGTTTAGAAATGCAGTATTCATATGGTTAGTCATGAAATAACAGGGACATTAGCGTCCCCACAGCGGCCTGCAGCCAGCGGCGGTGATCCATAGCTGTACGGATGATGCAACAGGATCACTTTAATCTAATAAGCCCCATGATCCTTGTGTGTGGGGCTGCATGCAGGGGCTTAGCCATGCTATCACATGGCCGGGAGTGACAGGCCTGCAGAAAAAGACCCATGGGTGGACTTTGACAAGTAGTTTAACATGTCGCTATCGGCTAATCAGTTTGGTAGCCGCTTTACTCAAGGCTCCATTCACTGGCCTGCATAAATTCTAGCTTTGGTTCTTGCATCTTTGGCGTTAAGAGAACATGCAATCTGAGAAGAATGTGGGCCCTTTATATCATACGGTGCTATGAATTATACATATGTTCTGACTTGGATGGGATTGTGTGAGTTAAGAATGCTCCCTCCGAGTTAATCCGGGTTCCCAATTCCCCGCCGGCTACTAAGTGAACAGACAGGAGTTTGTTTGAGGCCAATTTTGTTAAGTTAGCCGTTGTTGATTTTTTTCCTCCTTCTTCCACCTCTCCTTTCTCGCTTCTGCATGAAAAGATGTTTGATTTGGGGTCCCGGCCGTTGTTTGATTTGACGTGACAGTTGGCTTGGCTGTGAATGGGCCGTGGCAAAGCCTCCGTTGCAGGAGGTGCTCCCATGTGGAAAGGCCTGATGGGATATCTCTGAATGCTGCTGTGTGCGAACAAGGCAAGGCGAGGGGGGAGTGGTCGTGAGGCAATCAAGCAGAAAGTGCCCTCAGTGACGAGATGCATGAGCGAGAGACGGAGAACAATCTGAGCAAAGGTTCTCTGCCCCAGGCTCATGGTGAGGAGTAATTGGTCAATCAGATCTTCAACCTGGAGGCCTGTGATGCCTGATTGAAGGTGTGATTTCTTTTCTGCCCATCAAAGCTCAAGGGTCGCTCCTGCTGGGAGAGGCCACAGAGGATTGTTCCTATGGTATCAAAGCTTTGGAGCTCCTCGGCTAACAGTGAACTCCACTTATGAAACATATTCCTCATGGCAGTTTGCTGTCCCAAACATCGCCCTCCAGACGGGACACATTCAGCTTGACATGGTAAACATTTGAAAAGGCTGAAGTGAGATTCCTAAAATCAACCTGCTTTTTTAGTTGAGTGGCAACCTGCACTCACAATGTCAATCTTTTCAAGCCCTGCAGCCGAGCTAGCTTCCTGCCTGCTGCATTGCAGGTGCTGAGTGTGACATTTGAGCTCTGGGCTAAGCTAGAAAGAGAGAGGGACGAGGGTAATGACAGGAAGTGACAGCCAGAGATGTTCCCTTCTTGGATCATAAAGCGGTACCTGGTTGATTCTCCGTTGTGCCGCTGCCACAAGTATGGCGTGGCCTGGATCTGTTACTGTAAATGATAGATGAATATGTGTGCAGGTGACAATTTTAGCATTTAACATGTGCAAAGCAGGCAGGTTTGAGGACATGTAAAGATAACTCTACCCCCTTTTAGCTTCCTTTTTGTGTCAGTCACGGCACTGAGGCTAAACGGACTTGAAGTCTTGGACAGATTGTGTTTATACCCTCAGCAGTGCCCTGGGAGACGCATGTTATAGTGCAAATGCATTGTGCTGGCTCTGTGTGTGGCACAGTTATATCGCTAACACTCCACACAGGGGACCCGATAGAGAGACCGTCTTTGCTTCTGCCTGCCTGAAAGTGGCACAGAGATGGGAGAGCTCCCCAAAACCACCTTAGGGCCCTCGCTCTCTCTCTCTTTCTCTCCGTCCCATGGCAGTGTCTGAAATAGAAAAGGAGCACGAATAGAAAGGGAGGAGGAGGAGGAGGGTTTGTCTTAGCTTTCATGCTAGGAAAGCAGATTTAGACTCCAAGTGTCAAATAGAAAAACAGCCATTGTGGTGGGGTCCTACTTCCCCCCCACCAGCAGACTTTACAGTCAATAGAGCTAGTCCACTTGTCACTGAGGGACAATGCGCTCCTTTTCCTCCCTTTCACCCCCGCCGGGTCCGAGCAGCCAGACAGATCTCTGAATAAGACCCAGTGATTCTTGCCCCCTTTTCTCTGCCTCTCTTTCTCTCTTTCTGTCCACTGAACACACCAACAGAGTTTGGAAAATAGCTAGTGTTGGGCTGGAGCAGAAGGCCAGACCCCGTTATTTTCTACATTCCCTCGACCCCAAACGCTCACAGGGAAATGAATGTATCTTGCAGAAGTCAATGGGCCTCCCCAGACAAAGGAGATTACGTTTGGCAACTTGACAGTAACAGGTGTACTGTGCTCAGACCACACGGGGGATGGCTGCTGTTGTCCTAACCCTAACCCTTGCTCCCTGTTGGAGTTTTTGGAGATAAAGATGACATGTGCATTGTGTTCTTAGACGACAAGAGTCCTTCAGACCTTGTCAGTTTGGAAGTTGTAGTCGAGAGAGTGTTTGGCCCAGCTGTCTCGCTCTGGCCTCTCATCATTTTCACTGCTTTTGAAAGTGTAGCTCACAATCTGCAGCATTCCTTCACTGATTTGCCGAGTTTTCTCCAAAGGGAATCTGCAGATATCTTTAGATGTGGAGCTGCGCTCACCCAAGGAAGCGAGTTAAGGGTAAACAATGTGGGCACACAGAGGCAGAGAGAAATATCAGAGGGAGTTCGGCACAGCGCTGAGGCATGAATACATTTTCACATTTTGAACGGAGACAGTGATGTTTTAAGAGGGGAAGTATCTTTCAAAGAGAATGAGTGAAGCCCTTTCTATCCGTTCTCTCACTATTTTCAACCACAATCAATCGAGCCATTCAGCAGCAGAATAAACAGAGACACTTTCAGAGCCAGAGCAAAACAGTGCATGCATTTGTTTGTTTGAGCCGTTAATAAAGCTTTTAGCGAGAGCCTGGGCCCTCAGAAAACAGCCCATTCTGGTGAAATGACTTGGCAAAGCATCCGATGGAGGGTCTGTTCAGGCTGGAGCTGCTCCCGCTGCCATTGTCTCGCTCGCTCTCTCACACACCTACGAGTCCAGAGTGAGCACACAATTTCATTGTTGCATGAGCTGTTAATATCAGAGGCTTCACAATAGAGCCCATTCGACATATTTGCATAAGGCACTTTTCCAACAAGGACCCGGAGAGGGCTTGAAAGCTGGCCCACTCCAGTGCCAATGGCAAAAAAATGTCAAGTGCCAATTAGGAGAGGTTTGCCACCATTCAGCAGTACCCCACCCCTGTCGTCCGTCCCCTCCCTGCTCACCCACCCCAACTCTCTCACACTCCAAGTCACCCCTGTTTTTACCACCTTATTCCAATTTCACTCGTAGCCTTCCCTTCCTGACACACGGAGACAAAAGCTGGCTCCCTCCTCGGCCGGCTAATGGAGGATCCTTTCTGCCGGGCTCAGAGTATTATCAGAATCAGACAGCGTGCTCTGTTCGCCGATTAGTCAGCTTTCTTTGTTGATTTCTTTCAATGGAGGAGTTCACGATCTGTGCGCCTTAACCTGTGAGATATAGACTCCACCTGCCACAGAATATTGAACTTAGCACGCTGGCTATATTGTGCTGCTTTGGGTTTACACTGACAGGTTTGCAGAGGCAGGTGTTGGTAATTGAGGAAAGGATTTTAAATATACCTCTTTCTTCTGATATCCACGGTGCTCGCTGTGTGTGTGAGTGCTTACAACATTTAGCCTTCTAATGACTCACTCTAAGCCAGTCCTGCTTATTATTTTTGCACTGATGCACGTACAAGTACAGAGCATCCTATTACGAGCAGTGAGAGCACAGGCTTTGAGTCAGCTGTTAGGGCTAAAAGAAACACACAATAACACTACAGTCGGCTTTGCCAGAGCTACGTCAAATTCAAGCTAGCTTAGCTCGTGTCAACATAATGAACAGCTGCTGAAAATGCAGCTAATGCTAAACTGTGCCTGTCACATGCAAAGTACGAGGTGGCAAGAATGTGGAGCACCATCAGTGTCCTTGAATGTACGAAGCACTGTGCCGACATTAAGACAGCCTGAGCAGAGACTTCAAATACACACAAAACAACGACCTGGTTTTCTGTTAAATGACAACAGTGCAGCAAATTAGACGAAAAATTAAGTCACAGACACAATAAAAGAAGGTAATCGTGTTTGTCCAATCGGGCTGCCGTTGTTTTCCTTGGAGCGTTTACCTAACACGCTGCCACTCACAAGGATCTCTTTCTCTCTCTCTCTTGTCCTCCTTTCTTTTTCATTCTTTCATTCAATCTCTGTGTCGAGTTTTTTTTTTCTTTCCCACCCTTGATTCTCAGATGGTTGGCTCTGATTTGCATGCATTTGCATAATGAAAGTCATTTGCATGCTCAGGGGCAGACTGTATCATGAGAACAGACATGAAAAGGTGTGTGTGTGTGTGTGTGTGTGTGTGTGTGCGCGTGTGTGTGTGTGTGTGTGTGTGTGTGTGTGTGTGTGTGTGTGTGCCCAGCTTGCTTTTGTATGTGTCTGAACTACACATGTGCATTTTGGTGGATAAACCACATCATGTAGGATTTTCCTCGTGCCCTCTGATTTTTCCTGTCCTTGTTTTCTGTGCAGGCGAAGCAGCAGCTCCACATCACAGACGGAAAGCTGGCAAAAGGAGACTGAAAAACAGAGAAGGGGGAGGAGGGATTCTGCCCTCCTTCTCTCCTCGCCCTCCTCTGCATCGCCTCTTCCCTCCTCCTCCTCTGCTCCATCCTCGGCAGACTGCCCCTTTTTCCTGTTAAGCGAGACGCAGCCCGCGCCACCATCTTAGAGCAACACGGGCAAGAAATGGAAGTGGAAAGACCAGTCAGAGCAGGTAACATGCCAAACCCACTGTGCCCGCCATGTTGCATCTCTCCATCGGCGCCACCTCTGACCCTCCATCCTTTCCTCCTCCTCCTCCCTGTACCCTCACTCCCTTTCCCCAGCGAACATCGCCTCCGTTTTAATCACCTCGGATATTTTTGTTAATTGCATCCTTCACAAGGCGGGCGGAGGGGAGGACGAGCTGAGGTGGGCGGAGCGTGTGTTGCATGTGTGTTCACATTAAATCATTCTGCTCTCAATGCCTCTCTCAGGAGGCTTTCAGTGGGCATCTGTCCTCAGCAGCGCCATGTTGTCTTTCCCGTTGGGGAATTCTCGTGCCATCCTCACACGCATGTGCCCTGACATGGCGGCAACAGCGGCTGCCATTTTGGAGCTGCGATGCAAGCCGTGCATTGTAGAACTGTGCAGAGTAACTAATCACACCACGAGAAACCCTAATATTTTAGCTCTCAGACTTTGAACAAATCTTAGGAGCGTCTTTAAATCATTTTATTTGTTAGAGATTTTAAACTGTTTGAACAATTCTAAAAATCTCTGCTGGCTTTTCCTAAAACAATGTTCAGAGAATTATAAAGGTTTGCTCGTGCTTGGAGTGAACAGTGATGATATCCTTTAGCCACACTGCAGCATAACAAACAGACATGCAGCTGATGATCCAGAGGAGGTGAGAAGAAGTGAGAGAGTGGAAACCTTGATAGGCTGAGTCTCAGCGTTGGAAAGCCTCTCTTTGTGCGAGTGGCTGCTGTTGGACACAGGGCAGGCAGTCTCCCCCTGTCAAGCTCTGGTTCTGGGCGGGCTCAGACAAGTCGAGTATTGTTCTCCATGAGCGAGCTCGTTATACAGCGCAGCATTATTCAGCTCCCAACTTTGAAAACTGCTTAAACCAAAACACCAATTAGCATGGGCTGGGCTTGATTAAGCAAGGCAGCAGAGTAAACAATGCACGCCATTGTCCTGGCATCAGAGAGACCTCCTTTTGTTTGTGTGTGTGGTGTGGAGGTCAAAGAGACCATGCTAATGCCAACCTGCAGTATGGTGCAAGTCCATAGGGTTAGCAGAGAGAAGCTAATACCCCCTGTGGGGTTAAGGTTAGGGAAGAGAAGAGAAGAAAAGACAGGAAAGAGGAAATGAGGGTCGAAGGTCACTTTAACAAGCATCTCTCATTATATCTCCACATTTATTTCCAGTATTTACAGACACTAATATCAGTGCTCCCAGCTCTTGAAGGAGGTCGTGCCAAGCGATCACGCTGTTTGTAGTTGTGAAGATGCAGCTCTAACAGCCGAGGCGTCGCTTGGCTTTCCTGAGAAGTAACTGTGTCAAAGCCACAGCGCACTAATCACGGCCAGGCCTTATAAACAGGTGGTAGATTGAGTGAGAAGGGGGCCGGGGCCCTTCTCAATTTACTGTGTAAATTATGCAGAGCCCAAAACAATGCACACAGTAGACAGTGGAGTGGCTGGCGTTGGCTAATGAGATGATGAGAAGCCTGAGAGGGCTGGGAGCTCGTGGTGGTGAGGGGGGTGGGCACAGCCAGCAGCTTGTGTCTGGCTTGTGTGCATGTATGTGTTTGAGTGTGTGTGTATGTGTGAGACTCTAGTGGAGCTTTGGGCAGGGGAGCAGACACTGTCCTGTCTACACACCCCATCATCAGCTCCCCTCCTGCCCAGACAGAGATGCAGAGGGAGGGGAGCAGCAGGCAGCTGGGGCACCCTGCCCCCATTTGTCCTGTAGGAGCACCAGCCTTGGGAACCTCTGTGGCAGGGGTCCCCGCAACACTGGCATGTAAGGGGCCCCCCAAAAAGTCTGGCTGCAACCCCCACATCACCACCTCTTCCCTCTTGTGTCCCCATCCACCCCTCCCTGCGTAATGTGAGTCTGGGGGCCTGGGAAGGACTTCAAGTTCACGGCCAGACCTCCTATTGAGCTGACAGGCCGACTGTTTGCTCAATTGGGCTCCCCATTCAGACCGTCCTGGAGGAGGGGGCGCTGAGAAAGGGCTGGATGATGGGGAGGGGGGACACCATAGCACGGTGATAGCTATTCATTCAGCAAAGAGGGAGACAAGTAAAGAGTGGGGGAGAGAGGGGAGAGAGGAGGGGGTTCATAAATAAGAAGTGAGGAGTCCCGGCTCAGAGTTTGCTTTGAGCGGTGTGCGCCTCTCTCACACTCTTTTACACTCTTAATTACCGGCACCTTCCACTTTTCTCCCCCTTTTCCTCTCACTGCCCCCCTCCTCCTCCCCCACCACACACACACACACACACACACACACACACACACACACACACACACACACCATCATTCTCATCATCCCCTCTATCCCCTGGTTTTATTGGGCCCCATGCTGCGGCTGTAAATTTACCATTAACAAGTGTATTCACTGTAGTCCTCTCAACAAAACAAGAGCATGATGCTAATAACTCAGAGCGACAGTGATACCCCAAACTGCCGTGTTACACCAGCACCCTGACAGAAAGACCCCCCTCTCTCTCTCGCCTTATGTACTCGCTCTGAACGCCCGGGCATACCGCTAAAGGCCAGATCTAACGTGTTGCTCGCTAACAGTTCTGCTAAGCATTGCGATTGTTGATTTCTGCTGTTGAAGCTGCACGGCTGCGTTATCGGTTCACTCTACACCCACTGACCTCGGTAATATTTTAAGTTTCTTGTCTGAGCTGCTTGACAAAAAATGGAAGGGGACTGATGCCTTCTGAAGTCCAACTCAGCCTAGCTTAGAGAGCGTCACATGCTTCCTCTTTGTATTAGCAGCTCGTAGTGTACCAGGCTCCTGTTAAGGCCTTTCAACTTCAGCCTCAATCCCTCATCAGCTGCTGCAGCGAGCTGCGCTTACCTCCAGATTGAGGGCACCAGAGAATTGCCCCTGCAGGCGGACAAGAGGACAAGCTTGTTCTAAATTGTCCTTCACAGTTCTCTGTGATCGTTGCAGAACACTTCTCACATTCACATGATGTGTTGAACCTCACTGAGGATCTGAAGCTGTGTCTTAACTTCTTCCTTCTCTCTGCAGCCGTCGCTACACGATGAGCCCTAACCACCTTTCTGTTGGACTGGACAAGGAGGCCAGACTCCTGCCCTGCTGACTGCACCTGACTGCTGCCCCCTTGTCTCGGACCCTCTCAGCTCTCCTCGTCTCTCTTCAGTGCTGACGTGTATCGTTCAGTGTGTGAGCTGAGCAAACATCGCAGAGGAAATGGGTCTGTGTCGTGGTAAAACGTCAATGAGAAGCGTGGCTCCTAACAGCATGAAGCCATCAAAACAGATCACTCTGCTTCTAAACACAAACCTGCTGACTTCCTGTTCTGTTCCATCTCAGGTCCAAACGGTTTTCTTTTCATTCATTTGAATGGTTGATATTTATCAGAACTTCGAGTCGGGTCATTAAAGGAGTGTTGATGGGTCCTGATGCTCCACCAGCTGAGAACCAGATTTAAAGAAAATGAAGTCAAAAAGTCCAGACGAGCTGAACAAACATCTCAGCCGACTGTCGCTGTGAGAGACGATGCTGCAGACTGAGGAGGTGTGAAACAAACTGAGACTCTCCTCATGTCCGGCATGTTTGATGTTTGTGACTTTAAATTCATCTGTAAACTTTATTTTGTAGACAGGAAGCAGTATAACCCGACTTCCTCTGACCTGTAGGTGGTCAGTGATGTGTTGTAGCCCACGTTTAGTTGGATTTGTTTACTTTTAGTTGCTAGGACTCGAAGACACGTGAATGTGAGACCCACGGCAGCAGTGAATAATACTGCACTGTGATTGGACGGCTCCTTGTGTCGGCTGACACAACGGCGAAGGAATGAGCTGTCGTCTTTATACTCTATGCAACTGTTTGATCTTTGTTTTTTTATCCCAGGTGGGCGGAGTCTCTTTCGTCTTTGTTCTTTGGTTTTTCTATGTTTGGGCGACAAGACGTTAATTTAACCGTCTTGAAATGACGCCAAGATGCCCGTTATTATACCGACAGAGTCAGTGTGTGTGTGTGTGTGTGTGTGTGTGTGTGTGTGTGTGTGTGTGTTTACTGTGTGTGTGTGTGTGTGTGTGTGTGTGTTTACTGTGTGTGTGTTCGTTTGTGTGTGTGTGTGTTTACTGTGTGTGTATGTGTGTGTGTGTGTGTGTGTGTTCGTTTGTGTGTGTGTGTGTTTACTGTGTGTGTATGTGTGTGTGTGTTTACTGTGTGTGTGTGTGTGTGTGTGTGTGTGTTTACTGTGTGTGTGTGTGTGTGTGTGTGTGTGTGTTTACTGTGTGTGTGTGTGTGTGTGTGTTTACTGTGTGTGTATGTGTGTTTGTGACAGATGACAGAGAACACTTTCATATCAGACTCTGATTCGCTGCCTCACTAGGAGTAAATGTGTCTTAAAGATCCCATATTCTGCCCTTTTTGGGGTTCATATATCTAATGTATGTGCCTACTAAAGTACGTTCACAATCACTAATGTTCGAAAAAAGAGTCTGTTTTCATGTACTGACGATCCATGCAGCCCGTCTCATCTGCCTGTGTTTGTTACGCTCTGAATCCCCCCCGAGCAGGGTCCCCACGTGTGCCAAGTCTGACCTGATTGGTTGGCTGATCTGCTCTGTTGTAATTGGTCAGTCGTTCGGACAATTCTTGGAAATGTTACGCCCCTTTTACCATATTGGGAATGCAGCTAATGTGCAGCATGAGCTTGTGCTTGCTACAACGAGCCAATGGGCTTGGATCAGTGACATCATCACAGTGTGATATCACACTGCACTTTTCAACGAGGGGGGCTAGAACCGAGCGTTACATGCAGCTACTGCTAACAGGAGGAGGTAGGAGAAGACGCGTTTCCGCAGACTTTGAATTTTTGCACAAAGATGTTCCTAAACATGCACACGCACACACACGGATGCAATGAAGCGAGTACTATCACAGCCTAATTCATTCTATTTTAATTTTGGGGAAGTGGCAAATGTTTTATTACGATTGATAATCTATGCAAATATCTGAGACAATCTTTGTCCGTGCAGCGTGCAGAGCTTTCTGATTGGACGAGATGAGACGAGATCTCGGACTCATTTAGAAAATGAATTCTTTGATAATCATGCTGCACACATTTTCTTATCTGCCTGGATACGCTTGAAATGATGTTTTTAATCTGGAGCAGAAAACGTCCCTCTTCTTATATCATGAAAAAACTGAATGATGCTGTTAAATAATTTTATTGTTAGCTCACGTTAAACATACCATAACCAGCTGAGCTCTGTGCTGCAGTGTGTAACCAGCTGAGCTCTGTGCACGGCTCGTCTCTGAGCAGCGTGTTGGTGTGATGCAGTGTGTAACCAGCTGAGCTCTGTGCACGGCTCGTCTCTGAGCAGCGTGTTGGTGTGATGCAGTGTGTAACCAGCTGAGCTCTGTGCACGGCTCGTCTCTGAGCAGCGTGTTGGTGTGATGCAGTGTGTAACCAGCTGAGCTCTGTGCACGGCTCGTCTCTGAGCAGCGTGTTGGTGTGATGCAGTGTGTAACCAGCTGAGCTCTGTGCACGGCTCGTCTCTGAGCAGCGTGTTGGTGTGATGCAGTGTGTAACCAGCTGAGCTCTGTGCACGGCTCGTCTCTGAGCAGCGTGTTGGTGTGATGCAGTGTGTAACCAGCTGAGCTCTGTGCACGGCTCGTCTCTGAGCAGCGTGTTGGTGTGATGCAGTGTGTAACCAGCTGAGCTCTGTGCACGGCTCGTCTCTGAGCAGCGTGTTGGTGTGATGCAGTGTGTAACCAGCTGAGCTCTGTGCACGGCTCGTCTCTGAGCAGCGTGTTGGTGTGATGCAGTGTGTAACCACTTCATGAATGTTCACCACTTGTGCCTTTGTATGCAAACTGTTGAAAATGAATTAAAGTTTACACTGAAAACAAAGAAAACACGGTGTGAGTCGGTTTTTTTGGTTCACGAGAGAATACAGCAGAACTTTGTCTTCATTTTAAAAACATCTTTGTGAAGAGAATTAAAAAATGGAGTCAAATTATGTGAAAAAATAAATGAATGAGAAAGAATATTCGTGCATGAGGGGAGACAAGGTGTGGAAATAAACCCACAGCTGGCAGAGAAACCAGTTCACACTACATGTTGTAATAATGATAATATAACAATAATTATGGGATGTTGGTTTATTCTGAGCAGGGTTCGCAGGACAACAGTGGAGAAAGAAAGTCTGACCTTGATTTTGGCGTTTAAATGAATCATGTTAAACATGCAGGTTTGATGGCAACAAAGCGCCCAGCAGCAGCGCTCTCATGATGTGCCGTGCAGAACACTTCCTCTCCGTCTGACTCCACATATGGCGAACACACCAACGCCAACACCTGGGCCTCTCACGATTCGTTAGCTTTGTCATGTAAAACAGATGAAATGTAACCCTACACTGTACACAGTGATCACACAGCTCTTTTCATTCATTCCTCTCTTTTATGAAGTCTGCTGTAATTCAATGAACCAGGTTTTTAACGCTGCACCCGTGGGTGTCTGCGTGCACACTGTGCAGCAGCTCGTAAAGCCTCGCCACTCTTCTCTTGTTTACAGCCGCGCTGTGCGCCCAAATGAGCTGTAGTACACATAAACAGCAACGTCATACAAATATTACAGTGCCCTTATTAACCAGGGCGGCCAGCAATTACATTATGTCCCCAACGTTTACATGAAGAGAGCGAGCGAGCGCCAGCCCTCCGTGACAACTCCCATCGCCCTCTGTGTTTGTTGGCGGCGTTACGGCCCCTCATAATCTGATTCACAGTTTTTGTCAGGCTGCCAAGAGGCGGGCTGCGTTAGCAGAGCTCTATAGGCCTTAATGAACTGAGTGTCAGCGTGAAGCACGCCAAGGCGGGCTGAGTGACGGCGTACAAGCAGGCTGTCATCTGCAGCCATGTTGGATCACAGTCTAAGTTAGGGCTGCTGGCGCTCAAAGGTTTGTCACCTCTCTTAGACAAAAAGCAGAACCTCCACACCCCATAGGTCTTCATCATCCTGAAGGACAGGAAGTCTCTGCGTGTGTGAAGCCGCTCTTATAGAAGAGGGCGTGGCTTCATCGTCCTGAAGGACAGGAAGTCTCTGTGTGTGTGAAGCCGCTCTTATAGAAGAGGGCGTGGCTTCATCATCCTGAAGGACAGGAAGTCTCTGCGTGTGTGAAGCCGCTCTTATAGAAGAGGGCGTGGCTTCAGCATCCTGAAGGACAGGAAGTCTCTGTGTGTGTGAAGCCGCTCTTATAGAAGAGGGCGTGGCTTCAGCATCCTGAAGGACAGGAAGTCTCTGTGTGTGTGAAGCCGCTCTTATAGAAGAGGGCGTGGCTTCATCATCCTGAAGGAGAGGAAGTCTCTGTGTGTGTGAAGCCGCTCTTATAGAAGAGGGCGTGGCTTCATCATCCTGAAGGACAGGAAGTCTCTGCGTGTGTGAAGCCGCTCTTATAGAAGAGGGCGTGGCTTCATCATCCTGAAGGAGAGGAAGTCTCTGTGTGTGTGAAGCCGCTCTTATAGAAGAGGGCGTGGCTTCATCATCCTGAAGGAGAGGAAGTCTCTGTGTGTGTGAAGCCGCTCTTATAGACGAGGGCGTGGCTTCATCATCCTGAAGGACAGGAAGTCTCTGCGTGTGTGAAGCCGCTCTTATAGAAGAGGGCGTGGCTTCATCATCCTGAAGGACAGGAAGTCTCTGCGTGTGTGAAGCCGCTCTTATAGAAGAGGGCGTGGCTTCATCATCCTGAAGGACAGGAAGTCTCTGTGTGTGTGAAGCCGCTCTTATAGACGAGGGCGTGGCTTCATCATCCTGAAGGACAGGAAGTCTCTGTGTGTGTGAAGCCGCTCTTATAGAAGAGGGCGTGGCTTCAGCATCCTGAAGGACAGGAAGTCTCTGTGTGTGTGAAGCCGCTCTTATAGAAGAGGGCGTGGCTTCATCATCCTGAAGGACAGGAAGTCTCTGTGTGTGTGAAGCCGCTCTTATAGAAGAGGGCGTGGCTTCATCATCCTGAAGGACAGGAAGTCTCTGTGTGTGTGAAGCCGCTCTTATAGAAGAGGGCGTGGCTTCATCATCCTGAAGGACAGGAAGTCTCTGTGTGTGTGAAGCCGCTCTTATAGAAGAGGGCGTGGCTTCATCATCCTGAAGGACAGGAAGTCTCTGCGTGTGTGAAGCCGCTCTTATAGAAGAGGGCGTGGCTTCATCATCCTGAAGGACAGGAAGTCTCTGCGTGTGTGAAGCCGCTCTTATAGAAGAGGGCGTGGCTTCAGCATCCTGAAGGACAGGAAGTCTCTGTGTGTGTGAAGCCGCTCTTATAGAAGAGGGCGTGGCTTCATCGTCCTGAAGGACAGGAAGTCTCTGCGTGTGTGAAGCCGCTCTTATAGAAGAGGGCGTGGCTTCATCGTCCTGAAGGACAGGAAGTCTCTGCGTGTGTGAAGCCGCTCTTATAGAAGAGGGCGTGGCTTCATCGTCCTGAAGGACAGGAAGTCTCTGTGTGTGTGAAGCCGCTCTTATAGAAGAGGGCGTGGCTTCATCATCCTGAAGGACAGGAAGTCTCTGCGTGTGTGAAGCCGCTCTTATAGACGAGGGCGTGGCTTCATCATCCTGAAGGACAGGAAGTCTCTGCGTGTGTGAAGCCGCTCTTATAGACGAGGGCGTGGCTTCATCATCCTGAAGGACAGGAAGTCTCTGCGTGTGTGAAGCCGCTCTTATAGAAGAGGGCGTGGCTTCATCATCCTGAAGGACAGGAAGTCTCTGCGTGTGTGAAGCCGCTCTTATAGAAGAGGGCGTGGCTTCATCATCCTGAAGGACAGGAAGTCTCTGCGTGTGTGAAGCCGCTCTTATAGACGAGGGCGTGGCTTCATCATCCTGAAGGACAGGAAGTCTCTGTGTGTGTGAAGCCGCTCTTATAGAAGAGGGCGTGGCTTCATCATCCTGAAGGACAGGAAGTCTCTGCGTGTGTGAAGCCGCTCTTATAGAAGAGGGCGTGGCTTCAGCATGCTGAAGGACAGGAAGTCTCTGCGTGTATGAAGCCGCTCTTATAGAAGAGGGCGTGGCTTCTTGTGTACATGAAGCACAAAATGGCTGTTCGCTATATCGGGAAACCAAGATAGCGCCGCAGTGACATTAATGTCTGTTCGATCATCAAGAAACAGAAAGGCCAAACTTTCAGTGTTTGACAGATGTTTATAAAGGGCTGTGTCAGAGGGGGTCCAAAGTGGGAAATGGCGGGTATTTGTCCAAGTCCAAGTCGGAGGAAGTGGGCACTGCTCCTTTCTCGCACTTCTCCGAGTGGTCATTGGTATGCAGGAATGCTCCCCCAGCACGCCATGCTGTGTGAGAATTTGGAGGGAAACTGTTTGTTGGCCGTGACAGAGGAGGTGTGTGTCTTTAGATCCGAGCGGGGCTAGTGCCAAGAAAAATTGGGCGTCTGTCCAGATCTGACTTTTTTTTTTCTCCACGGCAACTCAAAGACAAAACGTCCTCGGAGGCTTTGATGGCGACGCCATCCTGTGAGACGCTCCCGTAGTAATAAATATATGGCTGCGTGTGTGTGAGTCGTTTCTTGTTTCTTTGGTTGTCCCGCGTTCTCGTCGCGATTTAAAACATTAATAAATGTTTGTCTTTTATGAGAATGAAACTCATCAGCACGCCGTAGTAAGTAAAGTCTTTAACCACGATGAATATGAAGACGTCCATGAACTCTGTTAACATTTCTCCGACCCCTGAAGGCTCCTCTAAACTCTGGCTCGGAGAAAGGTGAAGAATTAAAGTCTCAAACTTTCTGCCGTCTGTGTTTCTGTAACTTTAGTAAACGTGCTCCGTGGACTCTCAGACAAAAGTTTCAGCAGCGTTTTTCTGCACGCCGTGCGCTCGCAGCTTTGATGATTAGGATTTTTACATAAAAAAAGGAAACTTTGATGAATGATGATGAAATGTTTCACATGTTCAGTCAGGAGATACTTTACAGTCTAAAGGGATACTTCACCCATTGAAACATGAATCTGTTTTGACATTGGGTCATATATGTCGTAGAAATGTGAAATAAATGTTGAAGTTGGTGCCTTCTTGACCGAGAAAAGGCAGAAAGTGTCTTTTTGCCTTATGTGGATTAGAGACAACAACTCCCAGAATGCACAGCACCGCAGGACACTCCCACTGAAGGAGAGGTGCATTCATGTGGTATCGGAAAAATGAGATTCCGAGTTGTAAAATGCACATGAAACACCTGCTCAAGTCGGTTTTGTGTTTTGTTAACATACTTTTTATTCATGCACGTATTGCACATCAACTTTTTGCTCAAATATAACTTTTGACAATAAGATTTCTCTAAGAAACTTGGACCACCCGAGCATCACCTGAATGCAGCATTACTCGCAGACATTCACAACAACACATACAGCAGTTTCCTCAACTGAATCAGAGATTTCTTTCAGAAGGAATTGGCATCTTGGAAATTCCTGGCAGAAAACAGACTCTATGTCTGTGTCGATAGGCAAACAGTCACAGCACCGACAACACAAGTCTGCCCCGGCTCCTTCTTCCTCTCACAGCCGCAGACCTAGCCAGCTAGGCTAGCTAGCCTGCCTGTCGGCACCAGCAGCCAGCTCGCCGCTATATTGCGGCTCGTAGAAAGAGCCACGAACATCCGATTCGAGCACGAAACCTTCAAAATCCCCTTCAGTCATATCAGTTTGAAGTTGAAACATACTCTTTTTGCCATCCTCGGTTATAAGCTTTCTCCACAGAGCCTGTTAGCACAGCTTCCAACTAAGCAATATGGCGGATGTTAAGTTTCGTTTTTGGGAGTGAGGTCCCGCCCACTGATCTGTGATAGGTCTGTAGCTTCAGTGGTTGAAAACATGAGGAACTAGCGATGTAGTTTCACCCCTGCTAACCACAACAGCCGCATGTGACGCAATATGACGATTTTTGCGTCACCTGCGGCAGCATCTCAGAAAAGAAAATACAGATTTTTCCCGTCTCAGGGGGAAATGAGGGCTGGATGCAAGACCATTCAATAAAAACACAAGTTTACTACTGATACAAAGCTTAATGCACATGGGTGAAGTATCCCTTTAAGAACAGTAAAATACGACCATCCTCTAACGCAGCGTCAACCTTTGACCTCTGCAACATCGGAGACCATTTAAAGAATCAGGGCTGTCGTTTACTTCATGTGAAGTACCATTAAGGTCAAGAAGTGAATCTCCATCAGAACACGCTGACTCTGACTCTCTGCTCACTTACTCAGGTCAACTCTGCTACATGTCACCTTTAACTCTTTACACCTTTCTGAATCCCCTGACCTCTGACCTTTACACCTTTCTGAATCCCCTGACCTCTGACCTTTACACATTTCTGAATCCTCTGAACTCTGACCTTTACACCTTTCAGAATCCCCTGACCTCTGACCTTCACACCTTTCTGAATCAGTGCCCGAGATGTAGCCAAACTTCAGTCTGTACAAAACTCTGCAGCCAGACTGTTGACAAAGACAAAACGCTTTGCTCACATCACCCCAGTTTTAGCATCTTTACATTGGTTACCAATTTCTTTTAGAATCCATTTTAAAATTTTACTTTTAACGTACAAGGCTTTACATGGCCAGGCACCACATTACATCCATGAACTCCTCACTCCTTACAAACCAAAACGGCCTCTGAGATCTGCAGGCCTAGGCCTCTTAACAGTTCCACAGTCCAGACTTAGGTCAAAGGGTGATCGAGCTTTCTCTGTACTGGCTCCTCAGCTTTGGAACAATCGAACAAGCGTTCACAGTCAGCCCACTAACTCCCCTGTCAGACCACAGCAAAACCACAATTTACCTGAACAGAGCAACAACCAATCAGGAAGCACAGACACAGACACCAATCAAACTACATAGCATCAAAAAACGTTATAAATGGAAAGAGGACAGTGCAGAACCTTACCAAAATGCTATTAGACAACAACAAGTCCAGTTAAAGTTAGACAAGTTTGTGGAGAATAAGTTTCCTCCTAACAGTGAAGGTGTGAACAGAGCAGGAGAACAGCTAAATAACATATTCCACCTTACAGCTTCTTTATCTAACCTCAAGGCCTCAAATAGAAAACCCACAAAATTTAAAAATAAAGACAAATGGTTTGATAGTGAATGTCAAAACATCCGAAAACAATTAAGGAACCTATCAAACCAAAAACATAGAGAGCCAGACAACCAGAACATACGCCTCCACTACAGTGAAACCTTAAAACAGTACAAGAATACTTTAAGAAGAAAAAGGGACCAACATATTAGAAACAACTCAATTCAATAGAAGAATCCATTCAAACTAACCACTTCTCTCTAAACAACAACACGAAGACCTACCGATCCAACATGGAGACGTATGGATAAACCACTTCTCCAACCTTTTTGGCCCGATAGAGCAGAACATAGAACAAAAACACATAGAAGATAAACTACAAAGTCTAGAGTCCACTATTAAAGATTATCAGAACCCCTTAGATTCCCCAATTACCTTTAAAGAACTTCAGGATCAAATCAAGTCACTAGGATCCAACAAGGCCTGTGGTGTTGATGGCATCCCAAATGAAATGATCAAGTTTACAGACCTCAAATTCCAATTGGCTATTCTAAAACTCTTTAACGTCGTCCTTAGTTCCGGGATCTTCCCCGATATTTGGAACCAAGGACTAATAACGCCCCTCCACAAAAGTGGAGACAAATCTGACCCCAATAATTACCGTGGGATCTGTGTCAACAGCAACCTGGGAAAAATCCTCTGTATGATCATGAACCACAGAATCCTACATTTCCTCAATGAAAATAACGTCCTCCACAAATCACAAACTGGCTTTTTACCAAATGATCGTACAACAGACCACGTCTTCACTCTTAGCACCCTAATCGACTACCAAATAAACAAAAAGAAAAGCAAGTTATTCTCCTGCTTCGTCGACTTTAAAAAAGCATCTGACTCTATTTGGCACGAGGGTCTGCTGTACAAACTGTTAGAAAGTGGAATTGGAGGAAAAACCTACGACATCATAAAGTCCATGTACACAAACAACAAGTGTGCTGTGAAAATTGGCAAAAATCACACAGACTTCTTCAGCCAAAGCCGGGGGGTTAGACAGGGATGCAGCTTAAGCCCAACCCTCTTCAACATTTACATCAATGAACTGGCAAAGGCCTTAGAAGAGTCTGCAGCACCCGGTATCCCCCTCAGAAGAGTCTGCAGCACCCGGTATCCCCCTGTTAGACACTGAAGTCAAGTGCCTACTGTTCGCAGATGACCTGGTGCTCCTATCTCCAACCAAGGAAGGGCTACAACAGCACCTGGATCTTCTGCACAGTTTCTCCCAGACCTGGGCCCTGACAGTCAATCTGGCCAAAACTAAAATCATGATTTTCCAAAAAAGAAACAGCCTCCAACACCACACATTCAGATTCTTTATAGATACAGTCGAACCTGGGCCTTAACATCAGCGCCACAGGTAACTTTAACAAAGCTGTGAACGACCTGAGAGACAAGGCCAGAAGGGCTTTTTACTCCATCAGAAGGAACATCAAATTAGACATCCCTATTCCAATCTGGCTTCAAATACTGGACTCCGTTATAGAACCCATTTCTCTGTATGGTTGTGAGATCTGGGCTCCTCTCGCAAACCAAGATTTGAATAAATGGGACAAACATCAAATTGAGACTCTGCATGCAGAATTCTGTAAATCCATCCTCCGTGTCCAACGGAAAACCCCAAATAATGCATGCAGAGCAGAATTAGGACGATACCCTTTACTCATTAAAATTCAAAAGAGAGCTTTTAAGTTTTATAACCACTTAAAAGAAAGTGACCCTGACACGCTCCATAACAAAGCCCTGACCTCCAGAGAGCTTACAGAGACCTGCCCCCTCGGACACCTGGTTCTGGGACTGTATTCACAAGCAGAGCCCTCAGACAGAAACCCAATCAGAATCAACCAAATTATTAAAACACTAAAAGAAAACTATTTAACACATTGGACAGAATCAACCAAAAAACAGAGCAAATTAGAACTTTATCTGACCCTAAATAGAGATTACACAGAGGCAGAATATCTGAGCACTGTGACTGATCCAAAGCTGAGGAAATGTTTCACCATGTACAGACTCAGTGAACACGGCCTCGCCATCGAGAGAGGACGCCACCGACAGACCTGGCTCCCCAAAGAGGACAGACTCAGTGAACACGGCCTCGCCATCGAGAGAGGACGCCACCGACAGACCTGGCTCCCCAAAGAGGACAGAGTCAGTGAACACGGCCTCGCCATCGAGAGAGGACGCCACAGACAGACCTGGCTCCCCAAAGAGGACAGAGTCTGCACACACTGCACCCAACAGGAGGTGGAAACAGAGCTGCACTTTTTAACCACCTGTCCGCTGTATCAGGATATCAGAGACACATATTTCCCACTCATCACTAACACACATAAACATTTCAATTCAATGGACAATGAGCACAAACTGGTGTACCCGCTGGGTGAGGTCCAACAATGTGCCATCACTGCAGCACGTTATGTGAGCTGCTGCGACCAGAAGAGAGCGTCCAACACTAATCTGTAAATAACTGTACATACACACACACACCACAGAGCTGTACACACACACACACACCACAGAGCTGTACACACACACACACACACACCACAGAGCTGTACATACACACACACACCACAGAGCTGTACACACACACACACACCACAGAGCTGTACATACATACACACACACACACCACAGAGCTGTACATACACACACACACCACAGAGCTGTACATACACAGTCCAGCCTTGTTGATAGTTTTAACACAGTTAATATACCACGACTTTTTGTTTGCCTTCAACAACGTCAGTTCGTCTGAGTGTCTTGTGTCTAGCAGGGGGCCGGTGAGTTCCCCCAGGCCCGGGCTCAGGGTGAGGTCAGGGAAAGGGTCTGCAGGGTCCGGACTGGTCTTTTTCTGCCCGTACTTCATGAGAGAGTTCCTCTCTTTTCCTGACAGCTTCTGGCGCCACCGCTCCAGGAGCCTCCCCGCCACCCGGACAGACTGCAGGTCCAGAAGAGAGCCCAAGGCCCGGGCATCATCCAGGGCCGGCCCCACTGCATCCACCAGCTGCTGCAGGCACAGGGTCTTAGATTTTAGCAGCGCCACCGTCAGGCCGGGGGTGACGCTGCTGCTGATGTCCAGCCTGGCCCTGTGAATCAATGGTTCTCTCAACAACCAGTACAGAGAGTCAGACTTTGGGCACCTTTTACAGTTAAAAAGGGCCCAAGACTTAAAAACACCCTGATAAAACGGAGGCAGCCCACTTAATTTTAAAAGTTTAGAATCAGTTAAAAACAGAGCAGCATCCAGCCCCAGGGAATCTGCACGTCTGAGAATGCAGCTGGCCACATCTCTCCACACTAAATCAGCCGGACCGGTGAGATATTTCTGTAAAAACTGTAGTCTAAAAGTAGCTGTCCGGCTGGCCAGGTGGACGAGGCCCTGTCCCCCCTCCTCTCTGGTTAAAAACAGCACCCCCTGTGGCACCCAGTGTAGACCATCCCAAAAGAAATCCACCATTCTTTTCTGTGTCTGGGCAAGCAGGCCTGGAGGGGGGTCTACACAGGTTAAACGGTGCCACAGCTGGGATGCAACAAGGTTGTTTAAAACCAATACTCTACCTTTAAAAGACATCTGAGGGAGCAGCCATTTCCACTTGGAAAGTTTCCCCTCAACTCTTTCAGCCACTCCCTCCCAGTTCTTCTGGACTACGTGCTCCTTTCCAAGGAACACGCCGAGGTATTTAAACCCATCTTTCTTCCAGGGTAAGGCCTGGGGAAGAGCTGGGAGGCCTCCACGCCACTCACCGACAGCGAGGGCTTCACTTTTCATCCAGTTCACCCTCGCTGCCGATGCTAAACTAAAACTTTTTACAGTGTTGGTTAAAATGTCTGCATCCCTCTGGTTTTTAATAAAAACAACAATGTCGTCAGCATACGCGCTTAAAACAATGTTTCCATTAAAACCTGGTAAAAACAAGCCCTCTAAGTCGTAGCGTAGTTTGTTGAGGAGGGGTTCCAGGGAGAGTGTGTAAAGCATGCCGGACAGAGCACAGCCCTGCCTGACGCCTCTACACACCCTAAAAGGAGCACACAGACCGCCGTTAAACTTCAGCACACTCTCAACCTCACTGTACAACACTTTGATCTTGGCTATGAAACCAGCGCTGAACCCAAACTTCTCCATGACTTTCTAGAGGAAGTGGTGTTCAACGCGGTCAAAAGCCTTTTCCTGGTCTAGAGAAATCAGACCAGTGTTACAACCCAATGAGCTGGAGACGTCCAAAACATCCCGAATGAGGTGGACATTGTCCACCATGGACCTGCCGGGCACACAGTAGGTCTGGTCCCGGTGGATGACCTGCTCCATAGCCCTCCCCAGCCTGGAGGCAAAGACCTTGGACAGGAGCTTGTAATCCACACACAGCAAAGACACAGGGCGCCAGTTTTTGATGTCCTGCAGGTTTCCTTTTTTTGGGAGCAAGGTGATTACAGCTCTCCTGCAGGACATGGGCATCGAACCAGAGGCCAGACTTTCATTAAAAACATCTAAAAGATCGTCTGAAAAGATGTCCCAGAAGACTTTATAAAATTCAACACTCAGGCCGTCTATGCCGGGAGCCCGCCGCCCCTGCATGCCCTGCAGAGCGGCCTTCAGCTCCTGCATCTGTAACGGCCCGCTGAGCTCCATGTTGGTCTCCTCAGAGACCTGAGGCAGTCCATTGCAGAACTCCTCAGTTAGAGTTTCCTCTTCCTCGTACTCGCTTGAGTAGAGTGTTGAGTAGAACTCTACAGCTCTCCTTCTGATCTGGCTTGGTTCTGTCAAAGTTTGCCCTGTGTCTGATAAAAGTGAGTGGATTACCCGCCCCTGCCCACCCCTCCTCTCCAGGCCGAAGAAGAAACTAGAGGGAGCATCCATCTCCGCGATGGCCTGAAACCGGGACCTGACCAGTGCACCCTGGACTTTAACATCCAACAGGTCGGCTAAAGCTAGCTTTTTGACTTTGAGGATCTCAATATATCCTCGATTGGCTGTGGACTCGCTCAGTCTTTCTAGTTCCACTATATCAGTCTCCAGGTCTTTCATAGATCTGGTGATGTCTCTGGTGACATTGAGGGTGTGCTGTTGACATAAAAGTTGAATCTCTGTCTTACCATGGTCCCACCACTGCCTAAGACTGCTAAACTCACCCTTCCTCTGTCTAAAAACATCCCAGAAATAAATAAGAACCTCTTTAAAATGTTTATCAAACGTTAAGACTGAATTAAAATGCCAATGAGAACTCTTAGGTAAAATATGTTGAATAAAAACATTCCATAAAAGTAGAGAATGATCACTAAAACCAGCAGGAACAATACTGCACATTTTAAAAATATTAAAATGATGCTTCAAACTATAAATACGGTCTAGCCTAGCGGAGGAGATCCTGCCCTCTCTGAGGTGGGACCATGTGTACTGTCGGCAGTCTGCATGCATCCTTCTCCACACATCCACCAGGCCATGAGAAGAGACCAGCTGCCTCAGAGCATGTTGGGAAACTGGATGCGGCTCTGCATGGTTGCGATCTAAAGATGCATTTTCAGTACAGTTCAAATCCCCACCCAAGAATAAAAAATCCTCCGGGGCACAGCCATTTAAAACATGGTTAACTTTTTGTAAAAACAGCTTCCTCTCTGCACCGATTGTTGGAGCATACACATTGATAAAAACAGCAGTAAAAAGGTCGAACCGTGCTTTCATTAAAAGCAACCTCCCCTCGATAAAATGCTCAACCTCCAGTGAAACCGGAGTAAAAGACCTGGAGAGGAGGAAGCCCACTCCTCCACTAAGAGAAGTGTTGTGGCTTAAAATGACTCCCCCCTCCCACTCTCTCCTCCAGTCTGCCTCGTTGGTGCTGTCACTGTGTGTCTCTTGTAAATCAATCAATCAATAAATTAATTAAAACACACATTGGAGCTCTTATCATTGTTCAGTTGTTTTCTGGCTCTAGTCACAAATGTTTTCAGTCTATAAATCTCAGAAGAGTTGAAGGCAGACTCATCTCTGCGGCTCATGTGGAGTCTGGCCGAGGTACAAAACAAACTTAAAACTGGGAAATGTTCTTCTAGTTTAACTTTGTGAGCATTAAAAGTTTTGGCTAAAAATCACTTCATCATTTCTTTTTCCTGTTGACTGTTATTCATCTTAAAATCAGAAATGTCACTGCTGTCAGAGACCCAGTCATCACTCTCACTTTCCTCTGTCTGCTCCTGTCCCCCTGCTGTCTGTCTGTCTTCCTCCCCCTCCACTTTGCTACTCTTTGCCTCCTGTTTATTTCTTCTGCTGCTCCTTCTGCGCTTGGGAGCAGATTTGGCTTTCACTGCCTCCTCTTCCTCCTCCACCTGTTCCCCCCATGTTAAGCTGCTGCTCCCCCCACCTATCTCCTATGCCTGCGTTTGTTCCTCTGACAAACCCTCCTGCATTTCACTGTCCCCACTTTCATTATGTTTTGTGTATCATTGTGCGTTGAGATTTGTGACTGGTTGTAGACGCCTTACCCATCACTGTGACCTGTATACTAAATCTGATTGGCCATCCTTGAAGGTGTGAAGGTATACACATTGGCTGAGTCTCATTTATAAAGCTCTTCTTGGTTTGGTTCCTTCTTATTTATGTTCATACCTTCAAAGAGCCAGAAGCCAATATGCCTTGCGTTCCCGTGATGTTTTTAAATTGTCTGTTGCTCGTGTCCGCACTGAGCTCGGAAAAAGAGCGTTCAGTTTTGCTGCTCCCTCTGCTTGGAACTTTCTCCAGAACGACTTGAAAATGGCAGAACTCATTTCGCTTGAAGCCTTTGGCTCAATCTTAAAGAAAAAAAAACGCGAGACAATCGGACAGTGCCTGTGTTTTTGAATTGTAACCTGTCATCACGACTCTGCACTTTATCTGCAAACCCATTTGCACATTGTAATTTCTATCTCCTTAACTTCTTGTTTGTAAACTGTTTATTAATCATGTAATGCTTATGATGACGTGTGCTGCTGCCCTCTTGGCCAGGTCACCCTTGTGAAAGAGATCTTGATCTCAATGGGTTAATGACCTGGTTAAATAAAGGTTAAATTAAAAATATTTAAAAAAATTAAAAATAAAATAAAAATTATTGATCTGTACTCCACTCACACCTTCCTCAGCTGTTTTTTCCCCCTTTTCTTCACCCACCTCCTTTTCCACCACATCACCCAAAACCTCACCTTCACTTCCCTGATTATTTTCACCCACACCGTGCACATCATTCACACTCACCCCCCCTTGCTCCAGGTCAGGCACAGCAGCGGCGAGAGGCGGCGCGCTTCGGGCCGCCGCAGTCGGCCGCTCGGATGCCTCGGCCCCGGCCGCAGCAGATGAAGTGTCCGCCGCGGCTACGGGCCGAGGGGCAGTGACCCCCCTCCGCTTCGCTGCAACCGGCGGAGCAGCGGGGAGCCCCGCCACAGGGCCGGGCGTCACCCCACGACCCGGCGGAGCCGGATCCCCGTGTCTCGGACAGGCAGTCACGGTGTGTCCCTCCTCACCACAACCGAAACATTTCATAGCCGACGAGGTTGCAAATATCACGTAGTCATAATCATCTACTTTAACACGGAAGCGGAGGTTGAGGTCCGCATCCCGATTGTTAAGTATCATAAACAGCTGTCTACGGTGAGACACTACGTGTTTCAGCAGCTGAGATCTACATCCACACAGAATCTTTTTGATGGGGGACACCACTTTCCCATGTCTGGAGAGCTCTCTGCTAAGAAACTCGTCGGTTATGAACGGAGGGACGTTTGAAAGTATGACTCTGGTGGAGGGCTGTGCCAGCGGCGCCACCTGCACAAACATTTCTTTCACCGTGATGCCTGTCTCAACGACACGGTTCACCTTCTCCACCTGATCCAGGAAAATGACCACGGCACTGTTCGTCCGAGCAGCCGACTTCACGCTGCCGTGCCCAACCTTCTCTCCCACAGCAAACCCAATTTCTTCCACGCTGCACGGGAAGCTGGCGTTGATTTTAATGCCATGCCTCCGCGTGAGGTGGTCGAAGGTGACTCCATTTACCATGGCGTCTGAGGACGCCGACCGGCGAGACACCGGCAGGAGAGAAAAGAAACACAAACACACACTACCAATAAACTTAAAGTGAAAAACTACACCCAATAAGTAACATTAAATTAAATCAAATAACTAAAGAAAACATTCAAAAAGCACTCGCTCAGCGTCTCACTCCGCACCACTCACTCCCAGCATGCACCAGAGAGAGAGAGAGAGAGAGAGAGAGAGAGACAGAGAGAGAGAGAGAGTGACAGAGACAGAGAGAGAGAGAGAGAGACAGAGAGAGAGAGAGACAGAGAGAGTGACAGAGACAGAGACAGAGAGAGAGAGAGAGAGAGAGAGAGAGGGAGAGACAGAGAGAGAGACAGAGAGAGAGAGAGAGAGAGGGAGAGACAGAGAGAGAGAGAGAGAGAGAGGGAGAGACAGAGAGAGAGAGAGAGAGACAGAGAGAGAGAGGGAGAGAGAGAGAGAGAGAGAGAGATTTGATTTTTGATTTTGCAAAACAACTTTATTTGCACTAATTAACAATAATTAACAACATACTTTTATACAACAACAAACAAAACAAAAATGAACACTTAATCTCATGATTTACTTCTCAGCTGCTAAAAAAAGGATTGAAGACGAGCTTCTCGTCTTCTACAGAGCAGATTATCGCTCCATAGCACCATGTTTCAACAAACTCTGTAAAATTGGCCATTGCAGTGTAAAACTTAAAATCCACCCAGACTCTGGCTCTCACTAAAGCCAGGAAGAGGTCAGTCACTTCCTGCCCTTGTCTGTTCTCCAACTCTCTTTTCCTGCTGAGGTAAATTGCGAGTTTTGCCTGTCCTGATAAAAAGTTTAAAAGTTTCCATTTTATCGCGTTGGTTTTTTTGTACCCTGCTCCAAAGATAAAAACTGTTTTAGACCACGTCTCATTAAAACCCATAAAAACATTTGTTAAAACCCCAAACAGATGGCTGAGTCGGACACACTCTGAAAAACAGTGAAAAATGGTTTCAACAGACCCACAATAAAAACATTCATTAGACACAGAAGGATTAAAACGAGAGATAAAAGAGTTCACGGCTATCGCTCCATTTAAAATCCTCCATTGTAGATCACCAGATCTCTTGTTCAGAGGGCTTTTATAAAAAACCCTCCACACTGGCTTGATGTGGTCAGCCACTTTTAACCACTGTCTCCACTTGGTGTCGACTCTGTTGCTCAACACATTCTCATTTAACACTTTAACACACACAAAAAACAACTCCTTACCTCTGACATTATAAAAGTTAAAACATTTATCATCAGATGATTTAGAGTGTTCATGTGGTACACTAGATTTCATTGTCAGGCCGATTTCAGGAAACGGGTCACTGTCATCCGGCACCTCCTTCTTTTCACAGTAATCCTGCAGCATCCCTTTCTCCTCCCCCGTCAGTCTGAGACGCAACAGTCCGAGCACTCTTGCTACAAAACGTGCAGACCGGAGACCAAGGGCAGAGGTCACTGCTGTGACATTGTCCAGTTCAGGTCCAGCCGTGTCCACAATCTGTCTCAGTGTGACATTAAAAGTGGAGGTGAGAGCATGAGTGAGGCCCATCAACGATGTGTCCTGTACATCCAGGCGGGCCCCATAGATCAGGGGCTCCTCCAGCAGCCAGTGAAGGGACAGTGTGGGCTCCAGTCTTTTCCATAAAATCAGTTTCCAGGTTTTAAAAAGGCTCTGATAAAAAGCAGACAGGTTGCACAGATTAAAACAGTCAGTATTCATTAAAAACAGTGAAGAATCGAGTCCTAATCCATTCACTTTTTTAAAAATGCTGCTGGCCACTTGTCTCCAGACCACATCAGCCGAGCCGGTGAGAAACTTCTGAAGAAACTGTATTCTGAAGGTGGCCACTCTGCTGGCCAGGTGGACCAGACCCTGCCCTCCTTCTTCCTTTGATAAAAACAGCACAGCTTGTGGAACCCAGTGCAGCTTGTCCCAGAAGAAATCCACCATCACCGATTGCAGTTGTTTCAGGAGACCAGCAGGGGGGTCGACAGATGCCATCTTGTGCCAGAGTCCACAGGAGACCAAGTTGTTGATAATTAAAACTCTCCCTCTGTACGACATCTGTGGCAGCAGCCACCTCCACTTCTCCAGCCTCCCCTTCACTTTCTCCAACACCTCCTCCCAGTTTTTCTTTACAGTGAACTCATCCCCTAAAAACACACCAAGATATTTAAAACCATTCCTGCCCCATGTCAGTCCTGCTGGTAGTTTGGGCAGAGAATGTGAATTAAAACCCACCGCCAGCCCCTCACTCTTCCCCCAGTTCACTTTCGCAGATGAGACTGTGCCAAAGTCCTGCACAATCTTTTCCAATAAAAACACTTCTTTTTGATTTTTTATCATGATAATGACATCATCTGCATAGGCCGACACAAGAAGACCGTATTTTACACAATAAAGGTTCTATAGAGATGGAATATAACATCCCCGACAGTGCACAACCCTGCCTTATGCCCCTCTTAATTTTAAAAGGGGCACTCAGTCCTCCATTGATTTTCAGTACACTCTCAATGTCCTGGTACAAAACCTTGATCATAGCAATGAAACCAGGGCTGAGACCAAAACTCTCCAGAACTTTCCAGAGGTAGAGGTGCTCAACCCGGTCAAAAGCTTTTTCTTGATCTAACGAAATGAGACCAAGATCTATGTCCAATGAACTAGAGACGTCTAAAACATCACGAATTAAAGACACATTGTCATGAATAGACCTGCCAGGCACACAGTAGGTTTGATCCTGGTGGATGATCTGGTCCATGACGTCCCTCAGTCTGTTGGCCAGAGCTTTGGAGAAGATCTTATAGTCACAGCAGAGCAGGGAAACAGGACGCCAGTTCTTTATCTCCTGTACATCCCCTTTTTTCGGCAGCAGAGTGATAACTGCCCTCCTGCAGCTGAGGGGCAATGACTCTTCAGTCAGGCTCTCATTTAAAACAGACAGTAAATCTTCCCCCAGTTCATCCCAAAAAGTCTTAAAAAACTCAACAGGGAGTCCATCGATTCCAGGAGCTTTTCCTCCCTCCATGCTCTGCAGAGCTGCAGCCAGCTCCTGTAGCTGTAGAGGCTCTCCAATCAGCAGGTTGGAGTCCTCAGAGACACGAGGCAAACAGTCACAGAAAGAACCAAACAGATCACGGTTGTCAGTGTACTCACTGGTGTAAAGTCCGGAATAGAATGACGCTGCATGTCTCCGGATGTCTCCGACCTCTTTCAGCTCCTGTCCTGTTGCTGATCGGAGACCATGCATGCATTTGCTCTGTCCATTCTTTTTCTCCAGTCCAAAGAAGAACTTGGACGGGGCATCCATCTGGGTCACATTCTGGAACCTTGACCTGACGAGGGCTCCCTGTGCTCTGGTGCCCAGCAGGTCTGTCAGGGCTTTCTTTTTAGCTTTGAGAACTTCAATATGTCCTCGATTTCCTGTGGAATCTATCAATGACTCAAGTTCCACAATATCGATCTCTAGAGCTTTAACAGATCTGGTAGTGTCCCGTGTGACATTGAGAGTGTACTGCTGACAGAAATCCCTGATTTCTGCCTTCCCACAATCCCACCACTGTCTTAAACACTTAAAATCAGGACGTGTCGTTCTAAAATTCCCCCATAAAAACCTAAAACTCTCTAAAAAGTTTTTATCAAGGAGCAGGGAAGTGTTAAAATGCCAAAACGCACTTTGATGTTTAAAATCACTAATTGAAATGTGACAAAACACTAAAGAGTGGTCAGTAAAACCAGCAGGCACGATAAAACATGTTTTAAAAATGTTCATCTGGTGTTTAAAAGAATAAAAACGATCCAGTCTGGCTAAAGAAATAAAACCCTCCCTAGTGTGAGACCACGTGTACTGTCTGTCTGTGCTGTTAAAAGACCTCCAAACATCAGTCAGGTCATGGGTTTCAATGACTTGTTTTAAAAGGCGTTTAGAAGCAGGATGAGGTTCAATATGATTCCTGTCTACAGAGTCATCTTCAGTGCAGTTAAAATCCCCCCCTAAAAGCACAAAGACATCTGGAGTGACACTGTTTAAAAGAGTGTTCACTTCATTCAGGAAAGGGATCCTGTCTGCTCCTGTAGCTGGACTGTATACATTTATTAAAAAGAGCTCACACTGTTGGTAGACAGCCCTGACCACCAGCAGCCTCCCTCGTATCACCTCTGTCACCGTGTACGAGACAGGTGCACACTTCTGAGAGAACAGAACAGCTACCCCCCCACTACTGCTGCTACTGTGGCTCAGTACAACCTGACCCCCCACTACTGCTGCTACTGTGGCTCAGTACAACCTGACCCCCCCACTACTGCTGCTACTGTGGCTCAGTACAACCTGACCCCCCCACTACTGCTGCTACTGTGGCTCAGTACAACCTGACCCCCCCACTACTGCTGCTACTGTGGCTCAGTACAACCTGACCCCCCACTACTGCTGCTACTGTGGCTCAGTACAACCTGACCCCCCCACTACTGCTGCTACTGTGGCTCAGTACAACCTGACCCCCCACTACTGCTGCTACTGTGGCTCAGTACAACCTGACCCCCCCACTACTGCTGCTACTGTGGCTCAGTACAACCTGACCCCCCACTACTGCTGCTACTGTGGCTCAGTACAACCTGACCCCCCCACTACTGCTGCTACTGTGACTCAGTACAACCTGACCCCCCACTACTGCTGCTACTGTGGCTCAGTACAACCTGACCCCCCCACTACTGCTGCTACTGTGGCTCAGTACAACCTGACCCCCCACTACTGCTGCTACTGTGGCTCAGTACAACCTGACCCCCCCATTCTCTCTTCCAGTCCACCTCATTACAGGTGTCACTGTGAGTTTCCTGCACAAACATCACATCAACATGATTCATTTTCATCACTTCGTATAACATGGCTCTCTTTCTGGCGTCTCTGGCTCCATTTAGATTCAAAGTCCCTACTTTATAATTACTCATGGAGAGAGATATAAAAAGTGTGACGCACAGAAACAAACACATCTGTATTTTAACAGATAAACTAGGATTCTTTGGTTTCATCATGATCATCATCATCATCATCATCATCCTCATCATCATCACCATCATCACCATCATCATCATCACCATCCTCATCATCATCATCATCATCAGCAGCAGCATCGTTACACAGTTCCTCTTTCACTCTGGACACCAACTTCTTTAATCTATAAATGTCTTTATCAGTGAAATGTCCTTTCCCTTTATCTCTAATGTGCTCTCTGGCTGACTCAATGAAAAGTCTTTTGTCAGGGAAATATTTTTCTACTTTAACATTCCACATATTAAAGGTTTTCTGTAGAAACCGTTTGAATTTTTCCACACTGTAGTCTCTCTTGTTTTTCTGTCTCTGAGAGTATCTACAGTCAGATATGTCACTGTCAGTAACATGAGGACAGTCCTCATCAGCACTGACCTCTGACCCTGGATCAGATTCTTTTGATTTGTTTGCAGTTTTTCCTTTTGCTTTCTTTGTTGTTCTTTTCTTTTCTTCTTGTGAACTATTTTCACCATTCTTTGATTTCCTTTTGGAGCGAGGAGTACTAAGAAAAGACTCTTCTTCCTCCACCTCCATCTCCTCACCTGTCTGTTCATTAACCCCACCCCCCTGTGTCTCCTCACCTGTCTGTTCATTAACCCCACCCCCCTGTGTCTCCTCACCTGTCTGCTCCTTACCTCCTCCACCCTGTGTCTGCTCACCTGTCTGTTCATTAACCCCACCCCCCTGTGTCTCCTCACCTGTCTGCTCCTTACCTCCTCCACTCTGTGTCTCCTCACCTGTCTGCTCCTTACCTCCTCCACCCTGTGTCTGCTCACCTGTCTGTTCATTAACCCCACCCCCCTGTGTCTCCTCACCTGTCTGCTCCTTACCTCCTCCATTCTGTGTCTCCTCACCTGTCTGCTCCTTACCTCCTCCACCCTGTGTCTCCTCACCTGTCTGTTTATTAACCCCACCCCCCTGTGTCTCCTCACCTGTCTGTTTATTAACCCCACCCCCCTGTGTCTCCTCACCTGTCTGTTCATTAACCCCAGCCCCCTGTGTCTCCTCACCTGTCTGCTCCTTACCTCCTCCACCCTGTGTCTCCTCACCTGTCTGCTCCTTACCTCCTCCATTCTGTGTCTCCTCACCTGTCTGCTCCTTACCTCCTCCATTCTGTGTCTCCTCACCTGTCTGCTCCTTACCTCCTCCACCCTGTGTCTCCTCACCTGTCTGTTCATTAACCCCACCCCCCTGTGTCTCCTCACCTGTCTGCTCCTTACCTCCTCCACCCTGTGTCTGCTCACCTGTCTGCTCCTTACCTCCTCCACTCTGTGTCTCCTCACCTGTCTGCTCCTTACCTCCTCCACCCTGTGTCTCCTCACCTGTCTGTTCATTAACCCCACCCCCCTGTGTCTCCTCACCTGTCTGTTCATTAACCCCACCCCCCTGTGTCTCCTCACCTGTCTGCTCCTTACCTCCTCCACCCTGTGTCTGCTCACCTGTCTGTTCATTAACCCCACCCCCCTGTGTCTCCTCACCTGTCTGTTCATTCTCCTCACCTGTCTGCTCCTTACCTCCTCCATTCTGTGTCTCCTCACCTGTCTGCTCCTTACCTCCTCCACTCTGTGTCTCCTCACCTGTCTGCTCCTTACCTCCTCCACCCTGTGTCTGCTCACCTGTCTGTTCATTAACCCCACCCCCCTGTGTCTCCTCACCTGTCTGCTCCTTACCTCCTCCATTCTGTGTCTCCTCACCTGTCTGCTCCTTACCTCCTCCATTCTGTGTCTCCTCACCTGTCTGCTCCTTACCTCCTCCACCCTGTGTCTGCTCACCTGTCTGTTCATTAACCCCACCCCCCTGTGTCTCCTCACCTGTCTGCTCCTTACCTCCTCCACCCTGTGTCTCCTCACCTGTCTGCTCCTTACCTCCTCCACCCTGTGTCTGCTCACCTGTCTGCTCCTTACCTCCTCCATTCTGTGTCTCCTCACCTGTCTGCTCCTTACCTCCTCCACCCTGTGTCTGCTCACCTGTCTGCTCCTTACCTCCTCCACCCTGTGTCTGCTCACCTGTCTGCTCCTTACCTCCTCCATTCTGTGTCTCCTCACCTGTCTGCTCCTTACCTCCTCCATTCTGTGTCTCCTCACCTGTCTGCTCCTTACCTCCTCCATTCTGTGTCTCCTCACCTGTCTGCTCCTTACCTCCTCCACCCTGTGTCTCCTCACCTGTCTGTTCATTAACCCCACCCCCCTGTGTCTCCTCACCTGTCTGCTCCTTACCTCCTCCACCCTGTGTCTGCTCACCTGTCTGTTCATTAACCCCACCCCCCTGTGTCTCCTCACCTGTCTGTTCATTAACCCCACCCCCCTGTGTCTCCTCACCTGTCTGCTCCTTACCTCCTCCACCCTGTGTCTGCTCACCTGTCTGTTCATTAACCCCACCCCCCTGTGTCTCCTCACCTGTCTGCTCCTTACCTCCTCCATTCTGTGTCTCCTCACCTGTCTGCTCCTTACCTCCTCCATTCTGTGTCTCCTCACCTGTCTGCTCCTTACCTCCTCCACCCTGTGTCTGCTCACCTGTCTGTTCATTAACCCCACCCCCCTGTGTCTCCTCACCTGTCTGCTCCTTACCTCCTCCATTCTGTGTCTCCTCACCTGTCTGCTCCTTACCTCCTCCATTCTGTGTCTCCTCACCTGTCTGCTCCTTACCTCCTCCACCCTGTGTCTCCTCACCTGTCTGTTTATTAACCCCACCCCCCTGTGTCTCCTCACCTGTCTGTTTATTAACCCCACCCCCCTGTGTCTCCTCACCTGTCTGTTTATTAACCCCACCCCCCTGTGTCTCCTCACCTGTCTGTTCATTAACCCCAGCCCCCTGTGTCTCCTCACCTGTCTGCTCCTTACCTCCTCCACCCTGTGTCTCCTCACCTGTCTGCTCCTTACCTCCTCCATTCTGTGTCTCCTCACCTGTCTGCTCCTTACCTCCTCCACCCTGTGTCTCCTCACCTGTCTGTTCATTAACCCCACCCCCCTGTGTCTCCTCACCTGTCTGTTCATTAACCCCACCCCCCTGTGTCTCCTCACCTGTCTGTTCATTAACCCCACCCCCCTGTGTCTCCTCACCTGTCTGCTCCTTACCTCCTCCACCCTGTGTCTGCTCACCTGTCTGCTCCTTACCTCCTCCACCCTGTGTCTCCTCACCTGTCTGCTCCTTACCTCCTCCACCCTGTGTCTCCTCACCTGTCTGCTCCTTACCTCCTCCACCCTGTGTCTCCTCACCTGTCTGTTCCTTACCTCCTCCACTCTGTGTCTCCTCACCTGTCTGTTCCTTACCTCCTCCACTCTGTGTCTCCTCACCTGTCTGTTCCTTACCTCCTCCACTCTGTGTCTCCTCACCTGTCTGTTCCTTACCTCCTCCACTCTGTGTCTCCTCACCTGTCTGTTCCTTACCTCCTCCACCCTGTGTCTCCTCACCTGTCTGCTCCTTACCTCCTCCACTCTGTGTCTCCTCACCTGTCTGTTCCTTACCTCCTCCACTCTGTGTCTCCTCACCTGTCTGCTCCTTACCTCCTCCACCCTGTGTCTCCTCACCTGTCTGCTCCTTACCTCCTCCACTCTGTGTCTCCCCACCTGTCTGCTCCTTACCTCCTCCACCCTGTGTCTCCTCACCTGTCTGCTCCTTACCTCCTCCACTCTGTGTCTCCCCACCTGTCTGCTCCTTACCTCCTCCACCCTGTGTCTCCCCACCTGTCTGCTCCTTACCTCCTCCACTCTGTGTCTCCTCACCTGTCTGCTCCTTACCTCCTCCACCCTGTGTCTCCTCACCTGTCTGCTCCTTACCTCCTCCACTCTGTGTCTCCTCACCTGTCTGCTCCTTACCTCCTCCACTCTGTGTCTCCTCACCTGTCTGCTCCTTACCTCCTCCACTCTGTGTCTCCTCACCTGTCTGTTCCTTACCTCCTCCACCCTGTGTCTCCTCACCTATCTGCTCCTTACTTCCTCCACTCTGTGTCTCCTCACCTGTCTGTTCCTTACCTCCTCCATTCTGTGTCTCCTCACCTGTCTGCTCCTAACCTCCTCCACCCTGTGTCTCCTCACCTATCTGCTCCTTACTTCCTCCACTCTGTGTCTCCTCACCTGTCTGTTCCTTACCTCCTCCACTCTGTGTCTCCTCACCTGTCTGCTCCTTACCTCCTCCACCCTGTGTCTCCTCACCTGTCTGCTCCTTACCTCCTCCACTCTGTGTCTCCCCACCTGTCTGCTCCTTACCTCCTCCACCCTGTGTCTCCTCACCTGTCTGCTCCTTACCTCCTCCACCCTGTGTCTCCTCACCCGTCTGCTCCTTACCTCCTCCACTCTGTGTCTCCTCACCTGTCTGCTTCTGACCTCCTCCACCCTGTGTCTCCTCACCTGTCTGCTCCTTACCTCCTCCACCCTGTGTCTCCTCACCCGTCTGCTCCTTACCTCCTCCACTCTGTGTCTCCTCACCTGTCTGCTTCTGACCTCCTCCACCCTGTGTCTCCTCACCCGTCTGCTCCTTACCTCCTCCACTCTGTGTCTCCTCACCTGTCTGCTTCTGACCTCCTCCACCCTGTGTCTCCTCACCTGTCTGCTTCTGACCTCCTCCACCCTGTGTCTCCTCACCTGTCTGCTCCTTACCTCCTCCACCCTGTGTCTCCTCACCCGTCTGCTCCTTACCTCCTCCACTCTGTGTCTCCTCACCTGTCTGTTCCTTACCTCCTCCACCCTGTGTCTCCTCACCTATCTGCTCCTTACTTCCTCCACTCTGTGTCTCCTCACCTGTCTGTTCCTTACCTCCTCCACTCTGTGTCTCCTCACCTATCTGTTCCTTACCTCCTCCACCCTGTGTCTCCTCACCTATCTGCTCCTTACTTCCTCCACTCTGTGTCTCCTCACCTGTCTGTTCCTTACCTCCTCCACTCTGTGTCTCCCCACCTGTCTGTTCCTTACCTCCTCCACCCTGTGTCTCCTCACCTGTCTGCTCCTTACCTCCTCCACTCTGTGTCTCCTCACCTGTCTGCTCCTTACCTCCTCCACTCTGTGTCTCCTCACCTGTCTGCTCCTTACCTCCTCCACTCTGTGTCTCCTCACCTGTCTGCTCCTTACCTCCTCCACCCTGTGTCTCCTCACCTGTCTGTTCCTTACCTCCTCCACCCTGTGTCTCCTCACCTGTCTGATCCTTATTCCCACCACCCTGTATCTGCTCACCTGTCTGCTTCTGACCTCCTCTACCCTGTGTCTTCTCACCTGTCTGCTCCTTACCTCCTCCACCCTGTGTCTCCTCACCTGTCTGCTTCTGACCTCCTCTACCCTGTGTCTTCTCACCTGTCTGCTCCTTACCTCCTCCACCCTGTGTCTTCTCACCTGTCTGCTTCTGACCTCCTCCACCCTGTGTCTTCTCACCTGTCTGCTTCTGACCTCCTCCACCCTGTGTCTTCTCACCTGTCTGCTTCTGACCTCCTCCACCCTGTGTCTCCTCACCTGTCTGCTTCTGACCTCCTCCACCCTGTGTCTGCTCACCTGTCTGCTTCTGACCTCCTCCACCCTGTGTCTCCTCACCTGTCTGCTTCTGACCTCCTCCACCCTGTGTCTCCTCACCTGTCTGCTTCTGACCTCCTCCACCCTGTGTCTCCTCACCTGTCTGCTTCTGACCTCCTCCACCCTGTGTCTCCTCACCTGTCTGCTTCTGACCTCCTCCACCCTGTGTCTCCTCACCTGTCTGCTTCTGACCTCCTCTACCCTGTGTCTCCTCACCTGTCTGCTTCTGACCTCCTCTACCCTGTGTCTCCTCACCTGTCTGCTTCTGACCTCCTCCACCCTGTGTCTGCTCACCTGTCTGCTTCTGACCTCCTCCACCCTGTGTCTCCTCACCTATCTGCTCCTTACTTCCTCCACTCTGTGTCTCCTCACCTGTCTGTTCCTTACCTCCTCCATTCTGTGTCTCCTCACCTGTCTGCTCCTAACCTCCTCCACCCTGTGTCTCCTCACCTATCTGCTCCTTACTTCCTCCACTCTGTGTCTCCTCACCTGTCTGTTCCTTACCTCCTCCACTCTGTGTCTCCTCACCTGTCTGCTCCTTACCTCCTCCACCCTGTGTCTCCTCACCTGTCTGCTCCTTACCTCCTCCACTCTGTGTCTCCTCACCTGTCTGCTCCTTACCTCCTCCACTCTGTGTCTCCTCACCTGTCTGCTCCTTACCTCCTCCACCCTGTGTCTCCTCACCTGTCTGCTCCTTACCTCCTCCACTCTGTGTCTCCTCACCTGTCTGCTTCTGACCTCCTCCACCCTGTGTCTCCTCACCTGTCTGCTCCTTACCTCCTCCACCCTGTGTCTCCTCACCTGTCTGCTCCTTACCTCCTCCACTCTGTGTCTCCTCACCTGTCTGCTTCTGACCTCCTCCACCCTGTGTCTCCTCACCTGTCTGCTCCTTACCTCCTCCACTCTGTGTCTCCTCACCTGTCTGCTCCTTACCTCCTCCACCCTGTGTCTCCTCACCTGTCTGCTTCTGACCTCCTCCACCCTGTGTCTCCTCACCTGTCTGCTCCTTACCTCCTCCACCCTGTGTCTCCTCACCTGTCTGCTCCTTACCTCCTCCACTCTGTGTCTCCTCACCTGTCTGTTCCTTACCTCCTCCACCCTGTGTCTCCTCACCTATCTGCTCCTTACTTCCTCCACTCTGTGTCTCCTCACCTGTCTGTTCCTTACCTCCTCCACTCTGTGTCTCCTCACCTGTCTGTTCCTTACCTCCTCCACCCTGTGTCTCCTCACCTATCTGCTCCTTACTTCCTCCACTCTGTGTCTCCTCACCTGTCTGTTCCTTACCTCCTCCACTCTGTGTCTCCTCACCTGTCTGCTCCTTACCTCCTCCACCCTGTGTCTCCTCACCTGTCTGCTCCTTACCTCCTCCACTCTGTGTCTCCTCACCTGTCTGCTCCTTACCTCCTCCACTCTGTGTCTCCTCACCTGTCTGCTCCTTACCTCCTCCACTCTGTGTCTCCTCACCTGTCTGCTCCTTACCTCCTCCACCCTGTGTCTCCTCACCTGTCTGTTCCTTACCTCCTCCACCCTGTGTCTCCTCACCTGTCTGATCCTTATTCCCACCACCCTGTATCTGCTCACCTGTCTGCTTCTGACCTCCTCTACCCTGTGTCTTCTCACCTGTCTGCTCCTTACCTCCTCCACCCTGTGTCTCCTCACCTGTCTGCTTCTGACCTCCTCTACCCTGTGTCTTCTCACCTGTCTGCTCCTTACCTCCTCCACCCTGTGTCTTCTCACCTGTCTGCTTCTGACCTCCTCCACCCTGTGTCTTCTCACCTGTCTGCTTCTGACCTCCTCCACCCTGTGTCTTCTCACCTGTCTGCTTCTGACCTCCTCCACCCTGTGTCTCCTCACCTGTCTGCTTCTGACCTCCTCCACCCTGTGTCTGCTCACCTGTCTGCTTCTGACCTCCTCCACCCTGTGTCTCCTCACCTGTCTGCTTCTGACCTCCTCCACCCTGTGTCTGCTCACCTGTCTGCTTCTGACCTCCTCCACCCTGTGTCTCCTCACCTGTCTGCTTCTGACCTCCTCCACCCTGTGTCTCCTCACCTGTCTGCTTCTGACCTCCTCCACCCTGTGTCTCCTCACCTGTCTGCTTCTGACCTCCTCTACCCTGTGTCTCCTCACCTGTCTGCTTCTGACCTCCTCCACCCTGTGTCTGCTCACCTGTCTGCTTCTGACCTCCTCCACCCTGTGTCTTCTCACCTGTCTGTGTCCCACCTGCACTGGATCCCTCAGCTTCATCTTTGTATGGACATGCTCTGATCAGATGCCCCTCCCTTTTACAGTGAAGACATTTCATATTTTCAGAAGTGACATAGATCACATAATCAAAGTCCTCCACCCTCAGGTTGAAAACAAGATTAAGCTCCTCGTTTCTTTTGTTTAAGATCATGTAGACCTGACGTCTGTGTGAGACCACATGACTGAGCTGCGGGGCTTTACAGCCCGACGGCAGCTTCTTAATGGGAGAGACTATTTTCCCGTGTCTGGATAACTCCCTTTGCAGGAAGTCATCACTGATAAACGGCGGACAATTAGACACAATAACCTTCCTAGAAGGCAGAGACAGAGACGACACGGGAACGAACGTGTCATTTATGACCACTCCGTTTTCTACCACCGCGTTCGCCTTCTCCACGCTGTCTAAAAACAGCACCACCGCTCCATTCATCCGGGCCGCAGATTTTACACTCTGCGGCCCCACTACCTCAGCAACAGCCAAAGAACATTCATTCACGGAATAACGAGAGGCCCCGGCGATCTTTACACCGTGCCTTCTCGTTAATCCCGTAAAATCGACACCCATTTCCTCCTCCACACGTGCACACACACCTCAACACGCCGACCAGCAAAACGCTGGTCGGCAAAAACACACACACACACACCCCGCAACTACACTTTAAACAGATCCCAGTAACAATAAACACTCACCCAACACAACTAAACCATAGATTAGTTTAGAAAAAGTTTTAACGATTAACACTCACTCAAGAGCTCCGCACACTCTCACACACCAACTCTCAGCACCTCCACTCAGAGAGAGAGAGAGAGAGAGAGAGATAGAGAGAGAGAGAGAGAGACAGACAGAGAGAGAGAGAGAGAGAGAGAGACAGACAGAGAGAGAGAGAGAGTGACAGAGAGAGAGAGAGAGAGACAGAGAGAGAGAGAGTGACAGAGAGAGGGACAGAGAGAGGGACAGAGAGAGAGAGAGAGAGAGAGACAGAGAGAGAGAGAGAGAGAGAGACAGAGAGAGAGAGAGAGAGAGAGAGAGAGAGACAGAGAGAGAGACAGAGAGAGAGAGGTAGAGAGAGTGACAGAGAGAGAGACAGAGAGAGAGAGAGAGAGACAGAGAGAGAGAGAGAGAGAGAGTGACAGAGAGAGGGACAGAGAGAGAGAGACAGAGGTAGAGACAGAGAGAGAGAGATAGAGAGAGAGAGAGAGATTTTGATTTTACAAAAAAACTTTATTTACACTTATTAACACTTATTAACAATGATCAACACCATATTTTATACAACAATAACCAACAAAACAAACACTCATTATCACAACTTATTTTTCAGCTGCTAAAAAAAGGATTGAAGACGAGCTTCTCGTCTTCTACAGAGCAGATTATCGCTCCATAGCACCACGTTTCCACAAACTCTGTAAAATTGGCCATTGCAGTGTAAAACTTAAAATCCACCCAGACTCTGGCTCTCACTAAAGCCAGGAAGAGGTCAGTCACTTCCTGCCCTTGCCTGTTCTCCAACTCTCTTTTTCTGCTGAGGTAAATTGCGAGTTTTGCCTGTCCTGATAAAAAGTTTAAAAGTTTCCATTTTATCGCGTTGGTTTTGTTGTACCCTGCTCCAAAGATAAAAACTGTTTTAGACCACGTCTCATTAAAACCCATAAAAACCTTTGTTAAAACCCCAAACAGATGGCTGAGTCGGACACACTCTGAAAAACAGTGAAAAATGGTTTCAACAGACCCACAATAAAAACATTCATTAGACACAGAAGGATTAAAACGAGAGATAAAAGAGTTCACAGCTATCGCTCCATTTAAAATCCTCCATTGCAAATCACCAGATCTCTTGTTCAGAGGGCTTTTATAAAAAACCCTCCACACTGGCTTGATGTGGTCAGCCACTTTTAACCACTCTCTCCACTTGGTGTCCACTCTGTTGTTCAACACATTCTTATTTAACACTTTAACACACACAAAAAACAACTCCTTACCTCTGACATTATAAAAGTTCAAACACGTATCATCAGACGATTTAGAGTGTTCATGTGGTACACTAGATTTAATTGTCAGGCCGATTTCAGGAAACGGGTCACTGTCATCAGGCACCTCCTTCTTTTCACAGTAATCCTGCAGCATCCCTTTCTCCTCCCCCGTCAGTCTGAGACGCAACAGTCCGAGTACTCTGCCCACGAAACGTGCAGACCGGAGACCAAGGGCAGAGGTCACTGCTGTGACATTGTCCAGTTCAGGTCCAGCCGTGTCCACAATCTGTCTCAGTGTGACATTAAAAGTGGAGGTGAGAGCATGAGTGAGGCCCATCAAGGATGTGTCCTGTACATCCAGGCGGGCCCCATAGATCAGGGGCTCCTCCAGCAGCCAGTGAAGGGACAGTGTGGGCTCCAGTCTTTTCCATAAAAACAGTTTCCAGGTTTTAAAAAGGCTCTGATAAAAAGCAGACAGGTTGCACAGATTAAAACAGTCAGTATTCATTAAAAACAGTGAAGAATCGAGTCCTAGTCCATTCACTTTTTTAAAAATGCTGCTGGCCACCTGTCTCCAGACCACATCAGCCGAGCCGGTGAGAAACTTCTGAAGAAACTGTATTCTGAAGGTGGCCACTCTGCTGGCCAGGTGGACCAGACCCTGCCCTCCTTCTTCCTTTGATAAAAACAGCACAGCCTGTGGAACCCAGTGCAGCTTGTCCCAGAAGAAATCCACCATCACCGATTGCAGTTGTTTCAGGAGACCAGCAGGGGGGTCGACAGATGCCATCTTGTGCCAGAGTCCACAGGAGACCAAGTTGTTGATGATTAAAACTCTCCCTCTGTACGACATCTGTGGCAGCAGCCACCTCCACTTCTCCAGCCTCCCCTTCACTTTCTCCAACACCTCCTCCCAGTTTTTCTTCACAGTGAACTCATCCCCTAAAAACACACCAAGATATTTAAAACCATTCCTGCCCCATGTCAGTCCTGCTGGTAGTTTGGGCAGAGAATGTGAATTAAAACCCACCGCCAGCCCCTCACTCTTCCCCCAGTTCACTTTCGCAGATGAGACTGTGCCAAAGTCCTGCACAATCTTTTCTAATAAAAACACTTCTTTTTGGTTTTTTATCATAATAATGACATCATCTGCATAGGCCGACACAATAAAATGATTAAAACAGTGAGGTAAAATTAACCCTTCAATGGAAGACCGTATTTTACACAATAAAGGCTCTATTGAAATGGAATACAACATCCCCGACAGTGCACAACCCTGCCTTATTCCCCTCTTAATTTTAAAAGGGGCACTCAGTCCTCCATTGATTTTCAGTACACTCTCAATGTCCTGGTACAAAACCTTGATCATAGCAATGAAACCAGGGCTGAGACCAAAACTCTCCAGAACTTTCCAGAGGTAGAGGTGCTCAACCCGGTCAAAAGCTTTTTCTTGATCTAACGAAATGAGACCAAGATCTATGTCCAATGAACTAGAGACGTCCAAAACATCACGAATTAAAGACACATTGTCATGGATAGACCTGCCAGGCACACAGTAGGTTTGGTCCTGGTGGATGATCTGGTCCATGACGTCCCTCAGTCTGTTGGCCAGAGCTTTGGAGAAGATCTTATAGTCACAGCAGAGCAGGGAAACAGGACGCCAGTTCTTTATTTCCTGAAGATCACCTTTCTTTGGCAGCAGGGTGATAACTGCCCTCCTGCAGCTGAGGGGCAATGACTCTTCAGCCAGGCTCTCATTTAAAACAAACAGTAAATCTTCCCCCAGTTCATCCCAAAAAGTCTTAAAAAACTCAACAGGGAGTCCATCGATTCCAGGAGCTTTTCCTCCCTCCATGCTCTGCAGAGCTGCAGCCAGCTCCTGTAGCTGTAGAGGCTCTCCAATCAGCAGGTTGGAGTCCTCAGAGACACGAGGCAAACAGTCACAGAAAGAACCAAACAGATCACGGTTGTCAGTGTACTCACTGGTGTAGAGTTCGGAATAGAATGACGCTGCATGTCTCCGGATGTCTCCGACCTCTTTCAGCTCCTGTCCTGTTGCTGATCGGAGACCATGCATGCATTTGCTCTGTCCATTCTTTTTCTCCAGTCCAAAGAAGAACTTGGACGGGGCATCCATCTGTGTCACACTCTGGAACCTTGACCTGACGAGGGCTCCCTGTGCTCTGGTGCCCAGCAGGTCTGTCAGGGCTTTCTTTTTAGCTTTGAGAACTTCAATATGTCCTCGATTTCCTGTGGAATCTATCAATGACTCAAGTTCCACAATATCGATCTCTAGAGCTTTAACAGATCTGGTAGTGTCCCGTGTGACATTGAGAGTGTACTGCTGACAGAAATCCCTGATTTCTGCCTTCCCACAATCCCACCACTGTCTTAAACACTTAAAATCAGGACGTGTCGTTCTAAAATTCCCCCATAAAAACCTAAAACTCTCTAAAAAGTTTTTATCAAGGAGCAGGGAAGTGTTAAAATGCCAAAACGCACTTTGATGTTTAAAATCACTAATTGAAATGTGACAAAACACTAAAGAGTGGTCAGTAAAACCAGCAGGCACGATAAAACATGTTTTAAAAATGTTCATCTGGTGTTTAAAAGAATAAAAACGATCCAGTCTGGCTAAAGAAATAAAACCCTCCCTAGTGTGAGACCACGTGTACTGTCTGTCTGTGCTGTTAAAAGACCTCCAAACATCAGTCAGGTCATGAGTTTCTATGACTTGTTTTAAAAGGCGTTTAGAAGCAGGATGAGGTTCAATATGATTCCTGTCTACAGAGTCATCTTCAGTGCAGTTAAAATCCCCCCCTAAAAGCACAAAGACATCTGGAGTGACACTGTTTAAAAGAGTGTTCACTTCATTCAGGAAAGGGATCCTGTCTGCTCCTGTAGCTGGACTGTATACGTTTATTAAAAAGAGCTCACACTGTTGGTAGACAGCCCTGACCACCAGCAGCCTCCCTCGTATCACCTCTGTCACCGTGTACGAGACAGGTGCACACTTCTGAGAGAACAGAACAGCTACCCCCCCACTACTGCTGCTACTGTGGCTCAGTACAACCTGACCCCCCCATTCTCTCTTCCAGTCCACCTCATTACAGGTGTCACTGTGAGTTTCCTGCACAAACATTACATCAACATGATTCATTTTCATCTCTTCGTACAGCAATGCTCTCTTTCGGGCGTCTCTGGCTCCATTTAGATTCAAAGTCCCTACTTTATAATTACTCATGGAGAGAGATATAAAAAGTGTGACGCACAGAAACAAACACATCTGTATTTTAACAGATAAACTAGGATTCTTTGGTTTCATCATGATAATCACCATCATCATCATCATCATCATCATCAGCAGCAGCAGCATCGTTACGCAGTTCCTCTCTCACTCTGGACACCAACTTCTTTAATCTATAAATGTCTTTATCAGTGAAATGTCCTTTCCCTTTATCTCTAATGTGCTCTCTGGCTGACTCAATGAAAAGTCTTTTGTCAGGGAAATATTTTTCTACTTTAACATTCCACATATTAAAGGTTTTCTGTAGAAACCGTTTGAATTTTTCCACACTGTAGTCTCTCTTGTTTTTCTGTCTCTGAGAGTATCTACAGTCAGATATGTCACTGTCAGTAACATGAGGACAGTCCTCATCAGCACTGACCTCTGACCCTGGATCAGATTCTTTTGATTTGTTTGCTGTTTTTCCTTTTGCTTTCTTTGTTGTTCTTTTCTTTTCTTCTTGTGAACTATTTTCACCATTCTTTGATTTCCTTTTGGAGCGAGGAGTACTAAGAAAAGACTCTTCTTCCTCCACCTCCATCTCCTCACCTGTCTGTTCATTAACCCCACCCCCCTGTGTCTCCTCACCTGTCTGTTCATTAACCCCACCCCCCTGTGTCTCCTCACCTGTCTGCTCCTTACCTCCTCCACCCTGTGTCTCCTCACCTGTCTGCTCCTTACCTCCTCCATTCTGTGTCTCCTCACCTGTCTGCTCCTTACCTCCTCCACCCTGTGTCTCCTCACCTGTCTGCTCCTTACCTCCTCCACCCTGTGTCTCCTCACCTGTCTGCTCCTTACCTCCTCCACCCTGTGTCTCCTCACCTGTCTGCTCCTTACCTCCTCCACTCTGTGTCTCCTCACCTGTCTGCTCCTTACCTCCTCCACTCTGTGTCTCCCCACCTGTCTGCTCCTTACCTCCTCTACTCTGTGTCTCCTCACCTGTCTGCTCCTTACCTCCTCCACTCTGTGTCTCCTCACCTGTCTGCTCCTTACCTCCTCCACTCTGTGTCTCCTCACCTGTCTGCTCCTTACCTCCTCCACCCTGTGTCTTCTCACCTGTCTGATCCTTATTCCCACCACTCTGTGTCTCCTCACCTGTCTGCTCCTTACCTCCTCCACCCTGTGTCTGCTCACCTGTCTGCTTCTGACCTCCTCCACCCTGTGTCTTCTCACCTGTCTGCTTCTGACCTCCTCCACCCTGTGTCTCCTCACCTGTCTGCTTCTGACCTCCTCTACCCTGTGTCTCCTCACCTGTCTGCTTCTGACCTCCTCTACCCTGTGTCTCCTCACCTGTCTGCTTCTGACCTCCTCTACCCTGTGTCTCCTCACCTGTCTGCTTCTGACCTCCTCCACCCTGTGTCTCCTCACCTGTCTGCTTCTGACCTCCTCTACCCTGTGTCTCCTCACCTGTCTGCTTCTGACCTCCTCTACCCTGTGTCTCCTCACCT
>CM036542.1:185000-200000 GCA_020745685.1 Tautogolabrus adspersus | reverse complement strand
CTCGTGTGTTCAACATACCTGGCCAATAAATCTGATTCTGATTCTGATTCTGACATATTCACAGCATCAGAGACGATCCGGACACACACACACCTGTTTGTCTATGGAGCCAGAACTGGAGGAATCAGATCGGGAGGCAGATTCAGGGTCAGTTCTCGTCGATATGCAGATTATCTGTAAATCACGCTCTCATTGCCCCCTCCCCTCAAACCCTCCCCTCCACGCCAAAAAGGTGACAGAGAACTGAAACCGAAAACCACTCACAACGTTAAAAAATCTGTCATTGTAAAAAGAAAGACGGAGAATCCTCTGAAGATTGTCATTGAAAAACACAAAAGAATGCAAAAGCTATCAAAATAAAATATTTGCATGCATTTTCTTTTCTTCGAAACTTTTTTCAGTGCCAATACATTTTTTACAATACAAGTGTTTCAATGCCAATCTTTCTTTTTGTTAGGTCAGGTGTGTTTTCAATGCCAACATTTAGCTGTCACTGTTCTGGCTCCAGATTTGTCTTCGTAACATCCTCTGACCGTCGTCAGCTCTGTAAAGTGTCCAGACTGTCACTGTTTCAGAACACGGCTGGGTCGTATGGCCAAAGTTCTGTGTGTGGCGTTGCTGTTTAAAGGTACAGTACGTAGCATTTCATGCTAATGTTTACATTCAAATATCTAGCTTAAATTAAAAGTTGACTAAACCCATGTTATATATATTTTTTAGTTGAGTTCTTACATCACCTCAAATATTTCCAAAAGTTATCAAAGCCAGAGAAATCCGTAATTTAATAGTTGTAACGTGACGTGTCTTGTAGGCGGCCGCCATGATGAGCCGCCATGACAGACAGGAAATGTTGATCGTTGTCAAGGAAACACCGGATGTTACGTCAAAGACCGCTGCATAAGCTAGCGCTAGCTGCTACTGAAAGCTGCCGTTCTGTCGCTGTATGTGCTGCTGTGATAAACACGTCATGTAAATTATACTTGGATACATCGACAGTACACATGTTGTCTTTCTCAGGTCGGTTTCGCCCGTTTGTATTGATTCAACATGGAGTTTGTTCGTTTTCTCCCATAATACACCGCGAGACTCAACGTCATCTTTTGTTATTGTTTTGATTGAGAGCCCCCTAGCGGCAGATTTTACATACTGTACCTTTAAATGGTAGGTTCTGATCCAACACCATGTTAGTGAAACACACGAGGACCAAAAAGAATAAACGCACTCACGTTTGAAAGGTGCAGCTCCTGCAGTCTGCTGTCTTTAAGTTAATGAATGTACCAGCTGTTTGTGGTTAAAAACATAAAGCTCCATCTCTGCAGGGATCCTTTCTGTAATGATGTCACACTTAGAAAAACAACAGGAGCCTGGCAGGGACAAAAACAACCACTTTGAGTGGACACACCTTCAGAGCAGACCCTAACCCAGACGAACGCTCCAACACGTGAAGAGGTCAGCTGTCTGACATCAGTTTCATTCATCACCTGAGGAACGAAAGTAAAACGTTTTTTACCTGTGAGACGTCCTCATGAAAATGACATGACCTGATAGGTGTGACATCGTGCAGATGGGCGGGGTCGAAGAGGTTCAGCCTGTAATGGATAAGGAGAGGAAGTTTTAGTTTTTATTTGAATAAAATCGTTAAATCTGATTAAACCGTTCAAATGTTTGATATGTTTGGATTTCTGGATTCAGGTGTTTTTTTGGAGTTTCTGTAAAAAAGGAAATAGTCGTGCACGCTGTGTGCTGCAGATCGATTACTCCATACCTTTATACTGTGAGCAGAACAAAAGTCATCTTCATGGTCAAGCTGGAGTTCACTCTGTGACTTTTACTGCCAGCAGCTTGTAAAAAAAAACCTTGTTGAACTCCGGATGGTTCATTTTTCCCCAACACACAAACTGATTTCATGCTCACTGTATCTTCTATCAGTGATGAAACATTCTGTAACAATCAGCGAAATGTGGAAAGATAAACGTGTCAGCCGTACTCTCTGTGACGATGATGAAACCTGAACAGGTGACACCTTCAGGGTTACAGGAAGGTCACGTGTTGGACTTTATTTTAAGTCATGGTGAGATATCTGATAAAGAGAGAAATATGTTAATCAGCGTGAAATGAAGCATGAGAGTCGTTTAGCTTCTAAAAGACGAGAGGTTAAAAAGCAGAGCTGCTCTTTAGGATCAACGTTTAACTAAAGACCGGTTTCTGATCGTTAAAGTCAAACATGAACATCAATCCTGATCATTATCCGGGGTCTTCTCATGCTGGACGCAGGAATCTAGAATGTGGGAATCAAACCCGCCGCTCAGATTAGCATTCTGGGAAAACAAAATCCGCCTCAGACCAGACCAGACGGATGGACCCTGAAAACCAGCCTCACACGGGAAGAGGAGGAGGAGGATGGGGAGGTTAGGCCCCCCCGGAAAGATGGAGAAGAGGGTGTTGGAGGAAGAGGAGGAAGTTTGTGAGAGAGGGGGCGCGAATAATTAATGCCGACAGCTCAACAAAGGCCGCCAGCGCCGCCGAGGGCAGAGCGGAGCACGGGAAAAGAGCGAAGGTCAAGGGGACCTCAGGGAGTTCAAGTTCAAGGCGACTGTCAGTGTCTGCGATTTAACAGCCACTCTGACGTCTCTCTGAAACAACAAGCACACCCCCAAACCGCCGTCCAACCACACGGCCGTCCAACCACACCCCCAAACTGCTGTTCAGCCCCTGACATTAAATCTAACCCTGTACACAAACCCTGCATTGTCCCGGTGTGACTCCACATGGAGGCAGAACGCAACAAGCGAGGCTGAGCATCTTCTCTGTCATGCTCTCTGGTGGTCGTTCTGCGATGCCTCCTCAGGTCGCTCTGTGCTCCTGCTGGCTGTGGGAGGTAATGCATGTGAAGAGCACGTTCAATGACCCGAGTTTTATTCAGAGAAGAGTCTGTTTGACGCCTGGAGGGTTTTTGGATCATTTAGACATCAGGTGTAGAAAACTGATGCTGAGAGGAGAAACCTTTCTGTTGATTCAAAGACCGTTTGTCTTCGTAAAATACTTTATCACACGTTTAAACTCAGGTCATTATGTTTTTATACTTCTATGATCACTAGAGTAACTGTGAGGTCAAAATTCAGTTCAGGACATCAAAACAATTCAGCCTGAGAGGAGGAGAGGAAATCTACGTGTGTGTGTGTGTGTGTGTCATTACATCACTAATCTAGAGTTCAGATCCCTTTAATGAACTGGAACAGCAGCAGCTTCAGTCCCTGGTGATTTAAAGCCCATTGAACAGAGCGTGTGTTTGTCTTCTCCTCTGTGACTGGGCGGAGGTCAGAGGTCAACAGACCACCACCGTCACCCCATAAAAACTCATCCTCACAGCTGACCTCCTCGTCGCTGCTGCAACCCCCGCACAAAGGGAGGTCAACGGGTAGGAAACGTGCATCCCCCAGGGGTCATTGTTAAATGGACAAAACCACTACATGCCCACAAGTCGACCTCTGACCCCTCTGCCTGCTGCCCCCCATGACGATCTGTGGGATGTCATGTCAGAAGATAAATATCTTAACTAAAGCGTCAAGTCTGAAACCCAGAATCATGGCAGTGCAGGGTCATCTCCAAGAGTTCTCTGTGAACAGACCGTTCAAGACCGTGAAGTCAGAGCGTTTCTAAAATCTGAGTGTTTTGAAAAATGACTGTGTGCCAGCTTTAGTCTCTGTTGTGATCTTTCCTTCATCACTTGAGGTTTCCACCTGAATGTGAGCTCAGTGACAGCAAAGCCCTTCTATTATCCAGTTTTATAACTATATAATATAATAAAATAATTAATATAAGATGATGGGACGCATCATCAGCGATGTTTCCTTGGTTCATTGGGTGTTTCGGGCAACATACACCCTCGCCCAGGCGACCCAGTCGGGGTTGTAAATTTCCCCCGGGTTGCGTCCCCACAGCATTAGGCCGCGAATCCCCCATTCTTATCCAGAGCCACCTGGAGGCTTTCTCTGCTGCCTCCATTCAGTCCTGATGGCTGTTCTGCTACAACCCTCTCACGCCCAGCAGGGTCTGGACTCTGTGGAGAGAGCGGCGTGTGAAGCCTCTGCAGTCTAATTCGACTAAATATAAAAACTAAATTATATATAATATCAATAAAAAGGATATAAAGTCTGAATGTGAATCCATGAAGTCGTAAAGTGACGTGCCATTATTTAATATAAACACTGAAGTGTAAACTGGAAGCAGAGGACGCTTAATGGACACTACATCGTTTATTTACTCTCCTTGTTAATGTGGCCTCCCCCCGCTCACCCCATCCTCCCCCCGCCTCACCCCATCCTCTGTAACACACGCACGCACACACACACACACGGTGGCAGTTGCTTGTCAGACCCGTGCCATGCTCCACCTCTCATAACAGCTTTCAAGCTAGCCCCTGGTTACCTTGGCAACTGATGATGTGTGTGGCACTGGCACTGTGTCGAGTCCAACGTGGAGAGAGTGAGAGCGAAAAAGAGAGAGAGAGAGCGAGAGAGAGCAGCATGTTAGTAAATACACAAACACACACACAGAAACATTAATTATGGAGATGTGAGGATCACGATTAGCATCTCGCCACTTTAGCGTCCGGATGGAGAAGCAGAGCTGGGCGTAGACGGGTTTGTCATTCCACCCCGTCAAACTAAAAGCCTTTTTTAATAGATACATGAAAATAAAAGTGATCAGAGCTGAGAGGAAATCTTCAGAAGTGATTAAAGGAGCTAACAGAGTAATCTGCTCTCATCTATGGTGCATATTCTTATATATATACTGTTTACAACAATGCAAAGCCCCAGGTCAGAAGTGGAAATGACGGACAGCAATGTCCATCGTAACAGAGGGAATAATCACAATCGGACCAAACAACGCTAAGATACCACCAGTGTCTTTGCTGATTCTCTGAAAATCAAAATGAATCTCTTGTCAGCATTTTTCAGACTTTAAGTCGATGCTAAACTTAAGCACTTAAGTGTTTGGCGTCAGCTGGGCTAATGTTTACTCCCTTACTCCAAGACCAGAAACCAGCTTAGCCGGGCCTGGTGTACGGCGGTACATACAACATTGGACAGTAGCACGTTGAACAGTAGCAAGTTGAACAGTAGCAAGTTGAACAGTAGCACAGTAGCATGTTAGACAGTAGCACGTTAGACAGTAGCAGGTTGGACAGTAGCACGTTGGACAGTAGCACGTTGAACAGTAGCACGTTGAACAGTAGCACGTTGAACAGTAGCACAGTAGCACGTTGGACAGTAGCACGTTGGACAGTAGCACGTTGGACAGTAGCACGTTGGACAGTAGCACGTTGGACAGTAGCACGTTGAACAGTAGCACATTGAACAGTAGCACAGTAGCACGTTGGACAGTAGCACAGTAGCACGTTGGACAGTAGCACGTTGAACAGTAGCACAGTAGCATGTTGGACAGTAGCACGTTGGACAGTAGCACGTTGGACAGTAGCACGTTGAACAGTAGCACGTTGAACAGTAGCACAGTAGCACGTTGGACAGTAGCACGTTGGACAGTAGCACGTTGGACAGTAGCACGTTGAACAGTAGCACAGTAGCACGTTGGACAGTAGCACGTTGGACAGTAGCACGTTGAACAGTAGCACGTTGAACAGTAGCACAGTAGCACGTTGGACAGTAGCACGTTGGACAGTAGCACGTTGGACAGTAGCACGTTGAACAGTAGCACAGTAGCACGTTGGACAGTAGCACGTTGGACAGTAGCACGTTGGACAGTAGCAAGTTGAACAGTAGCACAGTAGCATGTTAGACAGTAGCACGTTGGACAGTAGCACGTTGGACAGTAGCACGTTGGACAGTAGCATGTTGAACAGTAGCACAGTAGCATGTTGGACAGTAGCACGTTGGACAGTAGCACGTTGGACAGTAGCACGTTAGACAGTAGCACGTTGGACAGTAGCATGTTGAACAGTAGCACAGTAGCATGTTGGACAGTAGCACGTTGGACAGTAGCATGTTGGACAGTAGCACAGTAGCATGTTGGACAGTAGCACGTTGGACAGTAGCATGTTGGACAGTAGCACGTTGGACAGTAGCACGTTGAACAGTAGCACGTTGAACAGTAGCACGTTGAACAGTAGCACGTTGGACAGTAGCACATTGAACAGTAGCACGTTGAACAGTAGCACAGTAGCACGTTGGACAGTAGCACGTTGGACAGTAGCACGTTGAACAGTAGCACGTTGAACAGTAGCACGTTGGACAGTAGCACGTTGGACAGTAGCACGTTGGACAGTAGCACGTTGAACAGTAGCACGTTGGACAGTAGCACGTTGAACAGTAGCACGTTGAACAGTAGCACGTTGAACAGTAGCACAGTAGCACGTTGGACAGTAGCACGTTGGACAGTAGCACGTTGAACAGTAGCACAGTAGCATGTTGGACAGTAGCATGTTGAACAGTAGCATGTGGGATGTAGTATGCAGCATGCGGTTTAAAAAACAGCCAGAGTGTTTTTAAAAGATAACTGTAGTACTAGGATCAGAAATCAAAAGCTGAGAAAGTAGCTTCTACACCAACATCATACGTCTGTCACTGTTTGGTTAACTGTCTCTGAGCAGCCTCAGTGCCGCTGTGTTTCTGTCCAAGCAGATATTACAGGTAATGAGCCTAACCTGCTGCTCACCTGCTGCTCACCTGCTGTGACTGCGGCTGTAATTAAAGGGTCTGAATGAAATTCAGCAGGACGACCAGCACAGAGACCTCCTGACCCATCCATGTTTCAGACCCTTTTCACACCCGCTCCTATTGGACAGTTTGACCTAACCCCCTGACCACCTGAGCGTGTCTTGTCTGTGATGGTCTGAATCACTTTTCAGACTTTGATGGGTTTTTTATTGTTATCATCTCCCCCGATGTTAAAACATATTCAGTTGCCACAAACTGTTCATGTTGAACACTCCTTCATGATGAAAGTAGAGAAGAAGAATCATCCTCGAGGTCCTGATCACTCAGAGACATGTCGCTAGAAAAGTGGCGCCAGTAAAATCAGCGTATTTCTGGTACAGCACTCGCTGGGCGCTGTTCTCTGCTGCTGCGTGACACGTTCTTCTAGCGGTTTTCCGGAGATGTTGGAATTCACCGTACTGTTTATGTTTTTTAATTTCATGAACCCAAAACCGTATTATGACCCCTCCTCGTCTAGAAGCAAAGCAACAGCAGGAGCTCTACGTTTGCGCCAATCCATTTTTCCCATTACATTTATGTGGTTGCCCGTATGCACTCCACGGGTGCTCCCAGCTGTTATTTCCCAGATACGCTGAGGCGTTTTTGAGCAGCCGTGACTTGGGCGCCACGTCTTAAGAGCAGCTGAAATCTGAATAATGGAAGTTTAAAATCCTCTTTTCTTACGAGGCAACATTTCAAAGTTTTGAATCCTTAAAGAACAAAGTGATTTTTATAGAAACCTTCAAGTCAGACACGACTTCAACCAAAACCTGAGAACAGCTCTTGAAACAGTGGAGACGGGAATTACAAAAATGATTTTATTAATGACTAAATCTGTTTCATGTAATAAGATTATTTCCAAACTTTATAACGGAATACTTCAGTCCAAAGCAGGAAATAGATTTTATATAAAAGAGAAGTGGGAAAAGGAGGGAAATCTCAACATTTCTGTGGAGGGCTGGAAAAGAATATGTGAAACAAAAAGGAGTTCAACTTGTTCAAATGTTTGGAGAGAATTTGGTTGGAAGAATATTGTACGATTATTTATCACACGGCTGCAACAACGACATGAGAGAAACAGGAGCTGAGGCTGTGGGACAGACGACATCTTCTCTGGAGCTGTGCTGCCATCATCACTTCTTCAACACATGAATAACATCTCTGTTAGATGTCAGGTCATATATACGGGAGATATTTGATATGATGGAATATAAATGATAAGAAACTGGAACAAATTATTTTGACAGCAAGTCTAAAACCTAACCCCCCCATCTATTGATGAGAGACATCATGTTCTGGAAAGGCTGACAGACTCTACAGGATAAGGACCAAATGGACTGAACATGTCAAACCTATACGACCTGATGTGACTTATTAGAGGGGGGGGGGGGGGGGTATTTCTTTATTTTTGTCATTTTCTTTCATCCTGCTCTGTATTTCTTTTTCTTATTTTCTTTCTCTACCCCTCCAAGGCGAACGCTTCCTGTGTTCTTTTGTAAATAATTTCGTGTCATGTTACTTAAATATGAAAAAATCTTTGGAAGCGCTAAATAGTTAAATATCCTGCAGGCCTCAAAGAAAGGGCCCCAATGTTTGTATCACTTTAGTATTAGTGGTTCTGTCTGTTAAATGTGCAGAAATACTTTCCTTTAAAGCTGAATGTGCGACATGTTCACATAAATACAGCAGAATCCAGTATTTCCTCTGAAAATAACTCTGTGAGTCATGACTGTCTACAATGAGTGAGACACCCGAGTCCCGCTGTCTGTGATGTTGTCTGAGCCGTATCTACACCGTGTTTACATGGACGGGACGGCCGGCTCCTCCCCTTGCGAATAAAAGTTGTTTAAGTGAGGGACTAGAGGAAAGAAAAATAACATACTGTACTCACTGCTTATTTGAATGTCACGTAAGTGTTTTCAGATCACGGTCATTTCGTGTAAATTTACATGCAATGTGAAGCTACGAGCTAACTAAAGAGCGCTAGCATTAGCCTGCTAGCACAACAATGCAGCTCGAGTTGTTTTGATTTCATGCTGGTGCTCAAGGGCGACATCTACTGGATCAAAAAGTCACACATTCTTCCTTTAAAGTCTCACAGAAAGAGTGAGACGGTGAGAATGAAGCATGTGACAGACAGCCGAGAGGTTTGTACTGACGGACTCATCGTGTCTATGATGAAGCTCTTTGTGTCACTTTGACAGTTTGGTTGATGTAAACATCATCCTGCCGAGCGCTGGCTCACACACGTGACGAGCTGGCTGCCTCATGAAGAAGAAGAAGAGACTGTTCAGCTCTCCTCTTTGAAACATCAGTGAAGAGGTTGTCAGATGTCTTTTGTTCTTTACAAAGTAGGAAATAAAAATGGCTCCACAGTCTGTGATTACATTTGAATCTGATCTACAAAATCTGTCGGTTGATATGAAATCTGGAAGCTGCTGAGAGGAAGACTATGCTCACACTGACTGACCGCTCGACCTTTGACCGCCACACTTTTAACGCCTCCATAGAAAAATAGAAATAGATGTAGTAATAAACCATGACAACATTTACCTGTCATCATTTGCAGGAATATAAAAACATTAAAATCTTAGCTTCTCTTTCTGTCTTTGTAAAAGTGATCAAGTTTATTTTACATCCAGAGAAACGCTTAAGAAGTCGTGAACCAGGAAGTCTGTTTCCACAAACGCACGCCTTCAATGTAGAGAAAATCTCTTAAAGGTGAGAAAGACGCTGCAGAAATCCAACATGGCAGACGAAGTGACGGAGTCCAACACCACAAAGACAGTCTCTCTGACACAGCATCAACGTATAAGTGAGAGGAGAGAAGGAAGCAGCTTATTTTCCAAAGCATACAGAGCATAATGATGAGTTAGAGCCTAAAGGTTAGTGAGGAACCTCAGCGCTCCATAGTTTAAAGTGTACAAAGATTTAGGGCAGTGAGAAGATACTGCATTTATAAAACATCACAGTAATCCATCAGGGGCGAGAAAGTAACAGCAACAAGTCATCTTTGTGCAGCGGAAGAAAAACAAGATTTATTTCTGAAATTAAAAACCCAACTGAAGCTTCAACGTCTTTGCCAGCTGCTGAATATGAAGCTTAAAGACTGAGAATCATCGATTAAGTATCGAAGGTGTTTATAAGACGATACAGACTCAATCACGCCACCCTGAGACGTTATAAGAGAAGGCAGCTTCAGTGGCTTTAGCTTTCAGTTCTTAAACATGACTTTAGTTTCATCAGGATTCAGATTTAACTCCTGAAAGTGTCCTGAACATTTTCCTCTCTAAAAGAGTCTGACGCTGTGTTTGAGCAGAGCAGTAAATAACAGAATCATCTGCATATAAATGAACATTTGTGTTCAGAACATTATAACCATAATTACAAAAAAAAAACAGAACCTGAGGTCACCCTACAAGGTCACTGCGCCTTTTATTCCCTTTAACTGTTCTTCTTCACTTAAATCAGCAGAAACACATTTCTCTGTGAGGGTCATGGCGACTGTCGTACTCCAAACCCCAGTGTTCCCCCTCCTGCACTCGTCAGGCCTGAGTGACACAGAGACAGGTGGACCTCTGGGTGTGTAATGTACTTTGTGTCTCCCTGAGAGCTGACTGAACCTCCAGGACGGGTCATGGCTGACGCACACTCTTTGACCTCGGGGAGAGAACGGGTGGCTGGAAATCAAACTGTCCTCATCAGAGCCGTGTGGGCAGGAAGTCTCAGCTCGTCACTTGACCTCTAATGTGTGACTGACCTTCCCCCCGGGAACGAAGACGGAGCGTGTTGATGGCCTCCTGCAGCCGTCTGCAGGCTCGTCCAGGACAATGAGCAATCAGGAATAAGTGTTGGTGATTAGGAGCACTCAGGGCAGCAGACCTGTTCTCTGCTGAACCTTCATGAGGAGATTAGTCCGCAGAGAGCTCCTCAGATGATCATGTCTGCAGCTGGATGTGGATCTTTGTCTCAAAGCAAAGCAGAATAAATGCATTTTAAGATTAGAAACTCTACATCACGTTTACGATTGGCCAATGTCGACTTCTTCCCACATTGTGATGTTATCAGTTTCCATTCATGATGAACGCGACTGTCAGGTGCGTGTGCAGGATTTTGAGGTTGTTGGTTTCTGACCTTAATAAAGATTTTAGTACTGATGTCTAATGTAGTCAAGACCACACTAACTGAGACTGTTGTAACGTGAGCATTATAGAATGATGATAAACCTAACTAGGTTAAGCATGGGGTAGCCGACTCCCACTAGGGGGAGCTTTTTGTTTATGTTATTAGTTTTCGTTGAAGTATATGTTTTCTTATTTGCTGCTATGTACTTGAACGTTACTTGATAATACCCTTGACTGCAGCACGGTGCCGTCTCGTCCACGTTTCTGTATACAGACTCTTGCTGTTCTAGATAAAGAGTAAATACCTGGACATAAAGTTATCGACTGGTTCCTTTTATGAGTAGAAGTTACCACAGAGACCAAGACCAGAGTGCTGCTAGATCAAGACAAGACCAACACCCAGAGTGCTCCGACATTTAGGGATCCAGACCGAGTCAAGGATGGTAGTTTAAGACAGATGTGGAATGTCAGAGTAAATCTTTACGGCAAAGTTAGAAGCTAAAAGTTCAACACAGACTCTGCTGCAGTCGTCCTGTTACATATGAAAGCAGCAGTAGATAAAACGTCCTTAGCACTTTGTCTTTATGATAATCAGGCTCTGCATTAAAGCCGGCACATATCTGAAGGCTACAAACATCTGAAAACAACACTGTTGTCATCTAAAGCGCTTCAGCGTTGACGCAGACACAGAGATTACCAGCTGGTGACAGCAGCACGCACAAAGACGTTCCCAGGCTTTGACAGTAAAAACAGAGGACGCCATTGATGCTGCCGTGAATACGATGCTCCCATAATATGCTGCATATGTTTCTCATCCCGGTGCAACTCCATGAGATTAAGCCTGCACACACATACACACACACACACACACACACACACACACACACACACACACACACACACACACATACACAGACTACGGCCTCACGGATCTAAGGGTCCCCTAATCATGTTCCTGCCGAGGGTGCCCCTCTCTTCATTAAAACTCAGACAAGAAAAGGGGGAGCAGACTGGAGCAGGCTGCTGAAGAAAGGCTGCTGAGGCGACTCCTCCATCCTGTCTGCTCAGGAGTGTGGGAGCGTGTGTGTGACGGTGGGGGTTTTTCAGAGGGGGGAGGGGGGAGTGTGTGTAGGAATTGACTCTGGTATTAGGCTGATTGAGGGAAAGATGCCCGCTCTCTCTCCTCCTCCGGTAACAGGACGGGAGTGCTAGCTGAGCGGCGAGGGAGCCGCCAACTTCCACAGAAGCAATTTGCTGTCTGGGTGGCACAAAGGAGAGGTCAGAGGTCGTATAAGTGCGGTGACGGGGAGGTGCTTTCTCATGGTTATGCTGCTACAATCCACCGTGCATCATTTCAGCGCCGTTAGAGACGACACATCCTCAGGTGGAATAAATGACACCTCAGAGGAATCCATGCAGACATGCACTGCCTAAAAACATTGGCAACCTTTCAGGATACGTTCGGTCGTATTTTAAAAGCTGCCTCGAGAAAAGAAAGAGCAAAGTCTCTGCAGCTTCAACCTCTTTTACAAATGTTGCCAGCGTACGTCTGCAATGTAGACCATGTGCAGAGTTCCCCTGCTCTTAATGAAAAGGAAGAAAAAAAAAAGACACGTCACAACAACAACGACACGTCACAACAACAACGACAACGACACGACTAGATAACAACACGTCACGATAACAGAGTGTAACGTTTCCTCTCAGGGATGAAACAGGAAGTAGATTCAAACAATACATTTAATGAATGAAACAATAAAAGTCTGGATGCGGTGACAACCTTCTAATAAAACCAGCAGAAATGAATGACGTTAAAGTCCACCATGTTTGCTTTGTACTTACTGGAAGTTGCTGATGCAGCGGGCACAAAGCGGAGTGGGCTGCCCTCTTCAGAGTCACTTCCTGGTAAACCATGTTGGTGTGGTTACCTAGCAACGGGTTCATGATCCCTCCCGTCTCTAAAGAAGAGCAAAAAAGCAGGTCAACAGTCTATTTACAGACGTTTACCTGCACACAGGACAAGAGCGAACAGCTGATGGAACAGGTCAAAGTTCAAGAGAACACCACGGCAAGACATGAACCCTGACTGATCACAGCGCCCCCTGTGGGCAGCCTCGCACAGACATCTCTACAGGCATGTCTGCAGGTCCTGTTTGTGTTTGAAGTTGATCTTATTATTACTTATTTATTCTCATTCTTATCTGCAGGGTCGCCCCCTGCTGGAGACGGAATCTAACGCAGGATCCAAAAATATCAACGTCCAGACTAAAGCATGACGAGTGTTTGGAAATGGTTAACATTGTCACCTTCGCTAGTCAGCACCAGAATAGTCCCTTAAATGAATTCATATTTTTAAATGTTGGCCCTTGATGTCATTCAAATGTTGTGCTCAAACTTTAACGCAGCCTCCCACCACTAGTCGGGGCTGTAGCTCTGTTTATGGGCCTGCTCTCCTAGCTCTACCACCTGGATGTATAGAGAACAAAAGTGATGACGTATTTTTGTAGGCCAACCCGGAAGTAGCATTGCCATGGGTTCTAACTAGAATTCACCTATGGGATTTTTGCATTGGATTTTGGATGATTGCAGAAAATAAGCTCTGTGGCTAACACACGTTTCTGATGCGTAGGCGTTTTGTTCAGCAGGATCATCTTTACAAATGAACACCACTTTATGAAGTTGAAGCGTTAATGCAGCCGAGAGAAGTAAAAAGCTAACGTGATGCTACAAGCGAACTACACCACGGGCGCTTGACTTTGACGTCACTACCGTAATACTTCATCGATCTAATCGGCGGTTTTGACAAGCTAGTGAAACCGTAGCTTAATAAGTTGTTTATTAACCTAATATTTGCAAGAGCACTGAAAAACAAGACTAGAGGCTGTAAGGCGGACTAGTGAGAGAGTTCCCGGCGTGATGACGTTTAATGTCCCCGACAACCACTGTAGTCTCATTTAGCCACTTGTTAGCAACCGCCGTTTTTAGTACGCGTAAAAACTTTAAAATTCACAAGTTGGGGTCTTATCTAACGTAGTTTATCTCGTCTAACAAAACGCCAACATCTCTTAAGCTTGTGTTAACCACAGACCTTATTTCAGGCGTCTAACCACAAACCCATTCAAAATCCCCATTGACTTTTAGAGTTAGGAACCCATGGCGCTAAAATGCTAACTCACTTCCGGGTTTTAGGACTCATTCCTGTGGCAGTCTATAGAAGCAAAGTGAACAGATAGCATGTCGTAGCAGCAGAGCGGTTTGTTAGTGTTTAGATCTAGAACATGGAGGTAAAGTTGTTTATATGTTATGTCAGGTTAAACCATAACGTTAGTGACCACGTTCAGCTCAGACTGTTAACGTTAACCTGCAGGGAGGACTAAAGGCTGAAGGAGTTAGCACTGCTAACGTTAGCCACACACTGAAGCTCATTGTTTACATTGTTTACCTGCCGACACTTTAAATACATGTTGCTCCATTTGAACTTTTTTTACCTTTCGACTCCTCTGAACGTAACTTGGCTGTCGATCATAAACTGCTCACTTCATTCTCTAGGTGACTCCCCGTAGGCCTGGTTTTAGTTTTATTAATGAATAACACTCCCTACCTGTTCAGGTGTTTGTTTCTCTCTTTTTTCTCTACTAGTTCAGGGGTCTGCACTACGAAGCAGGATTTGGGGTTAGCGAGGTCACTTCTGGGTTAACCCTGGGTTTTCAGTCCTACGAGGGTCGTTCACTTCTTACCTGGGTATATCACCACGGTAACTTAAGCTGCACACCTAACCTGCTCCAGGTTATGTTGGAGATCAGAGATCAACCTGTGAAAATCTCCGCCCACTGACCAATCAGATCTCTTGATGGTGGAGCTCTGTGAGCTGATGGAGAGGGGGGGAGGACCCTTCATGTGTCCCGTCTGATTTAACATTCTAGTCCTTAAAGGTAATGATTGTTTGTTACTGATATCCTTCATCCTTCAACAGAGAGTGAAAAAGCCCCGGAGCCTTTGAGTTGTTTTGAAGATGTTAAATGATGAAGAGCTTCTTCTGTCTTTGAATGATATCTTCATATGAATGTTTAGTGTCTCCATGCCGCTCTGTTTGTGATGCTCAGAGCTGTTAACATGTTTATAATGACAGAAAAATAAATGGCATGCATTTATTTTGTATT
>CM036542.1:177500-182500 GCA_020745685.1 Tautogolabrus adspersus | reverse complement strand
GACTGTGTGACGGACAGATCGTCAGCGGGTTGTTCCGTGTTTTCGGGAGGAATGGCGTCCGCAGAGACGCCACCTCCGACTATCCGGCATGGTGTCCGGATAGTCCCTCCGGACGGCTCCGTTACCGTGGAGGAGGTGTTGCTGTCTGTCGGGAGCAGGTAGGACATGACAGTCTAAGCTTTGCTTCTAGGATGAACAAAGCCGTTGTTGTTTTTCTAAAAACGGAGCCTCAGGTACATCAGCTGATCGAGAGCGGTGTGTTTATCAGGGATTTGTTTGTGCAGGTTTCTCCGCTCTCTGTTCCCTCAACGCGGATCACTGTATCCGGGGTTCCGCCGTTCATACCGAGCGAGCTGTTGGAGAATGAGCTCCGTCGGTTTGGGAAGTTTGCTAGTGGGTTTAAATCAGTTGGTTTAGGATGTAAAGATCCTAAACTGAAGCATGTACAGTCTCTGAGGAGACAGGTGTTCATGTTTTTAGAGTCTCCCTCACAGACTCTGGAGGTGTCCTTCAGAGTGAAACACGGGGACGGCTCATACATGGTGTACGCCAGCTCAGGTCAGATGAAATGTTTTGACTGTGGAGACGTGGGTCACAAACGATTCGCATGTCCGCATAGACAGCGTGGGGCGGCTGACGCCGCCGATGCTGCTGGCGGCTCTACCCGCGGAGGCTCCGCGGCCAGCGGCGCGTCTGCGGCTGGCGCGCCTGGCGCTGCGTCTGCGGCTGACGCGCCTGGCGCTGCGTCAGCGGCTGACGCGCCTGGCGCTGCGTCCGCGGCTGAGGTGCCTTGCGTTTCTTCCGTGGCTGTCGTGCCTGGCGCTGCGTGTGTAGAGGTAGATAGTGCTCCTCCAGTTATTGTTGTTTCTTGTAAAGGTCAGTTTGTGAAGATACAGACCCAGAGAGGGACACACAGGCTGAGCCTGAGAAGCAGCAGGGCTCTGTAGCTGCAGTAAATCTGAGTAGCTCTCAGTCTGCAGCCTTTAAAAGAAAAGCACAGGCAGGTATGAATGATGAGGAAGAAGCTTCCTCTAGTGGTACAGGTAAGAGTAAATGTAATGAAGGTAATGTTGTGAGCAGCCAGGCCTCATGTGAGGGAGAGGACATGGAGGAGGATTATGAATCAGATAATGTCTCTATTGGTGAAGCCTCCAACCAAAGCGCTGATCTTTACTCCCTTCATGAAATCAATCAGTTCATGGACTCAACCTTCAATAAAAAGTCTGTTAAAGTGAGTGATTATTTCAGTGACACGGAGAAGTTCGTCACATCTGTCAGCACTCTGAAAAAACAGGTGGGTTTTGACCTTTTAGACGAAAAGAAACGTTTTCGTCTCAAAAAACACCTGACTGCAGTGAGAAAGAGCAGCAGTAAAAGTGTAAAGAAATCTAAAAAGTAAAATGATCATGTATCACAGGGTGTCTCTCTCTTTACTCTGTCCTTTATCTGTTCTTTGTTGTTTGTTTCTCTTCTCGGCCCTCCTCATGCAGAGCCTTAAGATAGGGTCCTTAAACATAAATGGTGGGCGGGACAGACAGAAGAGAGCGTTAATATCTGAGGTCTGTCGTCAGAAGATGCTGGATGTGTTGTTTCTGCAGGAAACACACACTGGTCAGTCTGATGACACAGACTGGGCTTTATGGTGGGAGGGCTCGTATCACCTGAGCCATGGTACAAACCTCAGTGCAGGCGTAGCTGTGCTCTTTAAAGCCTCTGCTAATGTTAATGTGTTGTCCTGTAGGGAGGTGGTTCAGGGCAGGCTGCTGCTGGTCCGGGCTCAGATAGACGGCTCTGTACTGTGTTTTGTTAATGTATATGCTCCTAATGTTGGAGCTGAAAGGGTCGCTTTTCACGCCCTGCTAAAGAGTGAGCTGATGGCCTACCATCAGGACCAGATTATCATCGGGGGGATTTTAACTGCACTCTAGACTTCACTGTAGACAGGATAGGAGAGGAACCACACCCACAGTCATCCCGCTCACTCAGTTCTGTCATCTCTCACTTCAATCTGTTAGACACATTCAGGGTCAAACATTCACAAACCAGACAGTACACATGGATCAGGGTCATTAACAACACAGTCCGTGCAGCCAGACTGGACCGGTTCTACATCTCCAAAACCCTCAGCCCCAAACTGGTTCACTGCACCATCACCCCTGTGGGCTTCTCAGACCACCATTTGGTTAGCATCCAGCTAATCATGTCTCCAGGTGAGAGAGTGAAATCCTGCTGGCATTTCAACAATAAACTGACACAGGACAGCTTCTTCTGCCAAAGCTTTGGGACATTCTGGAAACAATGGCAGAACAAAAATTCTGACTTTGGTTCCCTGAAGCTGTGGTGGGAGGTCGGTAAGGCCCAGATCCGAGTGTTCTGCCAGCAGTACTCCTCTCACTCTTCTGCTCATTTGAAAGCTGCTGTAAAAGACCTCGAGGAAAAAATCAGAGACATTGAGGAGGGGTTACATCAGAGTTCTGATCCTACCGATGGTCCTCGGCTGCAGGAGAAGAAGATGGAGCTGAGCGCCTTCCTGCAGGAGAGGGTGAAAGGAGCCCTGGTCAGGTCACGTTTCCTCCAGTTGAAGGACATGGATGCTCCAAGCTCGTTCTTTTTTAACCTGGAGAGGTCAGTAGCTCAGAGGAAGCTGATGTCCTGCCTGAAGCTTCCAGGGGGTAGAGTGACAACGGATCCAGCTGAGATGAGGGGTCATGCCATGGGCTTCTACGCGGACCTCTTCGGATCCGAAACCTGCGACATGGAGTGTCGGCGGGAGCTTCTGGAGGGTCTTCCTCAGCTCAGCCCGGAGGAACAAGCTGCTCTGGATTGTGAGCTGACGCTGGAGGAGTTAACTGCTGCGGTTGGTCAGATGGCATCGGGTAGAGCACCCGGGATTGACGGGCTGTCTGCTGACTTTCATAAAAAGTTCTGGCACATTGTTGGAGCTGATCTTCATAGTGTGTTTTTAGAGTGTCTGAGCACAGGATCTCTGCCTGTGTCCTGTCAGAGGGCAGTACTCTCCCTGCTGCCAAAAAAAGGAGACCTGGCTCTATTGAAGAACTGGAGGCCGGTCGCTCTCCTCTGCACAGACTATAAGATTCTGTCCAGGACTTTATCCAACAGACTGAAGGACTTCCTGGGAAGTATCATACACACAGATCAGACTTATTGTGTACCTGACCGGTCTATGATGGACAACATCTTTCTTGTCAGGGATGTTGTTGATTTGTGTACAGCGTATGATGTTAACTGTGGTATTGTGTCTCTTGACCAGGAGAAGGCTTTTGACAGGGTGGATCACTCATATTTGTTTTCTGCACTGAAGGCTTTTGGTTTTGGTGATGGGTTTATGTCTTGGCTTGGTTTGTTGTATGAGGGTGCACAGTGTTTGGTGAAGATGGGGGCAGGGCTGAGCCGGCCAGCCCCTGTGCAGCGGGGGATCAGACAGGGCTGTCCCATCTCCGGCCAGCTGTATAGCTTGGCTATTGAGCCCTTGCTGCACAGGTTGAGGGGCAAGCTCAGCGGGCTCTCTTTGCCCGGGTCCTGCGTCATTGAGCGTCCCCCTACGGTCTCTGCTTATGCAGATGATTTTAATGTTTTTGTCTCCCGCCGGGGGGATGTTCAATATCTGCAGGATACCCTGTCCCTATTCGAGAAGGCAACGTCTGCACGGGTGAACTGGGCAAAGAGCGAGGCTCTGTTGCTTGGACAGTGGAGGGACCAGGCAGTGCCCGGTCTGCCTGGTGGACTTGAGTGGGGGAGGGAGGGGTTGAAAGTGTTGGGGGTATTTTTGGGCACAGAGGGCTTTTAAAAAAAAGAACTGGGAGGGAGTAAAGGAGAAAGTGTGCGTTCGGTTGTCTAAGTGGAAACATCTGCTACCCCAGTTGTCATATAGGGGAAGAGTTCTGGTTGCTAATAACTTGGTCGCCTCGACTCTTTGGCACAGGCTCACTGCGCTGACTCCACCGAGGGGTCTGGTGGAAGACATCCAGAGGACCATTGTGGACTTCTTCTGGTCTGGTTGCCACTGGATCAGGGCAGCAGCCCTCTACCTGCCGTTGGATGAAGGTGGGCAAGGACTCATTGACATTCGGTCTAGGATTGCCTCTTTCAGACTGCGGACAGCACAAAGACTGTTGTTTGACTGTGGCCCCAGCTGGCTGGACACAGCTCGCCTGCTGCTTCGGAAGGCTGGACGATGGGGTTATGACCGACAGCTCTTTCTGCTGAGGTCTGAGGAGATGGACCTCAGTGGACTGACCTCATTTTACAGCTCCGTACTGCAGGCCTGGAGGACCGTGCAGATGTCTCGGGTCACAGCTGAGACTCCGGGATTTTGGCTGTTTGAGGAGCCATTGTTTTTTAATTCCTTTTTAAGGACTCAAACCTTGCAGTCTCAGGGTCAGTCTGAGAGAGGCAGGATGCACCAAACTGGGACACCTGATGAGGCTGATGTCTTCACCTGTGGACACACTGAGACAGAAGACCAACATCACCTCAGTCAGACTAATCCACAGAGTGTTGGAGGAAGTCTGTGCTGCTCTGTCACACCATCAGAGGACCTTTGTGAGGAGCCAGACTCTGTGTGAGCAGTGGGCTGAGGGGGGAGAGTACAGCTTCCCTTCTTTGTCCGTCTCCCCTGCTGTGGGGGACTGGCAGGAGGGGGGAGGTCAGCTGCTGTCCCTCACAACCCTTCACATGGAGAACTTCAAAGATGTGGAGAAGAAGTCCATCTATCAGGTGTGTGTAAAGGTCCTGAATGTCCGGTCTCTGTCAGGAGTCAGGGAGTCGAGGTGGACTGAGTTCTTTGGCCCAGAGGTTTCCCCGAAAGGCTGCTGGCGGTCCCTGTACAAGCTGCCTGTTGAAAAGCGGACAGCTGACCTCCAGTGGAGGGTCGTACACGGAGCTATAGCTACAAACAGATACAAGGCGCACATTGATCCTGGGGTGGGAGAGCAGTGTGGGTTTTGTTCTGAGCCTGAAACCCTCACACATTTGTTTGT
>CM036542.1:160000-170000 GCA_020745685.1 Tautogolabrus adspersus | reverse complement strand
ATTTTTAGATCAGCTGTAGTCCATTTTCGTAAGATTGTAGTTTCACCACAGCAGACCCACGTCACTAACCTCCGCCGCCGTCGCATTATTACGTCACCGAGTGGAAATGCGGTCGGATTGTCAAAACAACGCGATCGCCTTTCCCTAAGTCCTTTATGAATTCTCCTAACACCTTTCCTTAACCCCATGACGTTTACACGGGGTGAAGGTGAAGAGGAGAGAGGAGGGACAATCCGAATGCACCCAAAGACTTTGGTTGTTCAGGTATAGGAAAAGCGCAGAGCCCTGAAGAAGTTCATTGGTGGACGTGTTTGAAATGAAGCCCAATCACTGAGCACCCCCGCCCCCCCCCCCCCCCCCCCCCCACCCCCCCCCCCCCCCCCGTGACCCCCCCACAATGATAGGGGGAATGAACAAGGAGGTGGGGGGTTCCCTGCAGAGCTGCAGAGTTTGAAACACTTGAGGAACCTTTGATATGATCCTTTGACTGACGGGGGTTTTGTTTCTCAGAGTGCTCTGATTGGTGGTGCAGCGGCGAGGGGAAACCTCTGCAGAGAAATCACGTCTTTTGCAGAGTTTTTCTAATTTGCAGAAGACGTGCTGGTGTTGGAGGGAGTAGAAGAAGGAGAAAGCAGCAAGGCCACAATCGGACCAATGAAGCATATCATGCGCATTCACTTTGCAATCGCCACTTCCTTCAAGACTTTTCTTTCGTTGCGGCTCTGCGGCGCTCCTCACATGCTAATAATAGACTTGTCCATCAACTATCCCCTCTCTTGAAGTTAATTGGCGCTTTGCAAAGGGAGCGTGGTGGCTCTGAAGCCGGCCCGTCATTAGATCAGTAGGTGCTGGCCGTCTACGGCTCCAACACACCCCTTTGGATGTGCACACACACTCTACACCTGCTCTCACGGCACCCCCACTCCCACTCCCTGTCCCGTAGTGTCATCTCAGAAGGCCTCATTAACGACAAATCGCCTCCTTCACATCTACGCCTCAGACGCCGCCATGATCTCACTTTCAGAAAGCTCTGTTCCCCGCCAACAGGAAGAGCTGAGTCACTGTTGTGGTGCTTCAAAATGAGTGACTCTCGCTGCAGAGGACTTATCCTGTCATGATTCAATCAATCAATCAATCTTTATTTCTATTGCACATTTAAAACAACCTTGGTTGACCAAAGTGCTGTACAAGCGTAAAAAACACGATGTGAAAACAACAAATAAAATAAGAATAAAGAATGAAACACAATAAAAATACAATAAATAGGAGCATGAATAAACATTTCTAAATGTCAAGCTCAACTTGTATTAAAAGAAAAAAAATGTTTGTAGAGTAAAAGGTTCTTAAAGTCTTTCTCTGTTGAACCTGAAGATAGAAATCGCTCATCAGTGACTCTGAACTCTGCTTCACTCTGGCATCGACTCCAGTGTCTGTCTTCATGTGATTCATGTGTCCAAAGACTTTAACGTCCACTCTCTTTAAGGAAGTGCAGATGAACTGTAGCTGCCTGCTGAGGCAGCACACGAGGAGCTGCAGTAGGACACCAGGAAGTCGGGTGGTGTTGTGAGGTCAGGAAGAACCCTAACACGAAGCGACTTAACATCAACGTCTGCTAAATAGCACGCCATGTGTCTATCAGTTACTCTGTAACCTGCATCGTGACCAGTCACGACCAGTCCATCAATATACACAGTTTGAAGAACTCGGTTTGCTAAAGAAAGGAGGCTCATACGAGGCGATGATAGACTTCTACGGTGGGTAAAATTACCGCTCACATACCACCAATGTGCAGAGTCGCGAGGCAGACTTGAACCCCGGACGTCAGCTAAAGTACTATAGCCTGCAAACCATGGGACCTAATGATATGGACATCAGCGCCCCTTAAGAGAAGGTTTTGTAATGATTGGGAAACCCGCCATCGCCATTGGTCGCTTGTGATTCTTTGAACTAAATGAATGTTGACAAGATTCCTTCTTCTCTTCTCTGTCCATAATGTGTTGCATTGTGTTTCCCTCCCTCTCCTCTAAACATCGCTCAACAGAAATCATCTTCAATCATCCGTCATTAAGAATAAACGTTGCAGCTCCGGAGAGCCTGCAGAAGCTGAAATCCGGCGTTCACACACACACACGTGCATCATGTGGTGTGCGTGAGAGAATAAATGTGTCCTTTTGGACATTTGTTTGTGTGTGCACCGATCAGGAAACAAAACGCCGCCTCATGCCCTCTTTGTCCCCTGCACCCCTCCTCCTCCTCCCCTGGCAGCTCTCCCATGATGCCCCTGGCCCCGGCTTCCTGCCTCTAATGGCCGTCTCTGTGTGCCATCTCGGGAAGCCTGACATCCCCTCCAGAGGCAGAGGGCCCGTCGTTAATGGAAGCCATTGATGGGCAGAGAAAGGCTCCTTTGTGGCGCCGCGGGCAGGCGTGGGCACCCGTTTGCTCACACACAGCTTCCCCTTCGCACCCACTGGGCCGGCCGCTCAGAACTGTGTGCCAACAGCGGAGATCGAGAGACAGGAGCTGCAAAGTGCCCCCTTACTGGGGAAATGGCAGAGAGGGATGGGTAGAGAGGGGGTGGGGGGTGAGAAAGAAAGGGAGGGTGGAAACGACAGAGTTGGCAAAGAGGAAGGGAAAGACAAAAAGAGCGAGAAGAAAGGCAGAGAAAGGGCAGGAGAGATTAACTGAATACGACAAATTCAACTGGTGCATAGGAGGGACGGGGGAAAAGGAGGTGAAGGAAATGGGGTAAAAACCCCGCAACCAAACACTGAGTGTCAGAGAAAAGAAACCCCGGAGAAAAGGGAAATCGAGCAGCAAAAACAAAGAAACGGAGGTTGGGATCGCCCACGTTAAAGACGCTGGGTGGCCCTGCAGGAGAAAACAACAGTGTCAGGGTGCTGGAGGTCTCCCTCTTCCACTGTACGGCCTGTCATCCTCTCGCCCGCTCACTCCCCTCTCCCTGATTTATAACACCTGAATTGTTCTCCTTTAACACAGCTGTGAATGGGAGAAAAGAGGGGGGCCGCTAGCATGCCAAGCAGAGCCGTTGTTATTGATAACCAAACAGATGTGTCCAGTTTGGAACCAACATCTGACGCTAAATCTGGGCTAACGGTTTTTGTTGTCAGGGTGTTACTGTACGCTGGCAGCCAGGCGCTCAATAGAGACGTGGGCTGATTGTGTGTGATGTTGTTTTCATTCATTCTGCTATGTTGTGGCGCCGTGCTTCCCAGGTGACGTCTCTTGGTCTCTGCTTTGTTGGCGGTGAAAAGGCTGCATCAGAAATCCCAAACATGCTCCGAACATTCATTGAACCTCACCTCCACGTTGAATGCACTTTTGGAGGCTTACAGGAAAAAAAGAAAAAACAAAAGGAGCTGCTGAGCAGCTCTGAGCGTGCTCGGGTCGACGCCGCCACCTACTGGTTTCACATTCAATCTCTTAGCCACCTCATGTCTCCCTGCTGTGCAGCACGCAGCCTCCCGCTTTGTTCAGGCCCGCTAATTCATCCCAGCATCCCTTCTGCTGCTAATTTCCCACTGCTGGCAGCATGCCACGGCTGGAAGTCGCAGCATGCACCCGCTGTATCCCTGCGCCGACATCGGAGAGCAGCAAGAAAGTAGTGCCATATTTGTCCCAGTATGTCATCTGTTCAACACGCCTGATTGGCTTTCACACCATCGCCTCCTAATTAATATGCAGCGGCCCCTCGCCCCGCCTCCACTCGCCGTGGACTAAGACAAAAGCGTATTGTGAGAGCACCTCCTGTTTTAATTACGCTCAAAAGGAGCCGTGCAAGGTTTTTTTCTGTGTGTGTGTTTCATTTATGAATGCATGAGCAGACTGTGTGTCTACGAAAACGTACGACATGTGCACTGAGGGATTCATAAAACGAGCACATTCATCGTCATGTCGCCCTGCACGTCTGCCTCTGTGTGTGTGTGTGTGTGTGTGTGTGTGTGTGTGTGTGTGTGTGTGTGTGTGTGTGTGTGTGTGTGTGTGTGTGTGTGTGTGTGTGTGTGTGTGTGTGTGTGTGTGTGTGTGTGTGTGTGTGTGTGTGTGTGTGTGTGTGTGTGTGTGTCTGTGTGTCCTAAAACACGAAGAATTGCCATCACGAGGGGAGGAGTTGCTGCCTCTCTATCCCAAAAAGAGAGAAAAGTGTTGGTGCTTGTTGCCTTTATGCAAATTGGCGTTCGATGAAGGTTCTTTTTTTTTTAGGGCGAGCCACAAAGAGAGTTTGTGGTCGGAGCGAGGGGGTGGGTGAAGGGGGGGGGGGGGGGGGGGAGGTGAGAGAGGTGAGGAGGGGTTATGGGGAAAAGACAAGCACTGAATTCCCATCGTGGTACCCAGAGACTTCATGTAACATCCCCTCTTCGTCACATCTATGACCCACTTATTAATTTGGTGGAGATTAGTTGTTAATTAACGCTGCCCCCTCCCCCCCCCTCATCTTTCCTCTCTTTTCGTGTCCTGCTCTTCCGATTGTGTCGATTCTCCTTTTTTTTTTCATCAGTAGCTTTCTTTCCTCTGATGAGAATGAGGTAATGTGCAGTGAGGGTTGGGTGGGTCGTCTGTTTCCTCAGGGACCAAACACACAGAAAGCCTAAAGACTGAATATGAACAGTTGAATACATTCATCATCTTATTTGTACCCTTTAGATCTTCACATGTGGACTGATTCCCGTGAATGGTTCACATGGTTCTCATGTTCTCCATTCTTTTAGACCAGGGGTAGCCAACCCACGGCTCTTTGCCCAGTCTCATGCAGCTCCTCAGGAATATCGAATTTTGTGTGTTCTTTTTTTGTGTTTGTGTTTAACATTGCCCGTGCGCGTCAGTAATTCGCACATACTTCGTGCGCGCCGCGGTCCGTCAGTGCTCCGCACTACGCTGTACTTAGCCGCCACTGTAGTCAATCATTGTGTTCACACAGCGAGCGCTGCGGTCCGTCTCCGGAGCGTGCCACTGCGCCCTGCTCCGTTTCAAATACGCTGCGAGTCTATTTTCGACAGAGTACGCTGCAGGCACGCGTCAAGCTGGACAGAATATGACAACCCAGACAGGAAGTCAGACAAGGAAACGCACAGAACATCCGGTCAATTTCAAAATAAAACACAATATACGGAATCGCGATGATTTTCACGCATTTTGTTCGTGTGGAGAGGATGCTATTGTAAATTGTATGTTTTTGTTTGTGGACTTGATTGAGCTGAGAGTTTGTGTGTGTGAGACAGTGCACACAATATTCTTTGTTGACAATGACTGGCCTGTGGTCTCAATATCATGTTGGTGTGTGACATTTACAGTAAATGTGGCTGAGCAGAGGTGTGTGCGTGTCTGTCTGTCTGTCTGTCTGTCTGTCTGTCTGTCTGTCTGTCTGTCTGTCTGTCTGTCTGTCTGTCTGTCTGTCTGTCTGTCTGTCTGTCTGTCTGTCTGTCTGTCTGTGTGTGAGTGTCAAGGCTATTGTTAATTTTTAGATTTGAAATCTGTGTGTGAGAGAAATAGAGAGGAAGGTGGAGGAGGACGAGAGTGCGGGAGGGACAGAGAAAGGCAGAGAGCAAAAGAGAGGGGAAGGGACGGGGGATGGTCATGTGTGCCTGTGTGTATGATGTGGCTCTTAAAAGTAACACAGTAGAAAATGTGGCTCTTGGTTGGCCATCCCTGTTTTAGACGAACGTAAACGCTGAAAGACTGTCTGCTTAGGTCTGATCATCTTTGTTAGCTGTTAGCTTTGGTGACATAGAGTTGTTTGAAGGCTTTTGGTGGCATGCTGCGAGAATCAATCAATCAATTAATCAATCAATCACTATTTGTATAGCGCCAATGACCAGGTGACAAGAAAGCCAAATCCACGATTTAACTGATGTTATTTGGTTTAACTCTTCCTAATCCAGTTTAAGGTCCAAAGTTTCAAGTCAAGGAAGGATTCCTCAGATTGTTGTTGGACTGAACCCACACAGCCATCATTAGTAGCTGCAGTAGCAGCAGTCATCAGCAGAAACTGCAGCAGCATCATTAGCAGCTGCATCATTAGCAGCTGCAGCAGCAGCGTCATTAGCAGCAACACTGTCTGATAGTTTGACTGACACACTGAGTCTGAGTCGGACTTCATAGCAACGCTGGTGGACGATGCCGTTTCTATGGTGTCCGTCCGTTTTTTTCCGAACCAGAAGCAATGGATGGATAAATCTATCCGCACCGCTCTGGACGAACGGTCTGCCTTATACAACTCGTCACTTGTCACCGGCAGGACAGAGGAATACAAAACGACGTCTTACAGACTGAGACAAGCAATGAAAGACGCCAAGCGGAGGTACAGGAACAAAGTGGAGTCACAGTTCCAGCAATGTGATTCCAGGAGCTTGTGACAAGGACTGCAGACAATTACGGACTACAGGAGAAGACCCCATGTCTCGTGAGTGCAGACGCCGTTCTGGATGATGAACTGAATTACTTTTACGTGTGATTCGAGGCTAGCGCTAGCACCGCTAATGTTAGGACGCTAATCGAAGCAGCCAGCAGGACCTCCGTGGCCGGAGCGGCGCACTCACACTCGCTCACTGTATCAGAGCACGATGTGAGGAAGACATTGAAAAAGACATTGAAAAGATGGTATTTCTGGCAGAGTGCTGAAGTCCTGTGCTGACCTGTTAGCTCCAGTGTTTACCAGGATTTTCAACCTCTCCCTGAGTCAGTCTGTGGTCCCCACATGCCTGAAAAAAGCCATTATTGTCCCTGTACCGAAGAATGCCTCTCCAGCTTGCCTTAATGACTACCGCCCAGTAGCACTCACCTCAGAAGTGATGAAGTGCTTTAAGAGACTCATCAAGATGCACATCTTCTCCTTGCTCCCTGAGTCTCTGAATCCACTTCAGTTCGCATACAGACCGAACAGATCCACAGACTCTGTCTCCCAGGTACTGCACACCACCCTCACCCATCTGGACAGACGGAAGGGGGACCATGTGAGACTGCTGTTCATTGATTTTAGTTCAGCTTTCAACGTCGGACTAATCACCTCCCTGTGCGCTTGGATCCTGGACTTCCTGACAAACAGATCCCAGGTGTTCAGAGTGGGCAGACACACCTCCAGCCCCTGCACCCTCAACACCGGAGCACCACAGGGCTGCGTCCTCAGCCCCCTGCTCTTCACCCTGTACACACGTGACTGTGTGGCCACAAGCAGCTCCAACATCATTGTGAAATTTTATTTAAGTTTATCACCTCAGACAGCTGAGGAAATTCAAAGTCTCTGTGAAGGTCCCGAAGACTTTTTATTCCGGAGCGGTGGAGAGTGTGCTGACTGGAAACATCACCCAGTGGTACAGGAACAGCGCTGTGCGTGACCGAAGAGCCCTGCAGAGGGTGCTGAAGTCAGCAGAGCGTGCTATGGGTACAACACTCCCCAACCTCCAGGACATCTTCACAAGGAGGAGCACAGCCAGGGCCAACAAGATCATGAGTGACCCACACCACCCAGGTAACGGACTGTTTGTGTGGCTACCCTCTGGCAGGCGCCTTCGACACATCAAGGCAAACACAGAAAGACTCAGGAAGAGCTTCTTTCCTCAGGACTGTTAACTCCGCCCTCCTCAGGTCACAACACCTCATGAATAAAAAACAATCTGCACACTTTGACTCCCTGGACACTGTTTACAGTTTCTACATTTTGTATATTTTAATATTCCTTTTTACATTGTATATTATATTTCTACATTACTGTATAGATGTGAATTAGTAATTTTTTATTATTATTTTGTTTTTTTATTGCATGGCCTTGCGGAACAGTCTTTACATTTCACTGCACATCTGTATGATCATCAGTGCTCACACCTTAAAGATCTTTGTCTTTGTGTTTTTGGTGCTTAAGTTTAAAATAAAATAAAAACCAAAGTAAACATCTCCCGCTGTCAGTCAATGAAAACGCTTCAATCATAGAGAATGACGCCGTATGAGGTGAAAAGTGATCTTTTTAAAGATTCATAATGAAGAGCTTACAGACTTTAAAATGCTGAAACATGATTTTCTTCTTTTCACTAACATAGTTTCAGTTTGTCCCGTGTTCCTCTGAGGTGGAGGGATGAAGAACTACAGAGAGAGTTTATATCTGCCCCCCCTGCTCGCTCACCGCCCTCCTCGGCCCCCGCTGACGCCCTCGGTGGACTCTTTCTATTAACCTGCCATGAAGCCCCCGACCCTTCCCGACCTCTCCGACCCTGAGAGGCACGCACAGCGAATGCCTGAATGGGGGGGGAGGCTGGATGGGATGGGTGTGTGTGCTGGGGACTAGGGGTGGAGGTGAGGGTGTGAGGGGGGGTCTGATGTCCAGCCCTGCCGTCTTTCATAAGGAGTGTGTAATAAGTGGCTTTGTTGGTTGTCCTCGTGTAATGGGTCCGTAGGGAGGCCTCGTTAGAGCGCCGGGGCAGAGCCGGGGGACCCCGAGGAGCTCTGGGATTAAACCTGATGTTTCTGTGTCACAGTCACTGACAGACTATTAACATTACGTATTAATTACTCACACACACACACACACACACACACACGTGTGTGTGTGTGTGTGAGTAATTACTCACACACACGTGTGTGTGTGTGTGTGTGTGTGTGTGTGTGAGTAATTACACACACACACATATATGTGTGTGTGACACGGCAACAAATCTTTATCAATGGAAATTGAGAGATGTGTTAAAGTCAGATTTCAACAGTTTGAACCTGACTGAAAGTCGTCTGTGACATCACAACCTTTTTTATTAACTTGTTCATGTCAGTGTTAAAAGAACTGAACCTCCTCTCAACTCAGGCTCTGATTGGCTGTTATCGGCTGGGAACAGTGACACGAAGCTTGTAATATGCGTTAAGAGCTCTGAGTGCAGTCTCCATGTTGATGCGTTTGAAGCAGAGAAAATGTATGAAATGTCAGAATATCAGCAGCAGGTTTGAATCAATCTGAGGACCTCTCTGGATATAATGTGTTCTGGATTCAATCTTTTTCTGGATTTGGATCACACAGTCTCTGACAATGCTGCTGTGGACACATGAATGCATTTATGAAGACACCTCGTGAGCGCCACGGGGCCGTGGGCAGGCCTCCAGATCTTTTACAGACTGTATACCTCTGCAGACGACCCTCAGGTCCCAGGTCGAATGCACCTTATGTTTGAATGTGAGCTGCTTACAGTGTGTGTAATATTACACGTTAATATTATGTGTGTAATCAGAGAGCGGCAGGTCACAGGATGACATCACGGTGACTATGATTCATTTTTAAAGATAAAATGCTGAGTGGGGAACACGTCCCTCCAATCAGGAGGGTTTATGTCGTAAATAAAAGAGGTGTGTCGGACCAATAAGAGCCCAGGATGTGCTGGACGTGTTTTGTTCATGCTGAACGATGATGAAAGATTTGTGTTCTGACTCCAGAGTCCACCACAGGTTCTTTGCGTCTGTATATGTATAGAAGTGATAAATCGGTGAACCAGCAGGTCGTTCAAACGGAGTATTAGTGGACCTGAGGCGAGCGGTGAAAGAGTCCTGAACATTTGAGGGGCCTCCGTACTTCTGTTGATTTGGCTTTCACACAGCTCGCCATTTTTCAAGTGAAGCACTCCTGAGCACTCGTGGAGCACTGAGGGCGATTTCCCCCTCAGTCAAGTGGCTGAAACGCTCTCCAGCTGAACAACTTCCTGCATTTAGTAACACACCCCCCCCCACACACACACACACACACACAAACCCCCTCCACCCCTGCTCCTGTCATCGCCCGGCTTAGCTGGCATCAGTCACATCTCTCAGCGGGCCGTGGATCCTCACAGAACAGAGAGGAAGGGACTGAAACCCCCCCTCTGCTCCCAGATTAGACCTGCAGCCAGGGCCGTCTCCAGGATTTATCTGGTCCCCATGAACAGCTCTCACATTAGGCCCCTCCCCCACAGCCTAAAATATGACTATAACCACACCTCCGTTACACTAATGAGCCATTAAATAATTTACATGAAGGTCG